>JAMPIV010001262.1:0-14941 GCA_024509875.1 Oreohelix idahoensis | reverse complement strand
TAATATCACTCTGTACTCTTGAGATTTTCTTTTTGTCAATCATTTACCTATAATGCTTCAATATGAAATTTGTTATATGCATTGTGTCATTGCAAGTATAGTAGAATGCGTTGTGAACACCTCCCTGGAAACATTTATGCTTAAGAGCAAATGGCTTTCTCTGAGAGGTTGAGATGTTTTCTCACCATCGATCTAATTTCGACTTTGCTTAATTTGGCTTATAAATGTCCAGATATTTTTCTCCATCTGCGCAGTATTTGTGCGTTGTGTACCTGTTGTATTTGCTCTCAGATAAAAAAAAAGGGATGATTTTCATTTTTTCCCGGGGGTGTGGTAGTCTGTTGCGCGCATATTCTTTGTGGCGCACAGATTACGTAAATACGCATACAAATGTTAAAATTATTTATTTGTTCTGAATAAAATAATATGATCTTTGCATTCACGATTTTCAAGTCTAAGGGACAGAACCAGATGAGCGATGTGTAAAGCAATTCTGTTGAGTTAACGGTTCTTGTTATCTTTTCCTGAAGATCGGGGGGATCTCAGCGGAGGAATCTAGGTTTTACAGCGATCTATTCGGTTTGGGTTAAAATAGATGTTCTTGCTTAGATATCTATGGCCCGATTCTATGTGTAGTTCATGTCTATGTAGGACTAGTATGTCCTTAAATCTTGAATCTTGAGTATGTATAAGTGGAACTATTTTTCCCTTGTTACTGTACTTTGTGGGGTCCAGGTGTTATTTTTTTTGCGGCTGCCATGTAAGATATTATTATATTAGGTGGATTTCTTCGGGTGAATTGCAGAGGCCTGGCGGGGACGTCGATGTTCTTAGACCGTCCAAAGTTTGTGATCTCTTCGATTTGATTATGGGCACGAAGATAGTTTCTTCTAGGGGATTGTTAAGTCCATGAGTAGTATACCCCAGTTGGTTTGATTCAAGTAAATACCAGATAGTGTTGTGTTTGCCGAATGTATATTTCGTATGGAAACAAGGTAAAGAACTGTTTCACTGAAACTCGTACTTACATTCCTAGGCTCAGATGGGCAAAGAACGCGTCCGATTATGAATTTTACATATGTAAATATATGTCGGACGACATGTTATCTAGCAGCACTGAATCCATATGTTAAATATGCAAGCAATTATGAGGAACAAGAATTAATGCTAGATTCCTTGATTAGCAATCATTTTTTATTGTTTGAAGAAACAAAGCTTCGAGGTGAAGTTTTGCTTTATACATCCGTAATAGTGAGCGGAGGCCTCAAAAGGGTGAACCGAGGAAGTGCCATTTTTTGAATTCCTATTTATTTAGGAATTCCTAACTTATAGGCCGATCATCTCATCAGAGAAACGGGAAATGCCCTCCCCATATTATCAGAGTGGATGATTTTTAAGAGATCCCCAGTTATATGAAAGAGAAAACCCAAGACTAGAGGTGTTTAACATTATAACTTCACAAGAGAAATTATGCTGTTAATTTACCTATATAAGGTAAATCCTTTTCCCGCTCTATAAAAGAGTGTCCTGGTTTTTTTTTTAGGAAGTCAAGTTTGAACATTAGGCTGCCTATTTTTTTAATAACTGACGATGGCCCCGGTTCCCAAGTAAGGTCCTGATTGAATGTATTTATAAACGACAAGGAAAATCTAAGTGCATTAGTAATACAGATGTTTCCCATTGCAAGTGGTTTTTCCAACAAGAAAATGCTAATTTATGATGGTAAAGACCTATGGAATCAACACTATGCTGGTTTTATGTCATCGTTGTGTATTTGTTCCCTGAATCGAATGCTCGTAACTGTCCCCCGTGTCGTAAGAGTGTATTATAACAGTATAGTGCATAAAGTCAATGATAAGATAGTACTAACAATTTTCGGCGAGAATCGTAAGTTGTCGCCTACGCCTTCAGCGTATTATTTGATAACGCAATGGCCGAACCAAAAGGTACCCTATTTTTCAAATTCGTCATTGAGACAAACGTTCCACTTCCCTAGGTCAACTAAGTATTTGCCTAAAATGCATTGTAGAGGGGAGGGGAAACGGATAGATAACCCAACGCAAAATCACGTCTCACATTTGTTTCTACAAATAAAACTAACTTGCTAGCCTTGCCTTAGGCGGTTTCCAGAATACGAGGAAAAAGTTAGAAAATTGGACACTACGGTCATGAAAACACGCTTAGCTCTTGTTGCGAATGACGTAATTCTCGTATATTACGAGAGACTCTCGTAAGTACATGGAAAAAGAATTGAACAGGAGGTAGTTTAAAAATAAACAACTAACGTAAAAAAAAAAAAAAGATAGAGTTTTGAACCAAGCCACGTAGCCCCATAAAAATCATATATTCGTGTACCTGACGACTTGCTGACTAAGAATATGTAGTTAGTTATCTAAATAGTCCGTTAAATAATCAAATATGGGTAATAATACATAGAGAATCGGAGATACTGTCAGGTCAAGTCATATCTGCTTAGATTGGATAGCATAGTTTTTTGGGGAAAAAGTTAAGGGAAATAAATACTAAGATGAAGGGGATTGGGTGGAATTTGAAGTGAGGCGAAATATTATTGGCCGACCTCGTACTAAACATATATTACCCGAGTAACGTAGTAGAAGTTTGAATTGTATTTTTGAAAAGACATTGTTTACAAGTGAAATAAGGGTAATCATTGGCCAGAGTAATTGATATTGGGGAAAAAGCATTAGGTGAGGACGCCATTTTATAGCAAAATTTTGCCAAGGAGCGATGAGAGCAGGCTTATGCTGTGAAAACAATATTTTTCAAAAGCCTGGACAGAAAGGCAGATCGAAAGTGTGCCAGTCATCGTAACTTGTGTATTTCATTGAATAAATGTGGTAAGATTGACTTTACTAACATGTATCTAACATAAAAATTGAATGTGAGATAATAATGTATGACTATAAGTAAGTGGGTCTGTAGCAAACTTAGGCAGAGCCTAGAGATTGATCCGCCATGTGATAGACTATCAGAGAGGTGTTAGACTACAAGAAAATATGTATGATTGTCATCAAGGAGCATAACACATATCCTATTGTATGGAAAAGATTACAGCTGGAATTGCAGTGGCGTTGTAACCATTAGGGGAGAGGAATACTGGTGTACATTGTCACTTCAAAAGATAATAGTGACATAGGTTGGCATAAAGCTATGACCCTTTTCGTTTGTTTGTAATCTACCTGTACTTGAATGTGGAATAGTATTGTATACTAGGTATAAAGAAGGATGCATAACCTTCACATTTCAGGGTCCTGGGTACTGACGTTAATGTAGTACCAAACGCTTGAGAACTGCTCGATTCAGGACTCTGTATACTTCGAGCCCATGCTAGTGGCCATTGCCTATCAAACAGGTGGAACAGATTGTCATACGAGCAGAGGAAACGATCTACCTGTATTCTCCTGCCAAGTTAAGTTCTTGTTCGGCACCTGGCAGCTCAACCTATAAGAACTATAAAGTGATAGTGAAGAAAACTGAGAATAGTTATTAATATTTCCACAAGTGACAAACGAGAACAGACATAACGTAAAGAGTGTGATTATAACCAACAACCTATTGTTTGATACCAGTATTACCTCAAAGTAGAAGAATACAACTACACACTTATATTAGAATAATATAGTATGTATGAACAGAATATCCACTGTGTTATTTGACTGATGCAAATCATTCTTTTGAGTTCCATTTTGATTGTCAGTCCTGGTTCAAAATAAATTAGAATCAGGATAATAAATTGTAAAAAAAATTATATTTACACAAATTTCAACCACTGTCTTAAGAAAGATAGCCTTTTAAAGTGTCGTTTGTATGTTATTGTTGTAGTACTGTTGGTTGTTGTGGATAATAAACTATTTGTTTATATGTTCGTTGGTTATTGCACATTACACTCTACATTCATAACCCTAGACACTACACGAAGTCACTTATATCATAATATAGATTAAATTTTGAATGAGATCAAAAGGGTGATAGCGGAAAGGTACTCTGAAAAGTTTACAATACTATTTGTTAAATTCAGGGACCTTCATATCTGATCTCATTTAATATAATAATAATACATAACACCAATTCATAACATCAAAATCCACCACATATATTGGGGTCTCGCTCCTGGGATTGAATTTCTCATAGCACCAGCTATATTGGGTAGCTCGCTTCTGGGATTTTTAAATTCTTAAAATATTATCAATTATATTAGGAATCTCAGATAATATAAAACTAAAAGTATTCCTTTTGTGGAAATTAAATAGTGGTTGAACTATCAGTACCTGTGGTTGTTCTTGGTTATCATTAGAAATTGTTAGCCATAATTAGAAATTTGTATAGTTAGAAATTTTAACAAGTTGCATAGTACAAAATGGCTGATCTGGCAAAGTTTCGATCTGCTGCTGTGCAGTCTGCTAAAGAGATGGGCATGGATGGACCAGAGTTGGTCCAATATGTAACTTCAGAATGCGACAAGTATATTGAAAGGGAGGATAGGAAGTTAGCTGAATAAAAGAGGTTACAAATTGAGGCTGACAAAGAACTTAAGAGGCTGCAGATTGAGGCTGACAAAGAGGCTAGGGCATTGGAGGCTGAGGCTAAGAAGTTACAGGCAGAAGCAGAAGAAAAGAGATTGACTGCTGAAAGGGAGGCAGAAGAAAAGAGATTGACTGCTGAAAGGGAGGCAGAAGAAAAGAGACTGACTGCCGAAAGGGAAGCAGCAAAGGAGGAGAAAAGATTACAGAGGGAGCATGAGCTACGACTAAGGGAGTTAGAATTTCAAGGCCATGCTCCTGAAAATGGTGCCAGCTCCTTTACCTCCGATGCCACTGCTAGTCAGGGAGCCTCAAGCTCAGCTATGGGTTTTCATGTAGACCATTTTGTTGAGAAAGATGATGACATCGAAGGGTACTTAAGTAGATTTGAACTTTTGGCTACCACGTATGGGTTAGAGAGAGAGAGGTGGAGCCTCAAGTTATCTCAGGGACTCAGGGGTACAGCTTATGAAGTTTTTGCCAAAATGAGCAGGGATGACCAAGACAATTATGACATGTTAAAGCAGGCTCTTTTGTTAAGGTATGGAAAAAATGGAGAATTTTACAGGAAAAAAATTAGAAATGCCAAGCTACTGTCTGGTGAGGCCTACCACCAGTTCTCTGCCCGTTTAGAGACCTATTTGGAGAAATGGACTGCTCTGGGGAAAACCCAAGATCTTAAAGAAATGATCCTTATTGAGCAATTGAGAGAGTCCATGGCTCCAGACCTGAGAAAGTTTCTCGTGGAACAAGGTGCAGAGAGACTGGGTGAATTACTCAATGTCGCTGAGAGGTATCAGGCAGCCCAAGCAGAAGTAGCTGGTAATAAAAAGAAACAGGTGGACAATTTTAAGGCACCACAAAACTTTAATAAGTTTGACCATAGAGAACAGAACAAAGGTAAGCACCAGTTTGATAGGCCACGCAATGACTATAAAAATAAAACCCCACAATTCAATGAAAGGAAATATGATGAAAGAAAATATTTTAACCAAGGAAAGAGGTGGTGTAAAAATTGTCGGATGGACAACCATAACACCGAAAATTGTAGAAGGAAATCTGTAGTAATGGCCACGCTTCAGGTCAGGTCAACTCCTAGAAAGAAGGAGGAACCACCAAAAATTATGTCTCGTAAAGAGTGTAGGAAGGCACAGGCTAAAGATAGATCACTGAAGCCGTGTTTTGACAAACTCCAAAAACTCCATACCCCTCCTAGAAAAGGAGAATTCTATTTGGATGATGGACTGCTTTACCGGACGGTTAAAGCAGGATCATACGAGTGTGCACAGTTGGTAGTGCCCTCGAAATATAGGGAACGAGTTATGAGACAAACACATGTTCAAGACGGTGGACATCTGAGAATGGGTCACACCTGTTCAAGGACATCTATGTCTTATTACTGGCTAGGAGAAGTTGAAGACATGAGAAAATTTGTTGAGGCCTGCGACCAGTGCAATAAGAAAAATTCCACAGGGTGGAAAAATAATAACCAAAATGCGAGAAAAGCATTATGGCAAACCTGGGCCAGAAATTAAAGAGGGAACACCCACACGTGGGAAAATAAATCAGGACCTAGACACGCCACGGGGCAAACTTAGGCCTGGAAAGAAAAATAATTATAATAAAGTGGACAGAGGGGAATGGGAACCACCCTTTCACAGACAGTCTTCACTCAACTGTTTTACAATGGCCACTATGCAGCGAGTACCAAGAAATGTTTTACCGCAGAATAAACCGACAATCCCTCGGTCGGAATTATGTGAACTGGGTGAAGATAAACGAGAGAGAAGATCACTCACAAGGAATTTAAAGTGGGAAGAAAACCCCAAGAAAAAAATTGGTAGTGGTCGATTTGTGAGTGATGATTCTAGGAAGAAAAGTCACCACCACCACACTTCCAGTTACATGAAAATTGCCGGGGCCATGAAACATATGTAGGCAACATTGTTATTTGGAAGGCCAATAAAAGATCCATTAGAAGCCTTGTTAAGGACATGGACCGATGAAAAGGCAGAAGAAAACATTACCTCATCATATCAATATGTGAACGAGCTGACGACTCGTCTTAAAACTGGCTGGAAACTTGCCAATGAAAATTTGAAACGAACCAGGAAAAAGCATGCTGCCTGTTACAATAAGAAAGCGAAGGATCGAGAATTAGCTGTGGGAGAGAAGGTGCTCCTTCTACTGCCCGGCAGCCATAATAAATTGCAAATTGGATGGCAAGGTCCATATACAGTTCTAGAGAAGGTGTCTAGAACAAATTATAAGATAGATAAGAAAGGGAAAGAGAAAATCTATCATGTGAATCTCCTGAAGAAATATCTGGAAAGAGAAAACCAGGAGGAGACACACCTACTGACCTTGTCTGTTGCAATGGAAATGAAAAAGGAACCACTCACCTCTCATGAATATCCTTTACATCCTTGTGAGACCGCTGCACAGGTAAAAATCAGTACACACTTAACGAAAAATCAGAGGGAGAGAGTTCAACAGGTTCTGGATGATCATACAGATGTGTTAACGGACCGACCGGGGCATACAAATTTATTAGAGTACGATATGAAACTCATAGACCCAACACCAATCTGTATGAGAGCCTATTCGATTCCGTTCGCTAAGGAAAAAGCTTTGAAGGAGGAGATAGATTATCTGTTGAGAGAAGGAATTATCTCGCACAGTGAATCTTCTTACAGCTCCAGTGTGGTTCTGTTGAGAAAACCCTCGGGAGAACACAGACTGTGTATAGATTACAGGAAACTGAATGCTGTCACAGAAGGTCGGGTGGATCCATTACCTGATACAAATCAGCTGTTTGCCAGGCTGAATAAAGCTAAATATTTCTCTAAAGTGGATCTGAGCAAAGGCTACCATCAGATTCCAGTAAAGCCGGAGGTTAGACCTTATTTAGCCTTTAGCACCTCGGAAGGACATTATGAATTTAACATGTTGCCATTCGGGCTGAAAAATGCACCTAGTGTGTTTTCGAGGATGATGAGAAAATTACTGGGTCCCCTGAATAATCCATGCATCACCAACTTCATGGATGATATTCTCATAGCGACTGAAACATTTGAGGAACACATTAACTCTCTGGATATGTTGTTTAATCGACTTAGAGAGACAAATTTGACAGCTAGACCGACGAAATGCTGTGTTGGATGTAAAGAGCTGGAGTTCTTGGGCCACACAGTACATCAGGGAAACATGACCCCTGACCCCAAGAATCTGGAGAAGTTGAAAAAAGCACCAAGACCACAGACAAAAAAAGATGTGCGATCTTTTGTCTCATTATGTGGTTTCTACCAAAAGTATATTAAAAACTTTAACTCCATATGTGCGCCATTGACTGATTTAACGCGCAAAGGGAATCCTGATAGAATTACTTGGTCAGCGCAGTGTGAATTAGCCTACCAAGAGTTGAAGGAAAAGCTCACAAGCAGGCCTATTTTGAAATTACCTGACTTGAGTCAATAATTCATTGTGAGAACGGATGCTAGTAATATAGGTTTGGGTGCAGCTCTATTACAAAGGTCAAATTCACTTGATGGGGAATTAAGCCCAGTAGCTTATGCTAGTCGTAAGTTGAACACAGCAGAACAAAAATATTCAACAAGTGAAAAAGAATGTTTGGCTGTCATATGGGCTATAAAAAAGTTCCAGATTTATCCTTATGGTAAAGCATTTAAGATCCAAACAGATCATAAACCACTCGTGTGTCTGTCACAAGCAAGGCATGAAAATGCTAGATTATTACGTTGGTCGTTGCTCCTACAGCTATACAAGTTTTCCATAGAATATATTCCCGGCAAAACCAATGTTGGCGCCGATTTTTTAAGCAGACATCCGTACGACGAACATCAGAGTAGTCACCAGGTGTTGCGCGCATATTCTTTTGTGGGGCGCACAGATTACCGTAAATACGCATACAAATGTAAAATGTATTTATTTGTCTGATAAAAATATATTTATCTTTGAATTCACGATTTTCAGTCTAAAGGGACAGAACTCAGATTAGGCGATGTGTATTCATTCTGTGAGTTATCGGTTCTTGTATCTTTCCTGAAGATCGATCTCAGCGGAGGAATCTAGGTTTACAGCGATCTATTCTGTGTTTGGTTAGAAATAGATTGTTCTTGCTTCAGAATATCTATGGCCCGAATCTATGTGTAGTTCTTGTCTATGTAGGACGAGTATGTCTTATATCTTGATATCTTAGTATGTTTAAGTGGAACTATTTTTCCTTGTACTGTACTTTGGGGTCAGGTGTTTTCGGCGCATGAAGATAGGTTAGGGAGTTCTTCGGTGATGAAGGAGCCTGGCGGGACGTCATGTCTTAGACCAGTCCAAAGTTTGTGATCTCTTCGATTGATTATGGGAACGAAGATAGTTTCTTCTAGGATTGTTAGATCCATGAGTTCCCCAGTGTTGATTCAGTAACGCCAGGAGAGTGTTTGTGTTTGCTAGTATATTTCGTATGGCAAGGTAAAGAACTGTTCACTGAACTCTTTCATTCCTAGGCTCAGATGGGCAGACGCCGATATGAATTTACCTATGTATATATGTTGGGACGACATGTTATCTAGCAGCACTGAATATGTTTATATGCAGCAATTATGAGGACAGAATATGCTGATTCTTATAGAATCATTTATTGTTGATGAACAAAGCTTCGATTGAAGATTTGCTATACATCCGTATAGTGAGCGATGCTCAACAGGGAACCAGAAGCCATTTTGGAATTCTATTTATTTTGGAATCCTACTTATTGCCGATCATCCATCAGAGAACGGGAATGTCTCCTTATTATCAGGTGATGATTAAGAGATCACAGTTATAAAGAAAACCCAATACTAGTGGGTTAACATTATCTTCACAGAGATTTGCTGTAATTTACCTAAAGGAATCTTCGCTAGAAAGAGGTCCTGTTTAGGAGTCAAGTTTGAACAGTAGGCCTATTTATTAACTGACATGCCCGGTCAGTAAGGCCTGATGATTGTATTTATAAACAATGGAAATCTAAGTGCTTGTATACAGATGTTCCATTGCAATGTTATTCAACATGAATGCTAATTTATGATGGTAGACCATTGATCAACACTGTGCTGTTTATGTCGACTTGTGTTCCTGTAACGATGCTCGTACTGTCGTCGAAGTGTGTGTCCATTAAATACAAGAAAACGTAAACAGTAGTTCGTCTTACACTTCCTGCCACGAGTGAGTGAGATTGCCCTATTGTCAACTCTCAGAACATTGTCCAGCATTCGCGTACTGTTGTATCCTCACTCCAAATCAATACACCACTGCGTAGGTCGAGTTGACCTTTTGTTTGTCTTCATGTTTGACAACACCTATCAACACTGCCTTTATCAACTGGTGGGCCAGTTTCCTGGGTCAATCAGCACAGTGGACATTTTGCGAAGTCAGCTACTGAGACCAGACCGTTTTCTGTGGCCTGATACGACACACAAGCAGTACAACGCTACAGTTGAAGTCAGCATGACCTGCCCTATCGATCGTATACTGTAAATAGGTCAGCGCTCGTTAACAGACGGTGTTTAAATAGAACAGACAGCGTAGCACAGCGAGTTTGTTTACAAGTGAATATTTAACTGTGTTGATGAGAAGTACTATCGAACTGAGAAGTCTACACGTCAACGGTGGATCTTCTTGTGTTTTGCATATTGTTGAACAGTGTAATAATTTAAAACAGAAAGCTATTGTTTATTAAAGTGGCAGTTTGTTTTCAGTGGAATCTGAACCATATTGATATAATACTGAGCCTTCTTTGCAGACACTTCTACAACACATGTCATTATATTATATGCATTTATATGACATATATGTATTTATGTTTAATGTTTACATGTTTGCATATTATTTGTGGGTCTATGTCGTGGGTGGTTGGTGAGGTGACTAGTATAGGATATACCGAGTCATATTGGTCCTATATTAGTGTTCTATAGGGAGCAATTTTCTTGGTTGGAAATTTGCTGCAACATCTGTTGCAATATCTGTTAGCTGTGACGATCTGTACCCATTGTTGTTTTCGTAATATTTTTTCTGTTCTTCAGTTTTGTTTTGATTTGTTCGTATTTGTAGATCTACCCTGTCCTATAATTTAGTTTTATACACCATTTATATTTATACACTATGGCGTTATTTGTTTTGTTTATTCCTTTGCAGTTATCATCACAGGTTCTGTGATTAGTTTCTTTAGTTTTCTACTTAATTTTGTTGATTTCTGCAAATGTTTTCGTATTGTTTTTCTTGATTGTCTTGTGTTTATGTATGTTATTTGTTGACATATACTATAAAATATACTTGATCATACACTACTAGCTGTGTAGTGAACTTATGAGAAATAATCAACTGATGACTAATTGCTGTTGCTAAAGGTACACAGTTGATTATACAAGACCTTATTTAAAGGCTTGTTTCCAACAGATATTGGGATTGTGAGCTAATTAATCAAGTTCATTTAGAATTTAATAGATTACATTATTGTTTCAAGTGATTGCTATCATTATTAGACATCATGTCTACATTGGAATACTTTATTGCACAAGGGAAATCCCCTGATAAGTCTGGTAAGGAATTAGAGGAGTTTGCAACTGCTCAAATTGCCATGGTATTAAAGTCAGAAGAAAAGAAGCAAAAAGAGGAAAATAAATGGAAAGCAGAAGTTTAACAAAAGAAGATAGATGCTGAGAATTTAAGATTGCAGATGCAAGCTGAGGAGGAAAAAGCTGCTGCTGAGGAGAGAAAGCTTCAAATAGAAGAAAAAAATTAGAAGCTGAAGAAAAAAGATTACAAAGAGAAGCTGAGGCTGAACAAAAGAGATTAGAAAGAGAGGCTGAACAAAAAAGATTAGAAGCTGAAGCTGAACAAAAGAGATTAGACAGAGAAGCTGAAGCTGAACAAAAAAGATTAGACAGAGAAGCTGAACAAAAGAGATTAGACAGAGAAGCTGAAGCTGAACAAAAGAGATTAGACAGAGAAGCTGAAGCTGAACAAAAGAGATTAGACAGAGAAGCCGATGAGAGTAAGGCAACAAAAAAAAAACAGGAGGAAAAACTGTTAGCATTTGAATTAGAAAAATTGAAATTGACAAATATGAGTAATGTTAATCAGTCAAGTGGTAACAGTGGTAAACCCTTTACTTATAAGGTCAAGGTACCAGCGTTCAATCCTTCCAGTGACGATATTACATTCTGGCTGGATCGTTTTGAACGTTCTTGTCGAGCTCATAATGTGGATAAATCACAGTATGCTAATCAGTTTTCAGAAAATTTGAAAGGTGATTCTCTGACTAGTTTAAGTTTGGTTGAAGAGGCTGACAAGGATAATTATGATGTTATTAGAGCAGCTTTATTGAAAAAATACCAGTTAACTGAGGAAGGTTACCGTATTTTGTTTAAGAAAATGGTACCTGAATCAGGGGTAGAATTCTCAGAATTCATTGCAAGGACACGTCTTACATTTAATCGTTGGATTGAATTGTCCAAAACAGAAAAGACATATGAAGCCCTTATGGACTTGTTGCTCAGGGACAAAATTATGTCAAGTGTTAATAAACCATTCCTTGAATTCCTACATGAGCGTAAACCCAAGACACTAAAAAAAATGCAAGAATATTGTGACCAGTACGTCACTGCACACCCTGACATAACTCTTAGCAACACTAAGATTAAAGAGAGTATGCCAGTTGCATCAGCAACACCATACAACCCTAATTATTCACACAAATTTCAGGGACCACAAAACAAGTTTGGGAAAAAAAGGTAACCATAATAGTTATCAAAACCAAGGAAACCAATCATTTCAGGTTTCTTCTGCGAAGAACTGGAGACGAGCTGACAGCCCTCGATACAGAGGTGGTCATAATTATAGAAATTTCCGCAGAGGAAGTCATTATAGGAACTATCCAAGTCATCCATCATGGAGACAACAAGACCATAATTATAGAGATACTCATTTTAATGAATATGATAATGGTAACCATGAGAATTATGACTCAAACCCAAATAGGGGTTACAATAGAGGAAATAATTATGATTACAGAGGCAATAATAATCGAGGTAGATCACCATACAAAAAACATAAATCATATTATCATGGAAACTCTGCACAGCAAGAGTCACATGAAGACTATAAACAGACCAAAGATAATAATGATGCTAATAATATGGCGTGTTCCGCTTTTGATTTTGGGAGAGCATCTCAGTGCCCCCAATGCAAAACATTATTTGAACCAACTACGGTGTCCACTTTAAGTTGTGGCCATCCTCTTCCCGCTCTTCCTGCGTCAGTCGCGCATGATGGAAGAGGTTCTCTTGTCTTACATAGAGGTTTAGTAAATGACAATCCAGTCTCAGTTCTTTTTGATTCTGGATGCACCACAATTGGTGTTAGGCAGTCGCTTGTAGATCCTTCTCGTGCCACTGGAAAAGTAGTCAAATGTGTAACATTTGGCGGCACCTTAGAGAAATACTCTACTGCTATCATTAGGATTGCTACTCCTTTCTTTAAGGAGATGTACACGCATGTCTTCTGCCGAATCCGATCGCTGATCTTATCATCGGTCGTATTCACGGAGTCAAAGAATGCACTCCACAACAAATTTCCGTTTGGGAAAAACAAAATATGCAAACTGCTAATGCTGTAGTCACTAGAGCTCAAGCTCTTAATATGCCTCAAACTTCATCTACTGAAGATAAGGAAGTGCATAACCAAGATGATCCTTTGGTAATTTCTCGTGACTCGTTTATAAAACAGCAAGAAGAGGATCCGACTCTAAAGAAATTCTTCACGCTTGCAACAAAAAGTGACCCGAATAAAGATACAAAGCGTAAATCTTGGATTACAATGAAAAATGGCGTACTTGTACGTATGGTGCAAGACTCCGCTAAGTCAAGTCATTCTCAGATTCTTGTGCCCAAGAATTTGAGAGTTAAAATTTTACAACATGCACACGACTCTCAGTGTGCTGGACATATGGGTTTTTCCCGTACAAAGTCAAGAGTTCTTGCGGCTTTCTTTTGGCCTTTTGTGAACAAAGACATACGGATTTATTGTCAATCTTGTATAGTATGTCAAGAAGTCAAATCCAAAGGTCCACGCCATGCTGCACCTATTCAGGCTGCAGACATTCCTATTCGACCATTTCAGAAAATGGCGATAGACATCATTGGTCCATTTAAGATCAAATCTGCTAGAGGACATCAGTTTATTTTAACGTGTGTGGACATGTGCACACGTTGGCCAGAGGCTATTCCTCTGAAGAGCATTACTACTGCTGACATTGCAGATGCTCTTTGGCTTATATTTTCTCGTCTGGGATTCCCCGGAGAAATATTATCAGACCATGGCACCCAACTAATATCGGATACCATGTCTCAAGTGATGTCGACTCTGCAGATAGAGAGATCTTTGAGTAGTATCTATCATCCTATGTCCAATGGGATGGTCGAACGGCTAAATAGAACACTCAAAAACTTGCTAGGGAAGATAACTGAGGATCATCCTCAAGATTGGGACAGGGTTTTACCAGCGGCCCTCTTCGCTTACAGAGAGGTCCCCAATGAACATACAGGATTTTCTCCCTTTGAACTTGTCTTTGGCGCGCGACCGCGCAGCCCTATGTCTTTGCTTCATGATCTCATAACCGCTGATAATATTACCGATGACACGAAATCTTCTTACGAATATGTCATCGCGCTGAGACAAAAGATTATCGAAGCATGGAAATTGGCAACTTCTTCTTCTGAAAGCAGAAAGCAAGACAATTTGCCAATAAGAAAAGAACCTTACGACAACTTTGTCCTGGTGACAAAGCATTTGTTTTACTACCTTGTAGGGAAAACAGACTTCTTATTTCTTGGAAAGGTCCGTACGATATAATCTCGAAAATTTCCGATGTTGACTACATTGTCGATATTGATGGAAAGCATAAAACCTTCCACATCAATATGCTTACGGAATTCCATGAACGTCCGGATTATTTACAGCCTATTTTCCAGGCAACGGACGATTCACCAGTCCAACATGGTCATTACTCATCACTGTCCGTAATACAGGATGAGGAAACAAGTTTTTCGGATGTTAATCTTCCGCTTCCGATGATTCCACTTCATTCTAGTGAATCATGGAAAAACGTTACTGTTTCGCCGGATTTGTCTTTAGGAGAACAGCGACAAGTTTCGGCTATGTTACAAACATTTCAGGATGTCCTTACTGACATCCCTGGACAGACTCATGTCATTGAACATGACATTATTCTAACTGACCATAATCCTATTAGGGTCAGACCTTATCCTATCCCTATACATTTTCAAGCACAGGTTGAGAAGGAGTTGGATGAGATGATAGATTTAAAAATAATTGAACCATCCACTTCT
>JAMPIV010001261.1:1250000-1562737 GCA_024509875.1 Oreohelix idahoensis | reverse complement strand
GGCCCTGGAGCACCGGGTGATAACCGACCTACACTACGCACCTCTCACTGCAATGGCGTCCCGCCGCTCTCCGCGGCACCGGCCCTCCTCTCTTTCTCCTCTCAGATAATGGGTTCCAGGTGGAAATCAAGGCTACCACATAGGTTGCCGGAGCTCACTGCCCCTCCTGTAACTCAACCGAGTGCACCGAGCCACAGGCCCCGTACACGCCACCAGCCGCCCACTACTGCCGCCAACAGGATTCCCTGGGCGTTAGCTGATACGGGGCATGTTCAAGGGCCGGGCAAAACGGTATCTACTTGTCACCAGCCCCCCCCTACTTTCTTCAGGTGCCACGGTACTGTAACAAAGCCGGTCGGCGTCGGCCCGCTGCACCCCCCGAGCGGTCAACAGTTTGTTCCGGGGACTGCGCTTGGCCAGAGGGCGGGGCGGGCGGGTCGCCGGCGTCCACGCGCGCAATGTGTCAGCCATAGTGTAGAGCCCCGGCGCGGCACCCATTCATTTGGGCCTGTCCGTAGTCAGCCTCGCCGGCCTATGCTTGGGCCGGCGCCGCGCGATGCGGCCTAGGCTTGGGGCGTCGCTCGCAGGCCGCGCCAGGCTTTTGGCGGTACAGCCTCAATACTGCCATTTCGTGGATGTCTCTCGTGTGCTGCGTCAGTGCCATTGTCTGTTAGTCTCCTCGAGCTAATATTTATCCACTTCAGGGTGATTATGCCGATTATTAGAGCATCTCCTGTCATTCCCACTCGTCTTTTCCTTCCTGCATTAATCGCAGCTCTATAAACTTCAACCTATTCCGCCCATGATTGCTTAGTTCCAGAGGGTGATATAATTTTACTCTTCACTAACTCCCAACTAATTAATAAAATCAATTAATTACTTTGAACACGACCAAATCCTTAAAAACCTTGTGAGCGTTTCCTATTTACTTGTACTCAATGGTTACTTCACTATACGAAAAAATTTCTAAGTTTTAGGAATTTTTTCAACAAAAATGTATTTTTACAAACTATTTGTGGCTCAACGATAGGAAGGAATACATAGGATAGTGGATAGGATACAAAATAATATCCCGCGAAAAGACGCCCCCAATGTAGCACGAAAGGTTTGCCTATTATGATAATAGTGGTAGAGCAGAGTAGTAATAACTCCTGCAAGTATGAATTTCCAGTGCCCGAGAAACGTACACTGGTATCACAAGTGAGTCTACAAAGCTGGTGAGTTCACTGAAAACTGGGTCAATTAGATTTAGGCGGTCAGACCGTGATAGATGACTACTGTTTGCTAGTCCGTAACCCGATGTTGTTAATATAATGTAAATGTGAAATAGAGTTAAACTCTTAAATGTTACAGGGACAAAAGTGAACTAGGTCATAAGATGAGAGTACAATCGTGTCCTTGTGAGGAGGTATCTCGCGGATGAGATGTGCGTGGTAATGAGAATGGGGGTTGGTAAGTTGGTTCCATAAATGGTTGATCTGTTACAGGGACTAAGCCTTCCTAAAACAAAGTCTGAAAATGGGCCCCCTTGGAGTGATTGCCTAGGAACTTTGATAAGATATCAACTGTCGGGGCTCGTATCTCGGGTATTGCCACCATCTTGTGGTCCTTTCATTTAAACAGTCGTGTTGAAATCTCGCCTCACTAGTATTTGTTGGTAGAGATACACATATAAATTATCCTTTGTTTTTAGCCACCGTACATCTGATTCGAGGGTTTTTCCTCCGACACACGGGAAGTACGGAAGACTTTCCTTTCAGCCCGCCCTATAACTACGGCTAGGACTAGGTGTTGATAGAGGGGGTTGACTCTGGCGGCCAGGTCGCGACGCTAACTTATAACTTCAGTATCAGCCTACGTCCCTTTAGTTTCTCGAGCAGGGATGATGATCATAATCATCGATCATAAATATAGGGAAACTACATGTAATAGGTGGCCCTGTGGGCTTTTTCCAACAATCGCTCCACCCACTCGGCTGTCGCCATGATGCTGCGGACCAGACCGCACCATTGTCCTCTCAGTGTCTTGGTTACTAAACTGATCTAAGGACTGCATGGATGCAGATTGTTACTAGTACCGATAAGATAGCCTTGCTACAAGATGATGGTTATACTGGTTGCAGATAGTCCACACTAGTCTGCTGATATTAAATCACATGTTTATGATACCATGGGGGTAATAGTATTAACCTGTGGCTTCCACGTTTGGATTGTCAAGCGTCACTTATGTACTTGGCTGGTTATTCGGAAGCTTCCGGCAAGAGAGAACCTAGCCATGATATAGGTGGGTTATCCTATTAATGGGTATGTTCCTGACAATTGCCGGGGGGAAGGGTATCTCGGTTAGCGGTCTCTGCTCCCTTTTTTATTATTATTTTCGGCTATCCAGCAGCAATCAGAAAGTATAATAATAAATCTGCGAAAGAATAACTGATGAGTAGTAATACATATATTCTTTATTATAATCTCCCTTACATACCCTTTATGATTAAATCATGCTCACGGTGTGAGACTGTATTGGCTCTTAATTTAATCCTGCCCTCATGCACTGCATGTGCAGCGTGTGGGGGGTGCGAGTGGATGAGGTGAGTGGGAGGTGAAAATAGAACTTTTCTTGCAGTATGCTGTCTTCCAGGTTTCTCACTTGGCTCCTCTGGTTTTGGTCTAGTTGTGGGTTTGTGTGATTTCTCATGAATGCAGCCGCCCTCCGCTCTGTCCTCTATATTTCTGTTCTCGCACACCCCGTCCGCGTTCAGTCCGTGAACAGCACCCCTCCCAAATGCCCCAATAGGATTTTTAGTTGCATCTCCTGATTTGAGGCGTTTTTGAAGCTAATCTGGTGTGTGTTCTGGCTACGTAGTTTCTCTTGCTGTTCACTACACACTTATATTCTTCCGTCCTTCCTAGTATCATTCCCTTTTCCCCCCATATGAGGCTTTCCATTCCATATCCCAAGTTATATTTAATCATCAGCCGTTTGAGGCTTGTATGATGTTCTGGTAGTTGTAACTAAATTTTTTAAATTGAATTCTTTAGTCTAACTTTTTAGCATGATGTGGTATGAAGTGTTGAAAGGGATTGAAAAAAAGAGTAATTATCTTTCTTAATAACTATTTATATTTAGGAATATATATCCCTTTGGATAGTTAATTCCCATTGTCTATCCAATCTCCTCCTTTAGTTGAAGATACTTATTTATTAGTTTAATTGTATTACTCATACGGGCGTTCTACACTTGTAGATTAATAACGGGCATTTAATGTTCCTGTAAAATGGCAATACTTATGAAAAGTTCCGCCCATTCATTCTCTTTTTATGACTTAAATTTCCTCATGATCCTGTTAGTAATATGGTACCGCAGGACTTCAAGACTGATAATTTATAAATGTCCGCTACTCTGTTCCTTCGCACAACCTATCCACGATAAGCTCATAGATCGCACGAGTCGTTGTTATTACTTGCACTGGTGTGGTGTGAGTGTGTGTGCTCGCGTTGGGTGTGTGTCGTTGCGTTTACTAATTTTTTGCCATACATGCCTCAACTGCATGACGGTACGTTACAAAATCATCGCCTTCACTGAGCCTCCATCATGTCGCTTTAAAAACTGATGCCCTGGCTCCACGGGTTAACTTTTGCGAAACCGCATCATGTCTGCAGTAGGTGTTCACTCCATTATAGTTTTGTATGTGTCTCGTTATATCTCCGTTTTGATTGTAAGCTCTCAGCGACTAAAATAAATCGGGACACCGACATGATTTGCAAGGGCTCGTTCCCGTCTGTGGTTTGGTATTGTATGTTATCTCACATTGAACGAATATTGGATGATGATACAGTGTAAAACTTTTCACCTTTATAAAGTCGGTTGTAGAATTAGTAATTTTTTTAGATCACTGCTCTAATAAAAAACATCAAAGGTCTGGTGATCAACTTTTCCACAATGAAGTGTTTCCCGTAATTAAGAAATAGGCGCGATTTTGTTGATCGACCAGACCAAAGCGAGGCATTCTAAGTTCAATCGGTAGAATATAATTTCTTTCAGCTGTATTCGAACTTTTCTATCGTGTGCAAAAGCTTACTGGTTAGCAGATGAGGCAGTAAGTGGCGGTGTGGTGTCTGCCCGCGTGTTAGTTCGCTCTTTTGTTGCATGTGTTAGGCTCTTGTACTAGTATCTGTTGTTTTTTGGTCTCCGCTGTAGTAATGTTGCCACCGTGCCACTACATGCTAGCATCGACGTGTTCTTGAGTACGAATTTCTCTGTTTGAGTGAGATCGGGAGAAGGGCCACAAGGATAGGTTTATTTGTTCAGCTTATTTACTTCCAACTCTGGTTTAAGATCTGCGCTGTTCACCCAACTGCCTTGGCAGGTCCAATGGATTGTATTTTATCCGGCTGACATGTTTCTTGGGTTTGTGGTCTTATTAAGCTGGCCGTTAATGTTCGCGCGCTTATATAATGATGTTAAAATAAATATGGGCTAGTGCGGGTAATATTTCTGATTTTTATAACCCGCACATGTGACACAAAGGATCTTACATCTTCTTAGTTTGTGGTCTTGGTTGCTTTTCTCTTTTTGGTTCTCTAGCATTCCTTTGGGTACGGCAGGGAGACATTTGCACCATGTAGAGATAGTGTGGACGCTAAAAAATTGCCAATTATCTCACATCCAATATGACGGACTTAGTGTTGGGACGGTGCTACTGTCAATCCGGCGTTTCTCGCTAATCAGGTCTAGTCCAACAACATGGAGAGTGTCTGCTACTACGTGTTCCTCGAATGTAGTGGTGTAAGCAATCAGAATATCATCCATGAAGTTGGTGATATGAGGATTTTGTAATGGTTCCCCAACAATGTTCCTCATCATTCTGGTGAAGATACTTGGAGCAATTACCTCTTTTTAAAGATCTTAAAAAAAAATCCGCTCCAAAACAATTGAACTCGTGAATGTCTCTGAGTCAGCCTGTCTTACGAAAACACGCATCTCTTCTACGACTATCGTGAACTGTACGCATGCATTTATTCACCGGTGTACATACGTAAGGCTGCTGAAAGTTTCGCTTGAACCATTCCTCCCTCCCTTTCCTGGTTATCCCCCCAGGTGTATTTTGGTTCGTATTCACGGCCTCACATTTTGCTGAATAGGATCTACCTCCCTTGGAATTTTGGAAAAATAAACTTCGAGCTCACGCAACTCACTTACTCAATGTAGCGCTTGACCAGACAAAAACCTATTGGTGTCAGGTAATGGTCTGAATCACTGTTAAAGAATCTACCCTGACCGCTCCCACATTTAGTTATCCCTATAAATCAAAAAAAAAAAAATGCATAACCTGTGGTTCACACACTAGGGCTCATTCCTTATTAGTAATGAATAAAATAAATAAAACTATTACTACACCCCCCCCAACCAACACTTGAGCGAAGTAAGGAGATTCAAAGACGATTAGCCCAATGCTACCGTGAAATAATTTTTCACACCGCTCGCTTGTGCCCCATCTTTTATTTAAGAGCACACCATCCCATGCACCTCAACCAGTCCCTCCAAACACCCCCCCCCTCTCCCTTATAAAAAGAGAAAAGCATAAGACCAGGTATAGCGCCCCCTCCCGCGGTACAAAACTGGTGTAGGGTCAGTAATTCCGTCATGGTCCCCCTGCCCCTCACACCCCTATCCTAAATTATCTAACTCGAGATTAGTACACCCTCAAGAACACCTTAACGCCTCCCAGTACCCCGCGGATATATCTGTGAGTACAATACAGTCTAGATGGATTTTTCCTAAATCTAAAACCAGACCTCCTGAAACAAACTAAGAGAAGAGGACGGGAGTTCCCCTAATTTTTTTTTTTTTTTGTTCCAAGAAATCTTTTTTAATGTGTTTTTTTCTTTTTTTTATTTATTTTTTTTTTAAAGACTAACAGTTTCCTAACTTTCTGGTTTCACTGGTATTTGGTATAATGCTTCAGTATCCCTTGCTTAAAGATCTACTTTTGAAAAATACAACTGACCGAGCCTTACTCCTCAATGTAGCAAACAACTGATTGGTGTCAGGGAACAATGGGTCTACCTGAGATTCAGCTCCAGTGAGAGCATTAATAGTATTCCTATAATCCATTCGCATATCAACCTGTGGTTCACCCACTAGGCTTCCGTTAATAGCTAACCACACACTTGAGCCTGTAGGGAGATTCAGACTGTGAAAAATAATTTTCTCTTTTAAGAGATAATCAATCTCATCCTTGTCATAGTGCCTGTCCTTTAGCATAGAAGAAGGTATAGGGTATGTCCACATACAAACTGGTGTAGGGTCAGTAATCGTCATGTCATACTCTAACAGATTAGTACACCCCGGCTTATCTGTGAGTACATCAGCAAGGATTTCTAACACCTCCTGAACCTTTTTCCTCTGCTCAAGAGTTAAATGTTCACTTACATTAACCTGAGCATAACTTTCTGTAGTTGTTAGGGGGTATTCCAATGGAGGAAATTGGTTCATCCTGCAATTTCTGTTGCAATGGACAGGGTCATGATATGGTGCAACTTCTGATGCTTCCCCCTGTCATAATACTTTTTAAGAAGGTTGACATGATATATCTTCTCTTCCTTTCTTGTCAATCTTATAATTGGTCCTGGAAAGTTTTTTCCAATATGACATAGGGACCCTGCCATCCAATTTGCAATTCATTATTGCTGCTGGGCAACAGTAACAGAACTTTTTCTCCCACCTCAAGTTCCCTATCTTTTGCTGTTTTATTGTAGTAAGCAGCCTGCTTCCTCCTGGCCTGTCTCAAGTTATCATTTGCCAGTTTCCAACTTGTTTTCAATCGAGATGTCAACTCGTTGACGTATTGGTATGAAGAAGTCACGGTTTCTTCTGCTTTTTCATCAGTCCATGTCCGCAACAATGCTTCCAGTGGACCTTTGATTGGTCGTCCAAACAACAACGTAGCTGGAGCCAATCCTGTGGAGTTATGTGGGACTTCCCTATAGGCAAATAGTGCTGAGGGTAAGTATGTGTCCCAAGTTTCAGGTTTCTCACTAGCCAACTTTCTAAGGATTGAAATGAGCGTGCCATTGAACCGCTCTACTTGACCATTCCCTTGGGCGTGGTACGGGCTACAGTGATAATGTCTAGCTTGAAATATCCTGAATACTTCTTGTGTTAGCTTTCCCCTAAACTGAGAACCATTGTCAGTCAATATTTGATGTGGGAAACCTAATCGGTCCTACTGAGGGGTCCAACAATATCCACGGCAACACGTTCGAAGGGCGTTCCCATGATGGGCATTTCTCCCAGTGTTGCTGGTGCAGTCCTATGTTTAGGAGCTACTCTTTGGCATTCTGGACAGGATCTCACATACCTCTTTATGTCCTCTGTGATCCCTGGCCAAAAGTAGTGACAGGCTATCCGTTGTCCAGTGGCCCCTATTCCCATATGTCCACTGAAGGGTATAGCATGTCCTAGCTTCATAACCTGCTCCCTGTATGATTTTGGCACTACAAGCTGTCCATGTCCTTTAGGTCCTGTTCCAGCTTTTCTATATAATAGGCCATTTTTCATATATACGTCTCCTTTCTCTGGAGGGTTATGGCTTTTAGGTAATTTTCCAAAGCAAGGCTTCAATGTACTGTCAGCAGTTTGAGCCTTTCTCATCTCTTCTGGATGAGTATTGATGATAGTGTCCTCCTCTTTCTTAGAGCTTGCCCTGGTCTGGACTGTTGCCATCACTATGGGTCTTATAGGTTCTCCTAGAAAGACATATCTACATCCCAGTATTAATGGGTAGATAGGGTTGTCCATCAATGCTGCTTTGATCTCTCCTTCCACATAGCGAGATCTTATGTTGATACGGGCTATGGGCAGTGTCATGGTTCCTGCTCCCTTGACTGGTCCTCTGATTTCCACTGTTTCTGTGGTTATCTGTTCCGGACTCACCAGAGAAGAGCACACTACTGAGTCAAAGTCCAAGCCTGTATCATATAAGCACAGTACTTGGGTGCCATTCAAGGTCACTTCCTCACAAACAGGGGGATGATGGAGGTCCTTCTGACTATCTGCTAGGTCCTTCCTTCCCTTGTTCTCTGTTGTAAGGCATGCAGCGTGATGAGGAGGGTTTTTCCGTCTGCATTCCGCAGTATTGTGGTTACTCATTTGGCAAGATTTACATCACTTTCCTTCCTTTCTTGGAGGTTTCTTTTGTGATCCTAGAGGGTTTTTGTCTTTATAATCAGTTCTGTGTTTGTTCTTGTTGGAATTGTCCCTGTGTTCATAGTTGGTAAAGTTTTGTGAAGGTTTGAAGTTCTCACCCTGCTTCTTCTTATTTCCTGATACTTCTGACTGAGCTGCTTGATATCTTTCAGCCATGGTAAAAATATCTTCCAATCCTCTGCTCCTTGCTCCATAAGAAATTTTCTCATTTCTTGAGGCATGGATTCTCTCAGTTGTTCCATCATGACCATTTCTTTTATATCTTGACATTTTCCTAAGCTAATCCATTTTGTCAGATAAGTTTCTAATCTGGCAGAAAACTGGTGATAGTTTTCTCCTGGAAGTAGCTTAGCAGTTCGGAATCTCTTTCTATAAGATTCAGAATTCTTTTCGTACCTGACCAGTAAAGCTTGTTTTAAGATTTCATAATCTTCCTGGTCTTCTTTTGAGAGTTTTAAATAAACATCGTATGAAACTCCCCTCAACCCCTGAGATAGCTTAAGGCTCCATTTTTCCTTTTCCAATCCATAGGTAGAGGCCAGTCTCTCATATCTATCCAGGTACGACTCAATGGCGTCCTCTTTCTCAATAAATGGATCCAGGTGGAAACTCATGGCTCCATTTGCCGTGCTATGGTTAGAGCTACTCTCAGAGTGAGGTGAGCTAGCACCATGATTGCTAGCTGCTCCCTGGAGTTCTAGTTCCTTTAAACTTAACTCATGAGCTCTTTGTAACCTTCTTTCTTCAGCCTCAGCTTCCAACATTTGTCTCTTTTCTTCTCTTTCCAGTCTTGTGACTTCTCTTTCTACCTCTAATTTCTTATCCTCTGCTTCCATTCTTTTGGCTTCTCTCTCTGCTTCCATTCTTTTGGCTTCTCTCTCTCTGCTTCCATTCTTTTGGCTTCTCTCTCTGCTTCCATTCTTTTGGCTTCAGCCTCAACTTCCATTCTTTTAGTCTCTCTTTCAGCTTCAGCTTCCATTCTTTTAGTCTCTCTATCTAAATATTTATCCACTTCAGTTGTGATATGCCGAATTAGAGCATCTCCTGTCATACCCAAGTCTTTTCCTTCCTGCATAATCGCAGCTCTAAACTTCACCAATTCAGCCATGATGCTTACTTACCAGAGGGTATATAATTTTATCTTCACTAACCAACTAACTTAATTAAAATCAATTAATTACTTTGAACAAGACAAATCCTTAAAACCTTGTGAGCGTTTCCTATTTACTTCGTACTCAATGGTACTACTATTACGAAAAATTTCTAAGTTTTAGAATTTTTCAAAAAAATTTATTTTTACAAACTATTTGTGGCTCAAGATAGAAGAATACATAGATAGTGGCTCAGGATAAAAAATAATATCCCGCGAAAGAGCCCCCAGTGTAGCGAAAGGTTTTCCTATTATGATAATAGTGGTAGAGCAGAAGTAGAATCTCTCTCCAGAAAGTATGAAGTTCCAGTGCCCGAGAAGTACACTGGTATCACAAGTGAGTTACAGCTGTGAATACTCTGAACTGGACAATAGATTTAGGCTTCAGAAGTATAAGTTGCTACTTTCGCTATCGTAACCCTATGTGATAATATAATTAAATTTGAAAAGGTAACTCAAAATTTTAACAGTTAAAAATTTAACAAGTCAAATGAGTACAATTATCCAATTTATTATGTACATCTATATATTCTTGTAATGAGAAATGGTTGTTGTAAGATGGTAAAATGTATGATTATTTACAGTTACAAATCAAATAAACAAGCTAAAAAGTCTTGGATTTATCTTCCACTGAACTTATAAAACAAGTTTGTCACATTATCTCTTGCCATCTAGTTGTCATCATTAAACAGTCGTTTTAGAAACTGCTCACAGGATTTGTTGGATGGATACACATAAACTTATCCTATGTATTAGCCACGTCTGCTCGAGGTTCCTCCGACACACTGGAGTACGGAAGACTTTCCTTCAGCCCGCCCTATAACTACGGGGGACTAAGGTGTTGAAGAGTGGTTGACCTCTAGGCTTCAGTGAGCTGGATCAACTTCTTCAAGTCTTTAGTTTCTCGATCAGGAATGATCATAAACATTGATCATAAAAACCTGGAACAAAAGGTAATAGGTGGCCATTTTTGTTCCAACAATCTCACCACCAACTGCTGTTCATGATGCGACCATGTCTTCAGTGTTTGTATATAAATGAATGAATCATGGTAGTATGTTACAGAGATAGCATGATAAGATAATGTATACTGTGCAGAATTAACAATATACATGAATAAATCACATGTTATGATACATGGGTACGATATAACCTTTGCCTTCCACTTATGGATGTCAAGTCACTTATGTACTTGCTGGTATGTCGTAAGCTTCCAGGCAAGAACTAGCCATGATATATGTGGTTAACCAATTAATGGTTATGCTTCCTGACAATGCCGGTGAAGGTTATCTCTGGTTAGCGTCATTCCTTTTTTTTATTATATCTGCTACAATCAATCAGAAATAAAATCTGAAATAAAATGATATTAGTAATACATATATTTTTAATAAACTTACATACCCTCTTAGGATTAATAAGCTCACGGTGAGACTGTATTGGCTTAATTTAATCTGCCCTGCATGCAGCGTGAAAATAGAACTTTTCTTGCAGATGCTGTCTTCCAGTTTCTCACTCTGGCTTCTGGATTTGGTGTGTGTGATTTCCAATGCGCCGCTCTGTCCTTATATTTCAGTCTCTCGCCCGTCCGAGAAAGCACCTCCCAAATTCCCCAAAAGATTTTAGTTTCATCTCCTGATTTGAGGCGATTTGAAGCAATCTGTGTTTTTCCTGTACTTGTTTTTCTCTTCTGTTCACTACACACTTATATTCTTCCGTCCTTCCTATGTATCATTCCCTTTTCCCCATATGAGGCTTTCATTCCATATAAGTTTTATCCAAATCCGTTGAGGCTTGTTAGTGTAATAAATTTTTAAAGATTATTAGCTAACTTTTAGCCGATGTGATGAAGGTGAAAAAATATTAATTATCTTTAAAACTATTTATATTTGAATAATATCCTTTTGGATATAATTCCTAGTCTATCTCCTTTGTTGAGTTATATTTATTTAATATTATTCCAACCGGGCGTTCTCCGGTAATTAATAATTTAATTTTCAGTAAATGCATACTTTTAAAGTCCGCCATACATTTCTATATAGCTATTTCCTCATTCTTTAGTAATATTGTCTGGCTTCAACCGTAATTCACATTTCCGCTGTCCTTAAACTTCAAAGAAAGACCCGCCGAGCCGACCTTGCACTGTGTGTGTGTGTGGGTGTCGCGTGGGCGTGTGTCGCGCTACAACCAAGCAAGTGTTAACAAATCTCGCTACAGAGCCCTCTTCTTTAAAACAGTGCCTGCACGGTTAACTTTTTGGTAACACATGCTGCAGTTCCTCCTTAATTTTCTGTTTCTCTATATCTCCTTTGATAGGATGCCTACTTAAAAAATCGGGTCCAAGATTGTCCCGTCCTGGTATGTATCTCACATTGAACGAATATGGAGATAACAGTAAACTCCACCTTAAAAGTCGTGAATTTAATTTTTTAGACACTGCTAAAAACATCAAAGGCTGGTGATCACTTTCCACAATGAAGTGTTTCCCGTAAAGAAAAGGGGCGAATTTGTTGATCGACCAGACCAAAGCGAGGCATTCACGTTCAACGGTAGAATAATTTCTTTCAGCTGTATTTAACTTTCTACTGGCAAAAGCTACTGGTAATAGCATATGTGGCGGTGTGTCTGCCCGCTGTAGTAATGTTGCTCCGATGCCTACATTGCTAGCATCCGTTCTTAGTACGAATTCTTGTGTGAGATCGGGAAGGGCAAGGATAGGTTTATTTGTCAGCTTATTTTTCAACTCTGTATAAGCCTGTTCACACTCCGCAGTCCATTGTATTTTATCCGGCTGACCTTTTTTGGTTAAGTCGGTTAATGGCGCGCACAATGAGTTAAAATGGGGTATATATATTTCTGATAAAACCCGCACAGTGACACAAAGGATCTTACATCCTTCTTAGTTTGTGGTCTTGGTGCTTTTCTCATTTTCTCTACATTCTTTGGGTCCGGAGACATTTGCCCTGTAGAGATAGTGTGACCTAAAAATTCCAATGTCTCACATCCAATATGACACTTAGTTGGACGTGCTGTCAATCCCGTTTCTCCAGTCTATCCAACAACATGGAGAGTGCTACTACGTGTTCCTCGAAGGTAGTGGTAGCAATCAGAATATCATCCATGAAGTTGGTGATATGAGGATTTTGTAATGGTTCCAACAATTTCCTCATCATTCTGGTGAAGATACTTGGAGCATTCTTTAAACCAAATGGGAGTACATTGAACTCGTAATGTCCATCCGGTGTACTAAAGGCTAACAGTTTCCTAACTTCTGGTTTTACTGGTATTTGGTAGTATCCCTTGCTTAGATCTACTTTTGAAAAATACCGAGCCTTACTCAATGTAGCAAACAACTGATTGGTGTCAGGTAATGGGTCTACCTGAGATTCAGTGATAGCATTTAGTTTCCTATAATCAATGCATAACCTGTGTTCACCACTAGGCTTCCTTAATAGCACCACACTTGAGCTGTAGGGAGATTCAGACTTTGAAATAATTTTCTCTTTTAAGAGATAATCAATCTCATCCTTGAGTGCCTGTCCTTTAGCATAAGGTATAGGGTATGTCCGCATACAAACTGGTGTAGGGTCAGTAATCGTCATGTCATACTCTAACAGATTAGTACACCCCGGCTTATCTGTGAGTACATCAGCATGGATTTCTAACACCTCCTGAACCTTTTTCCTCTGCTCAAGAGTTAAATGTTCACTTACATTAACCTGAGCATAACTTTCTGTAGTTGTTAGGGGGTATTCCATGGAGGAAATTGGTTCATCCTGCATTTCTGTTGCAATGGACAGGGTCATGATATGTGCAACTTCTGATGCTTCCCTGTCATAATACTTTTTAAGAAGGTTGACATGATATATCTTCTCATTCCTTTCTTGTCAATCTTATAATTGGTCCTGGAAAGTTTTTCCAATATGACGTAGGGACCCTGCCATCCAATTTGCAATTTATTATTGCTGCTGGGCAACAGTAACAGAACTTTTTCTCCCACCTCAAGTTCCCTATCTTTTGCTGTTTTATTGTAGTAAGCAGCCTGCTTCCTCCTGGCCTGTCTCAAGTTATCATTTGCCAGTTTCCAACTTGTTTTCAATCGAGATGTCAACTCGTTGACGTATTGGTATGAAGAAGTCACGGTTTCTTCTGCTTTTTCATCAGTCCATGTCCGCAACAATGCTTCCAGTGGACCTTTGATTGGTCGTCCAAACAACAACGTAGCTGGAGCCAATCCTGTGGAGTTATGTGGGACTTCCCTATAGGCAAATAGTGCTGAGGGTAAGTATGTGTCCCAAGTTTCAGGTTTCTCACTAGCCAACTTTCTAAGGATTGAAATGAGCGTGCCATTGAACCGCTCTACTTGACCATTCCCTTGGGCGTGGTACGGGCTACAGTGATAATGTCTAGCTTGAAATAACCTGAATACTTCTTGTGTTAGCTTTCCCCTAAACTGAGAACCATTGTCAGTCAATATTTGATGTGGGAAACCTAATCGGGTGAATATTGTTAACAGTGCCTCTGCCACATGTTTCGAATCTATCGATGACATTGCTACTGCCTCTCCCCACATAGAGCAAGTATCGACCAAGGTTAAGATATAAGCATTTCTCTTCTTGGTCCTACTGAGGGGTCCAACAATATCCACGGCAACACGTTCGAAGGGCGTTCCCATAATGGGCATTTCTCCCAGTGTTGCTGGTGCAGTCCTATGTTTAGGAGCTACTCTTTGGCATTCTGGACAGGATCTCACATACCTCTTTATGTCCTCTGTGATTCCTGGCCAAAAGTAGTGACAGGCTATCCGTTGTCCAGTGGCCCCTATTCCCATATGTCCACTGAAGGGTATAGCATGTCCTAGCTTCATAACCTGCTCCCTGTATGATTTTGGCACTACAAGCTGTCCATGTCCTTTAGGTCCTGTTCCAGCTTTTCTATATAATAGGCCATTTTTCATATATAAGTCTCCTTTCTCTGGAGGGTTATGGCTTTTAGGTAATTTGCCAAAGCAAGGCTTCAATGTACTGTCAGCAGTTTGAGCCTTTCTCATCTCTTCTGGATGAGTATTGATGATAGTGTCCTCCTCTTTCTTAGAGCTTGCCCTGGTCTGGACTGTTGCCATCACTATGGGTCTTATAGGTTCTCCTAGAAAGACATATCTACATCCCAGTATTAATGGGTAGATAGGGTTGTCCATCACTGCTGCTTTGATCTCTCCTTCCACATAGCGAGATCTTATGTTGATACGGGCTATGGGCAGTGTCATGGTTCCTGCTCCCTTGACTGGTCCTCTGATTTCCACTGTTTCTGTGGTTATCTGTTCCGGACTCACCAGAGAAGAGCACACTACTGAGTCAAAGTCCAAGCCTGTATCATATAAGCACAGTACTTGGGTGCCATTCAAGGTCACTTCCTCACAGACAGGGGGATGATGGAGGTCCTTCTGACTATCTGCCAGGTCCTTCCTTCCCTTGTTCTCTGTTGTAAGGCATGCAGCGTGATGAGGAGGGTTTTTCCGTCTGCATTCCGCAGTATTGTGGTTACTCATTTGGCAAGATTTACACCACTTTCCTTCCTTTCTTGGAGGTTTCTTTTCTGATCCTAGAGGGTTTTTGTCTTTATAATCAGTTCTGTGTTTGTTCTTGTTGGAATTGTCCCTGTGTTCATAGTTGGTAAAGTTTTGTGAAGGTTTGAAGTTCTCACCCTGCTTCTTCTTATTTCCTGACACTTCTGACTGAGCTGCTTGATATCTTTCAGCCATGGTTAAAATATCTTCCAATCTCTCTGCTCCTTGCTCCATAAGAAATTTTCTCATTTCTTGAGGCATGGATTCTCTCAGTTGTTCCATCATGACCATTTCTTTTATATCTTGACATTTTCCTAAGCTAATCCATTTTGTCAGATAAGTTTCCAATCTGGCAGAAAACTGGTGATAGTTTTCTCCTGGAAGTAGCTTAGCAGTTCGGAATCTCTTTCTATAAGATTCAGAATTCTTTTCGTACCTGACCAGTAAAGCTTGTTTTAAGATTTCATAATCTTCCTGGTCTTCTTTTGAGAGTTTTAAATAAACATCGTATGAAACTCCCCTCAACCCCTGAGATAGCTTAAGGCTCCATTTTTCCTTTTCCAATCCATAGGTAGAGGCCAGTCTCTCATATCTATCCAGGTACGACTCAATGGCGTCCTCCTTCTCAATAAATGGATCCAGGTGGAAACTCATGGCTCCATTTGCCGTGCTATGGTTAGAGCTACTCTCAGAGTGAGGTGAGCTAGCACCATGATTGCTAGCTGCTCCCTGGAGTTCAAGTTCCTTTAAACTTAACTCATGAGCTCTTTGTAACCTTCTTTCTTCAGCCTCAGCTTCCAACATTTGTCTCTTTTCTTCTCTTTCCAGTCTTTTGACTTCTCTTTCTGCCTCTAATTTCTTATCCTCTGCTTCCATTCTTTTGGCTTCTCTCTCTGCTTCCATTCTTTTGGCTTCTCTCTCTGCTTCCATTCTTTTGGCTTCTCTCTCTGCTTCCATTCTTTTGGCTTCAGCCTCAACTTCCATTCTTTTAGTCTCTCTTTCAGCTTCAGCTTCCATTCTTTTAGTCTCTCTATCTAAATATTTATCCACTTCAGTTGTGATATGCCGAATTAGAGCATCTCCTGTCATACCCAAGTCTTTTCCTTCCTGCATAATCGCAGCTCTAAACTTCACCAATTCAGCCATGATGCTTACTTACCAGAGGGTATATAATTTTATCTTCACTAACCAACTAACTTAATTAAAATCAATTAATTACTTTGAACAAGACAAATCCTTAAAACCTTGTGAGCGTTTCCTATTTACTTCGTACTCAATGGTACTACTATTACGAAAAAAAAATTTCTAAGTTTTAGAATTTTTCAAAAAAAATTTATTTTTACAAACTATTTGTGGCTCAAGATAGAAGAATACATAGATAGTGGCTCAGGATACAAAATAATATCCCGCGAAAGAGCCCCCAGTGTAGCGAAAGGTTTTCCTATTATGATAATAGTGGTAGAGCAGAAGTAGAATCTCTCTCCAGAAAGTATGAAGTTCCAGTGCCCGAGAAGTACACTGGTATCACAAGTGAGTTACAGCTGTGAATACTCTGAGCTGGACAATAGATTTAGGCTTCAGAAGTATAAGATGCTACTTTCGCTATCGTAACCCTATGTGATAATATAATTAAATTTGAAAAGGTAACTCAAAATTTTAACAGTTAAAAATTTAACAAGTCAAATGAGTACAATTATCCAATTTATTATGTACATCTATATATTCTTGTAATGAGAAATGGTTGTTGTAAGATGGTAAAATGTATGATTATTTACAGTTACAAATCAAATAAACAAGCTAAAAAGTCTTGGATTTATCTTCCACTGAACTTATACAAAAACAAGTTTGTCACATTATCTCTTGCCATCTAGTTGTCATCATTAAACAGTCGTTTTAGAAACTGCTCACAGGATTTGTTGGATGGATACACATAAACTTATCCTATGTATTAGCCACGTCTGCTCGAGGTTCCTCCGACACACTGGAGTACGGAAGACTTTCCTTCAGCCCGCCCTATAACTACGGGGGACTAAGGTGTTGAAGAGTGGTTGACCTCTAGGCTTCAGTGAGCTGGATCAACTTCTTCAAGTCTTTAGTTTCTCGATCAGGAATGATCATAAACATTGATCATAAAAACCTGGAACAAAAGGTAATAGGTGGCCATTTTGTTCCAACAATCTCACCACCAACTGCTGTTCATGATGCGACCATGTCTTCAGTGTTTGTATATAAATGAATGAATCATGGTAGTATGTTACAGAGATAGCATGATAAGATAATGTATACTGTGCAGAATTAACAATATACATGAATAAATCACATGTTATGATACATGGGTACGATATAACCTTTGCCTTCCACTTATGGATGTCAAGTCACTTATGTACTTGCTGGTATGTCGTAAGCTTCCAGGCAAGAACTAGCCATGATATATGTGGTTAACCAATTAATGGTTATGCTTCCTGACAATGCCGGTGAAGGTTATCTCTGGTTAGCGTCATTCCCTTTTTTATTATATCTGCTACAATCAATCAGAAATAAAATCTGAAATAAAATGATATTAGTAATACATATATTTTTAATAAACTTACATACCCTCTTAGGATTAATAAGCTCACGGTGAGACTGTATTGGCTTAATTTAATCTGCCCTGCATGCAGCGTGAAAATAGAACTTTTCTTGCAGATGCTGTCTTCCAGTTTCTCACTCTGGCTTCTGGATTTGGTGTGTGTGATTTCCAATGCGCCGCTCTGTCCTTATATTTCAGTCTCTCGCCCGTACGAGAAAGCACCTCTTAAATTCCCCAAAAGATTTTAGTTTCATCTCCTGATTTGAGGCGATTTGAAGCAATCTGTGTTTTTTTCCTGTACTTGTTTTTCTCTTCTGTTCACTACACACTTATATTCTTCCGTCCTTCCTATGTATCATTCCCTTTTCCCCATATGAGGCTTTCATTCCATATAAGTTTTATCCAAATCCGTTGAGGCTTGTTAGTGTAATAAATTTTTAAAGATTATTAGCTAACTTTTAGCCGATGTGATGAAGGTGAAAAATATTAATTATCTTTAAAACTATTTATATTTGAATAATATCCTTTTGGATATAATTCCTAGTCTATCTCCTTTGTTGAGTTATATTTATTTAATATTATTCCAACCGGGCGTTCTCCGGTAATTAATAATTTAATTTTCAGTAAATGCATACTTTTAAAGTCCGCCATACATTTCTATATAGCTATTTCCTCATTCTTTAGTAATATTGTCTGGCTTCAACCGTAATTCACATTTCCGCTGTCCTTAAACTTCAAAGAAAGACCCGCCGAGCCGACCTTGCACTGTGTGTGTGGGTGTCGCGTGGGCGAGTGTCGCGCTACCACCAAGCAAGTGTTAACAAATCTCGCTACAGAGCCCTCTTCTTTAAAACAGTGCCTGCACGGTTAACTTTTTGGTAACACATGCTGCAGTTCCTCCTTAATTTTCTGTTTCTCTATATCTCCTTTGATAGGATGCCTACTTAAAAAATCGGGTCCAAGATTGTCCCGTCCTGGTATGTATCTCACATTGAACGAATATGGAGATAACAGTAAACTCCACCTTAAAAGTCGTGAATTTAATTTTTTAGACACTGCTAAAAACATCAAAGGCTGGTGATCACTTTCCACAATGAAGTGTTTCCCGTAAAGAAAAGGGGCGAATTTGTTGATCGACCAGACCAAAGCGAGGCATTCACGTTCAACGGTAGAATAATTTCTTTCAGCTGTATTTAACTTTCTACTGGCAAAAGCTACTGGTAATAGCATATGTGGCGGTGTGTCTGCCCGCTGTAGTAATGTTGCTCCGATGCCTACATTGCTAGCATCCGTTCTTAGTACGAATTCTTGTGTGAGATCGGGAAGGGCAAGGATAGGTTTATTTGTCAGCTTATTTTTCAACTCTGTATAAGCCTGTTCACACTCCGCAGTCCATTGTATTTTATCCGGCTGACCTTTTTTGGTTAAGTCGGTTAATGGCGCGCACAATGAGTTAAAATGGGGTATATATTTCTGATAAAACCCGCACAGTGACACAAAGGATCTTACATCCTTCTTAGTTTGTGGTCTTGGTGCTTTTCTCATTTTCTCTACATTCTTTGGGTCCGGAGACATTTGCCCTGTAGAGATAGTGTGACCTAAAAATTCCAATGTCTCACATCCAATATGACACTTAGTTGGACGTGCTGTCAATCCCGTTTCTCAGTCTATCCAACAACATGGAGAGTGCTACTACGTGTTCCTCGAATGTAGTGGTAGCAATCAGAATATCATCCATGAAGTTGGTGATATGAGGATTTTGTAATGGTTCCAACAATTTCCTCATCATTCTGGTGAAGATACTTGGAGCATTCTTTAAACCAAATGGGAGTACATTGAACTCGTAATGTCCATCCGGTGTACTAAAGGCTAACAGTTTCCTAACTTCTGGTTTCACTGGTATTTGGTAGTATCCCTTGCTTAGATCTACTTTTGAAAAATACCGAGCCTTACTCAATGTAGCAAACAACTGATTGGTGTCAGGTAATGGGTCTACCTGAGATTCAGTGATAGCATTTAGTTTCCTATAATCAATGCATAACCTGTGTTCACCACTAGGCTTCCTTAATAGCACCACACTTGAGCTGTAGGGAGATTCAGACTGTGAAATAATTTTCTCTTTTAAGAGATAATCAATCTCATCCTTGAGTGCCTGTCCTTTAGCATAAGGTATAGGGTATGTCCGCATACAAACTGGTGTAGGGTCAGTAATCGTCATGTCATACTCTAACAGATTAGTACACCCCGGCTTATCTGTGAGTACATCAGCATGGATTTCTAACACCTCCTGAACCTTTTTCCTCTGCTCAAGAGTTAAATGTTCACTTACATTAACCTGAGCATAACTTTCTGTAGTTGTTAGGGGTATTCCATGGAGGAAATTGGTTCATCCTGCATTTCTGTTGCAATGGACAGGGTCATGATATGTGCAACTTCTGATGCTTCCCTGTCATAATACTTTTTAAGAAGGTTGACATGATATATCTTCTCCTTCCTTTCTTGTCAATCTTATAATTGGTCCTGGAAAGTTTTTCCAATATGACGTAGGGACCCTGCCATCCAATTTGCAATTTATTATTGCTGCTGGGCAACAGTAACAGAACTTTTTCTCCCACCTCAAGTTCCCTATCTTTTGCTGTTTTATTGTAGTAAGCAGCCTGCTTCCTCCTGGCCTGTCTCAAGTTATCATTTGCCAGTTTCCAACTTGTTTTCAATCGAGATGTCAACTCGTTGACGTATTGGTATGAAGAAGTCACGGTTTCTTCTGCTTTTTCATCAGTCCATGTCCGCAACAATGCTTCCAGTGGACCTTTGATTGGTCGTCCAAACAACAACGTAGCTGGAGCCAATCCTGTGGAGTTATGTGGGACTTCCCTATAGGCAAATAGTGCTGAGGGTAAGTATGTGTCCCAAGTTTCAGGTTTCTCACTAGCCAACTTTCTAAGGATTGAAATGAGCGTGCCATTGAACCGCTCTACTTGACCATTCCCTTGGGCGTGGTAAGGGCTACAGTGATAATGTCTAGCTTGAAATAACCTGAATACTTCTTGTGTTAGCTTTCCCCTAAACTGAGAACCATTGTCAGTCAATATTTGATGTGGGAAACCTAATCGGGTGAATATTGTTAACAGTGCCTCTGCCACATGTTTCGAATCTATCGATGACATTGCTACTGCCTCTCCCCACATAGAGCAAGTATCGACCAAGGTTAAGATGAAAGCATTTCTCTTCTTGGTCCTACTGAGGGGTCCAACAATATCCACGGCAACACGTTCGAAGGGCGTTCCCATAATGGGCATTTCTCCCAGTGTTGCTGGTGCAGTCCTATGTTTAGGAGCTACTCTTTGGCATTCTGGACAGGATCTCACATACCTCTTTATGTCCTCTGTGATTCCTGGCCAAAAGTAGTGACAGGCTATCCGTTGTCCAGTGGCCCCTATTCCCATATGTCCACTGAAGGGTATAGCATGTCCTAGCTTCATAACCTGCTCCCTGTATGATTTTGGCACTACAAGCTGTCCATGTCCTTTAGGTCCTGTTCCAGCTTTTCTATATAATAGGCCATTTTTCATATATAAGTCTCCTTTCTCTGGAGGGTTATGGCTTTTAGGTAATTTGCCAAAGCAAGGCTTCAATGTACTGTCAGCAGTTTGAGCCTTTCTCATCTCTTCTGGATGAGTATTGATGATAGTGTCCTCCTCTTTCTTAGAGCTTGCCCTGGTCTGGACTGTTGCCATCACTATGGGTCTTATAGGTTCTCCTAGAAAGACATATCTACATCCCAGTATTAATGGGTAGATAGGGTTGTCCATCACTGCTGCTTTGATCTCTCCTTCCACATAGCGAGATCTTATGTTGATACGGGCTATGGGCAGTGTCATGGTTCCTGCTCCCTTGACTGGTCCTCTGATTTCCACTGTTTCTGTGGTTATCTGTTCCGGACTCACCAGAGAAGAGCACACTACTGAGTCAAAGTCCAAGCCTGTATCATATAAGCACAGTACTTGGGTGCCATTCAAGGTCACTTCCTCACAGACAGGGGGATGATGGAGGTCCTTCTGACTATCTGCTAGGTCCTTCCTTCCCTTGTTCTCTGTTGTAAGGCATGCAGCGTGATGAGGAGGGTTTTTCCGTCTGCATTCCGCAGTATTGTGGTTACTCATTTGGCAAGATTTACACCACTTTCCTTCCTTTCTTGGAGGTTTCTTTTCTGATCCTAGAGGGTTTTTGTCTTTATAATCAGTTCTGTGTTTGTTCTTGTTGGAATTGTCCCTGTGTTCATAGTTGGTAAAGTTTTGTGAAGGTTTGAAGTTCTCACCCTGCTTCTTCTTATTTCCTGATACTTCTGACTGAGCTGCTTGATATCTTTCAGCCATGGTAAAAATATCTTCCAATCTCTCTGCTCCTTGCTCCATAAGAAATTTTCTCAGTTCTTGAGGCATGGATTCTCTCAGTTGTTCCATCATGACCATTTCTTTTATATCTTGACATTTTCCTAAGCTAATCCATTTTGTCAGATAAGTTTCCAATCTGGCAGAAAACTGGTGATAGTTTTTCTCCTGGAAGTAGCTTAGCAGTTCGGAATCTCTTTCTATAAGATTCAGAATTCTTTTCGTACCTGACCAGTAAAGCTTGTTTTAAGATTTCATAATCTTCCTGGTCTTCTTTTGAGAGTTTTAAATAAACATCGTATGAAACTCCCCTCAACCCCTGAGATAGCTTAAGGCTCCATTTTTCCTTTTCCAATCCATAGGTAGAGGCCAGTCTCTCATATCTATCCAGGTACGACTCAATGGCGTCCTCTTTCTCAATAAATGGATCCAGGTGGAAACTCATGGCTCCATTTGCCGTGCTATGGTTAGAGCTACTCTCAGAGTGAGGTGAGCTAGCACCATGATTGCTAGCTGCTCCCTGGAGTTCAAGTTCCTTTAAACTTAACTCATGAGCTCTTTGTAACCTTCTTTCTTCAGCCTCAGCTTCCAACATTTGTCTCTTTTCTTCTCTTTCCAGTCTTTTGACTTCTCTTTCTACCTCTAATTTCTTATCCTCTGCTTCCATTCTTTTGGCTTCTCTCTCTGCTTCCATTCTTTTGGCTTCTCTCTCGACTTCCATTCTTTTGGCTTCTCTCTCTGCTTCCATTCTTTTGGCTTCAGCCTCAACTTCCATTCTTTTAGTCTCTCTTTCAGCTTCAGCTTCCATTCTTTTAGTCTCTCTATCTAAATATTTATCCACTTCAGTTGTGATATGCCGAATTAGAGCATCTCCTGTCATACCCAAGTCTTTTCCTTCCTGCATAATCGCAGCTCTAAACTTCACCAATTCAGCCATGATGCTTACTTACCAGAGGGTATATAATTTTATCTTCACTAACCAACTAACTTAATTAAAATCAATTAATTACTTTGAACAAGACAAATCCTTAAAACCTTGTGAGCGTTTCCTATTTACTTCGTACTCAATGGTACTACTATTACGAAAAAAAATTTCTAAGTTTTAGAATTTTTTCAAAATTTTTTTTTATTTTTACAAACTATTTGTGGCTCAAGATAGAAGAATACATAGATAGTGGCACAGGATACAAAATAATATCCCGCAAAAGAGCCCCCAGTGTAGCGAAAGGTTTTCCTATTATGATGATAGTGGTAGAGCAGAAGTAGAATCTCTCTCCAGAAAGTATGAAGTTCCAGTGCCCGAGAAGTACACTGGTATCACAAGTGAGTTACAGCTGTGAATACTCTGAACTGGACAATAGATTTAGGCTTCAGAAGTATAAGATGCTACTTTCGCTATCGTAACCCTATGTGATAATATAATTAAATTTGAAAAGGTAACTCAAAATTTTAACAGTTAAAAATTTAACAAGTCAAATGAGTACAATTATCCAATTTATTATGTACATCTATATATTCTTGTAATGAGAAATGGTTGTTGTAAGATGGTAAAATGTATGATTATTTACAGTTACAAATCAACTAAACAAGCTAAAAAGTCTTGGATTTATCTTCCACTGAACTTATAAAACAAGTTTGTCACATTATCTCTTGCCATCTAGTTGTCATCATTAAACAGTCGTTTTAGAAACTGCTCACAGGATTTGTTGGATGGATACACATAAACTTATCCTATGTATTAGCCACGTCTGCTCGAGGTTCCTCCGACACACTGGAGTACGGAAGACTTTCCTTCAGCCCGCCCTATAACTACGGGGGACTAAGGTGTTGAAGAGTGGTTGACCTCTAGGCTTCAGTGCGCTGGATCAACTTCTTCAAGTCTTTAGTTTCTCGATCAGGAATGATCATAAACATTGATCATAAAAACCTGGAACAAAAGGTAATAGGTGGCCATTTTGTTCCAACAATCTCACCACCAACTGCTGTTCATGATGCGACCATGTCTTCAGTGTTTGTATATAAATGAATGAATCATGGTAGTATGTTACAGAGATAGCATGATAAGATAATGTATACTGTGCAGAATTAACAATATACATGAATAAATCACATGTTATGATACATGGGTACGATATAACCTTTGCCTTCCACTTATGGATGTCAAGTCACTTATGTACTTGCTGGTATGTCGTAAGCTTCCAGGCAAGAACTAGCCATGATATATGTGGTTAACCAATTAATGGTTATGCTTCCTGACAATGCCGGTGAAGGTTATCTCTGGTTAGCGTCATTCCCTTTTTTATTATATCTGCTACAATCAATCAGAAATAAAATCTGAAATAAAATGATATTAGTAATACATATATTTTTAATAAACTTACATACCCTCTTAGGATTAATAAGCTCACGGTGAGACTATATTGGCTTAATTTAATCTGCCCTGCATGCAGCGTGAAAATAGAACTTTTCTTGCAGATGCTGTCTTCCAGTTTCTCACTCTGGCTTCTGGATTTGGTGTGTGTGATTTCCAATGCGCCGCTCTGTCCTTATATTTCAGTCTCTCGCCCGTCCGAGAAAGCACCTCCCAAATTCCCCAAAAGATTTTAGTTTCATCTCCTGATTTGAGGCGATTTGAAGCAATCTGTGTTTTTCCTGTACTTATTTTTCTCTTCTGTTCACTACACACTTATATTCTTCCGTCCTTCCTATGTATCATTCCCTTTTCCCCATATGAGGCTTTCATTCCATATAAGTTTTATCCAAATCCGTTGAGGCTTGGTAGTGTAATAAATTTTTAAAGATTCTTAGCTAACTTTTAGCCGATGTGATGAAGGTGAAAAATATTAATTATCTTTAAAACTATTTATATTTGAATAATATCCTTTTGGATATAATTCCTAGTCTATCTCCTTTGTTGAGTTATATTTATTTAATATTATTCCAACCGGGCGTTCTCCGGTAATTAATAATTTAATTTTCAGTAAATGCATACTTTTAAAGTCCGCCATACATTTCTATATAGCTATTTCCTCATTCTTTAGTAATATTGTCTGGCTTCAACCATAATTCACATTTCCGCTGTCCTTAAACTTCAAAGAAAGACCCGACGAGCCGACCTTGCACTGTGTGTGTGGGTGTCGCGTGGGCGTGTGTCGCGCTACAACCAAGCAAGTGTTAACAATCTCGCTACATAGATGATGAGATTATCTTTAGCAATACCTGTTACATTTTAACAAAAAATGCTCTATGTTATTGTCTTTACTGCATTCTGCACAGTAAGGTTCTTCTGTTCTGAAATAAACTTTTCCCAGCTTTAGTATGAGAAGTTTCCTGATATCAGGAACTTTAAATTCCCTAGATATTTAACATTTTTTGTGTTGGACCCATGAGCAGCTTATATGCATGTCTTCCTGTCAGATTTTTTCCCTCTTTGCTGCCCATTCTCTTAGGAATTTACAAATATGACGTTCATCAGAAACATAAAGTTTCCTTAACTCTAACGCTCGGAAACACGACCTGTTACCAAACAATGTCTCAGACAGGGCTTCGTAGTCGTGGAGTCGGTCATTTTTTAGTGAAGGTGGAGTCGGTAAAAAATGTCCCGACTCTGAATTTTACGAGACTTAAGTCACGGCAGATTCACATTTGATTCATGCAATGGATTAAAATTTGAAATAATATTTTAAAGTAGTAGAACTCCTAAAACCTCTTTCGTATTAAAGTACATCCATTTTTACGTAATGTATGAACATTTCAGTTGCTTCTGAGCATAAGTACAGTTTTTATCACAATTGGAAATATGTTGGTACATTTAGAAAAAGCCCACAAGAAATGAAAATAAACCATATACACTCTCAATTTTCCCGTAGTTGTTAAAATTAAAATATTTTACCTCATGGTGTTTGACAAAGCAGCCATTTGTGTGCAGGTGTGGATGATTTGTTATTTTGTATTACTGTTTGAATGAATGAATAGTTTAAAATGTAGTCTACGAATGCCACCTATTCATTTATTCACACACATACCATACTTATACATATAACTCCATATAAGTGCATAATTTTATGCCATATCACTAGTTAAAAAAAAAAAACTGTAGTCGCAGTTGGACTTCTAAAACTGTCGGAGTCAGAACGTTATTGGGCCGACTCCTCAACTCTGGTCTCACCCAAGCTCCAGACCATCATAAACAGACGTCTCCGTCGATTACTTAGTATCAGATAAACATAAATTATAGGGAAAAAAAGACCAGAGAAGCTAACCGGAGAAAACAAAATTGAATCTTTTTTGGCGAGCCACACACCGTCCAATCTAGACCCAAAGATGCTGTGGTGAAGTGGGATGTTATAAATATTTATAGGGGACTTAGTGTACTGACTGAGATCAGCTGTGAAGGTATCTATATCTATTAAGAGTAGTGTATTATAGATAAACTTACTTGCTACCACATATCTATATATCTCAGTCAGAATTATTCTGGAATAGTGTGATGACTACGTTATGTGTCTAGGGTATGTGTAAGATGAAGTGTAAGTCACAACAACAGACAGATAAACAATTTAATTTAATCCACTACTCTTGACAACACTGTGACACTCACATACATATAACACTCTATGAGAATATCTTAAGGAGTCACTGATAACTTTTCAAATAACAATATGTATTCATGGTTATCATAAAGGTATATGTGTCCTGATTCAAATACAAAGGAACCAGGAATCACAATCAATTTTAATTACAAGTATTTGTACAGACTTTATCAATATGAATATTGTAGTGACATATATTATTAAAATATCCTATGTGTGTCAGTTGTGTAGTGGTAATATGAGGTAATACTGGTTTTGTTTTGTTCAAGCTCTGTTGGTATTTGTCATCATGACTTCAATAGTTTGTCTTTTGGGACTAGTATTGGAGATGTTCTCAGTTCCTGATATTAAGACAATTAAATTCCCCTCTGAATGTTATTTTTACAAAGTCATTTCAAGATGAGGGGACATAATGTTGAGCTCAGCTGGCCAAATCAGTTTATCTTGCGTGATGGTGGCAGGAAAGGACTCCTCTGCTCGAATTCTCCCCTGGGCTCTGGAGACACCTCACTGATAGCTAAAAAGACCAAGGAGTATGCTGTCCGACTCTGGATTCAGCAAAGCTCTGACCAGGTGCTGCTCAGTACCATCAAGACCACGGTCCCTGAAAACAAGAAGGATGTACTTTCTACTTCATAACTAATTGATACTCTAGTTCTACACTGAGCACAATACAACACAAACATTGAGTTCAGAGCGTTAGGCCAACTGTCAGCTTCATCTGAAATACTTTATACCAGTATTTACCTCCTTAATGGTTACCACGCCTCTGCACTTCCAGCATTATTTCTGTCTAATCAATCATCCAGGTGTCAGTGTACTATTTGGCCATTCCATGCCGTTTTACTTCCCTCCGACACCCTCTGTTCAGGCTGGAGCATTATAGGCTTTATCGCCTGTTTGCCACTGAACTACACATATATATACAGGCATAAATTAACAATTTACATTCAATTTTCATTAAAAGATACTGAATGGTTCAAGCTTACCACAATTTCATGGAAATAAACACAGATACGTTGATTAGCAATGAATTCTGGCACAATTACTGGCACAAATTCCCATCTGCTTATGTTCCAGGCTTTTATTTAACACAAATATGAGCTGGCTTCAACGCACTGTTGCTTTATCAAGATTATTTGCACTAGTGGTCTCGAACTAACGCTCCTAAGTGAGTATATCAGCGAGTCTAGCCAATGAGGCCCCGTTTCGACAAGTGTTTGAAAAAATGTTACCTTCCCCCGTCTCCCCTAACAACCAAGATAGTATTTATAGCCCGACCAATCGTGGTTAGTCTTTCATTTGTTGCGCTCCAATCAATTTGGAGTTTACATGGTAGGCTAATTCTGTAACGTAAGATTTTTTTTCAAACACGTTATAAAAAAAATTTTATGAGCAGAAATGATTCCATGCTGTCAGGCATCCCCACTATTTTATTTTGGGTATAATTTATTAATTCCTGGACTATTTGCGTAACGTTTTACATATTCTTTGTCAGCAAGCCCTAAGGAACCCAAATATCCAAATTTAAAAGAGCTACGTGGCTGCGTTCAAAATATGTATTTTCTACCTCCTGTTTCGAAGATGTGCTGTCTGGGTACTGTTATGTTTTCAACCGTAAACCCATCTAATGTTATCTTTTCTAATAAGAGTTTTTCAGGATTTATAAACCTAACTCTGGGATGGGTAATGTATTTTATCACTGTCCGTCTGAAAAAAAAGTTAGTGCATGTAGTCTTACACGCGTGATGGCAGCATTTGTGTATCGCGCGACGCGTGTTGCATGCGTTCCTGATTTTCAGCCCTCCTCTCTCTTTATCCTTTAGTCCATCTGTTCGTTCGTTCCGCCGTGTATAAAATGGAATGAATGAAATATTTAAATTAGGTCATTGATCCGCTGGGTATCTCAATGTTTTTCCAAGAAATACAGCACACGTTTCATTGAAGAACGCGGGTAATAATACAGTAAGCTTTAATATCAACGTGAAACGTTACAATTTGCAGACGTAGCAGAAAACAAGGGGGATTTTGAGTACATTCTTTGTGACAGCACTGTTATTTTCCCATTGCTCTTCTCTTTATTAATTTTATTTGTTAGGCTTCATAATTACCGAATAATTTATATATGTGGATTAGAATATTTCCACGACCAGATGCGTCGGTTATAATTTAGGCGCCATAGTTTTGTTCTGTCTTTATAAAAAAACGGAAGGAACAAACAAATCCCGATAGAGCTTACAAAACATTAGAACGTGGTAGGAGGGCGTACAAAATATAAAAACTGAAAATCAATAAACTATGAAAACCAGATTCACGTGTTCGGCATCGAACTCAAAAAACCCCAGCCATGTTTAATTTCGTACTAAAGGTAATTGGAAGTGAAGAGCACAATAGTGGACAAGAACGGTAATCGTTCCAACATAAAAACTACCTTACACATAAAAAAAAAAAATCAGAACCTGTGGTAATGTGTACGTTTTGTAGTTATATGTGATACATTAATACTGCAACAGTGATTGTTTCATTCGCTTATTAACAAATTATAGTATGTTGTCAACTGTTAGATAATATGGCTGTACTTGTTTTACAAATAGTATGTAATATGCAATATAAATATGATATATAATGAAATATAGTAATTATGGTATAATACATAAACAAAGTGTTATTAAACACATCTGTATGTATGTATGTAAGTTGTTTGTGTTTATATTTATATATAAACTGATCTGTCCTGAGTTTGAAAATTAAGGGGGAACTACTAATGGTGCAAGGGATCGGCTGCAAACTGCGTCCCACAGGGCCGGATGTGGTCAGCCTGCTTTCCTTTTTTTATGCGGACCCACCCAAAGGATATATCCCCGCTCCCATGGGTCGGTGGACCATTTCTTGTATCACAGGCAACTTGAGGAACAGAGAATGGATTTTAACGTTTTTTTTTTTTTGGCATTTTTTAAAAACTGGTAGGCTTTTTACAAGAGACAGGAAAAAAAGGGCGTTTCAAAAGCCAGTTAACTGTGTCATTGAGGAGTTTCCATCAAAGCAACCAAATCGAAGTGCCTTGATCGGCGATGTAGCGACGCGCTATTAAAAATACCAAATTCAAAGAAGTGAAGGTGGACAGAATCTTATAAGATGCCTGCCAAGAGATCAAAATGCGCAATTAAAAGCTTTTTGCTCGTGGGTTATAGTTCACTCTATTTAAGCGATACCTGTCGGCAAGTAAAAGGCATTTTTCAAAGATGAAAAGCGTGAATCGCCGTTATAGTTTCGGACTTGGTCCAATGGTCATTTACACCCGATTATGATGATAGGAACATTTAAAAAAAAAACAAAAAAAATACAAACTTTGAACACTAATTAAAGTAGTAATTTTTGTCACAAATAAAAATGGAGCGCGCCGCTAGCGTAGGAGTGGTTATAAACCCCGCTCTGGCGACCGGGTGATACAGGATCAAACCCGGGCGACGGCATTGTTGAGTATTTTTTGTCGACCGGGATTTGGACCTGGGATTAACTCGGAGACCAGGCGACCACATTTGAAGGAGTGTTCGTCGAACCCGGGACTGGGGGGACTCTCCTGAGCCGACCCAGACTGCCAATGGGTAACCGTCCGGAAATCGGCGAGAGTATTTGCCTGCCTGAATGGCGAGGGACACCCTGTCTTCAGTACATGAGAATAAAGGGGATACTCACGTAGTACAACTCAATGTCAGGGTTAAGACATACCTAATAATACCATGAGATTTACGCCTCGCGAAGTATTAGCGGGCGTACGAAAAAAAAAAAAAAAAAAAAAAAAAATAATAAACCCCCAAAAACATGCCGCTAACTAAAATCCTACACACAATGTTTATTGCGCCATATTTATATTCTATAATACCCGTATTCTGATAATAATATTAAATTTTGTGCCAAATATGTTTTTGATTTTGTGTAAAATACCCGTCAAGCAAAAAATATAGTCAAATAAAACCCCATTCCAGTATGCCCAAAATCATGTCCAGTGAATTATTACAAGCCTTCCCTTTAAAGCGGGGGGCGGGAATGGAGGCAGCCTGTGCTCATGCTGAGCAGAAGAAAGAAAACATGACGATTGAATGATGAAATATCCTTGATTTTTACCACGTCTTCGCGAGACCTGAAATGTTTTTCTATAAGGACTCGCCTCTAAAAAAAACAAGTTTACCGACCCTTGAACTAAGAATACTCCATGGGTCTAAACATGGGTACCCTAATGCGGAAGAGGAATCAAATAGTAGTTGCTTAAAGTTTGCTATAGTGATAGTCGCCTGTGGCGCAAACTTCGTACTCAATAGCTTAAGTTGAATAATATAGCCGACCAGGATGTACGCAGGGTAAGAGACGCTAACTGTTTTACCTTTCTAGGGAAATTATCCTACAATAATAAGATTAACAACATTTTAATAGTTTGAGCTGACCACTCATTTTTCTATTCAATACAATACCAATTTTAGATAAAAATTCGTAAGTAGTTTTGGTTTATACAACAATTTACAAAGTTGAGCTGTCTTTCAGCATTAATATAATAATACTTCTTACTTAGTCGTTCCCCTTCTATCTACCGTGAGGTGGAGAGGTTTGGCAGAGAGAGCGCCAGACTATTCTATCGGCTGTCTTCCTCCTGGCCTGGTTCCATTCTAGTCCTCGGTCCTTCAAAGATTGTCTAATGTTGTCCTCCCAGAGCGGACTCTGGGTCGTCCTCGGGGGTCTGGATCCTTGATCTTTGTTTCCCAAGCTTGTCGTGGTATCCGTATCTTCTCCCTCTCCCATCTGCTTACATGCCTAACCATCTTAATTGGGTACTGTTCTAACTTGGGTTCTTGCAGGGGGTTAGGATTTAAGGCCTTGACGTAATCGTCTAGTTTAGCGTACCATTCTCTCTCGTGTTACTTCAACCACCTTCCTCAGATACCTCATTTCTGAGGTTTGGATCTGGCTTTTATGATTGTAAGGTCATTAATAAATTACATATTACTTTAATTCTAATAAAGGTAATTTTTAAAATTTAAGATGCAACACAAACAGAATTAAGAGTGAACCTAAGATATATTAGTGACAGTCTAACGTCTAGCTAACAAAGTATAAATCCCACAACCTAAGGGTCTTTTATATTTGTGACATGGCGCCGGTAATATAAACCATTTTCCCGGGCACAAAAGAATCAGTATAGTGACACTTATGTGTCATTCAGATCTTCTGTGTGAAAACACCAGAGGATTCATTGGTGACACCTATGTGTGTCATTGGGTCTTTTAGTTGTTGGACAAATGCGTTTATGGTTGGGCGTGATCCAATGCGGACTCATGCAGTTAGTTAAAAACCTGCGACCTGGAGGAACCATGCGTCGAGGGAAAAAAAATTTGCGACTCATGCTGAGGGAAAAAGAAAAAAAAAAAAACGGACATGCGCCCTAATCATAACCCGACTACGATAGGTTGATAGAACGGTACGCGCCTCGCCAAAACGAGGTCACAAGGTTTTTACATTAAAAAACAAAAAGCTACGAAATAATTATACCACTCAGACCTATGAGTCTGATGCCAAGCATAATTTTGAGGGAGGCAAAGAGTTTTATCAGAATCAGCAATACTGAAACAAATGGGAATGTAGAACAATCCAGGGGCACACACAGAGATGATGCTTCCTACCCAGCATGCACAGAAGAGAACAAGTGGTAAGTCTTCAGACTCCGCACTGGCCCACTAACAGATTGAGATACCATCTATTCAACAAGCAAAAGATAGGAACTACCAACGAAGTGTAAATGTCGGCACTGATAAAATGACTGCTGAACACATCTGCTTCAAAGTTGCCACCTTATATTGTGGTACAGAGAAAGTGCATATGGCCGACGCCAGCTCCTTTCGTTTGGAAAAGCTTTAAGGGGATTCAAATAGCCTCAAGACTGAATATGCTTTCTTTGAGAACATTCAAGTTGACGTCTGAGGGTGTAAGAAGAAAAAAGAATAAGAGATGGAAGACCTAAGGGTTCTTTTATATTTGGAACATGCGCCCCTAATAACCGACTAGGTTGAACGGGACGCGCCTCGCTATAAGGAGGCAAAAACTTTATAAAGAAGAAAAAGAAGGTATTATCTACCCAAAAGCAACCCCAGATCAAAAGGGTGTTTTAAGTTTGGACGTGCGCCGTAACTATAACCGGACTAGGTTGAAAACGGGATGCGCCTCGCCAAAACGAGTCAAAATTTTATAAAAAAAGAAAAAAATAAAAGCTACAAAATATCTTTGACCTAACTGTCCTTTATAGATGTGTTGGACATGCGCCCTAATAAACCGACTAGGTTGTTGAACGGGCGACGCCCTAGGCCTCGCCCAAAACGAGAGGCAAAACTTTATTTTAAAAAAAGCAAGAAAAAAAAAAAAAAAAAAGCTACTATCTGCCTGTTAATAGAAAAAGTAGTTTAAAAAAATCTGCTTGTTTGATCTATTATAAATAGACCAGTGATAGACAAAGAAAAAGCGTTTGATAGAGTATCCAAATTTCCATTTTACAAAAAAATATGTTAGCCTGTAATGTAGGGGGCATACTTTAGAAAGTGGACTAAAATCATATAAAAAAAACCCGAAAAGTAGACTTTTAATAAATCACCACAATTACAAAAACCTTTTACTTTAACTAGGCCTGTTAGACAAGGGTGCCCACTCTCTTCATCCATGTTATATGTATTATCCAATAAAACTTCGATGTTATAGAGTAAAATCAGACAAGAACACAAAAATATCAACGGGAGTTTTCATGTCCCAGGACAAGGTCAAAGAAAATTTAGCCGCCTAGCTGACCACCACAGTATTTTTACCCAACCAAAATTTCATCCATTAAAAATATTTTCAACACCTTTAACGATTTTGGACAAGCAAAATTAAACATTCAGAAAATCAAAGTTAATTGGAATAAGGTAAATGGAGAAAAACAGATCAGACTTTCATTTTCAGTTGCTACAAGTTAATAAAAATAAAAATTTACGGTATTACATACACAGCCACACTAACACAAAGAAACACAGACGTATGGAAGAATTTGTTAGAGAAAATAAAAAAAACAGATTAGAAAGATATTAATACAAAATACAAAACTTTCTAAAAATTTGGAAGATCGGTTTTAATTAAACACTTTTATTTTACCTAAAATTGATTGAAGCAAATGTCCAATTAATGTTCCTGAAGTAAATTATTTTCACAAATAAACAAACTCACAAGAACATTCTTATTTTCGCAAACACTTTACGTTTGTTATAAAAACACAAAACGTTAATACAACCCAAAGACAGAGGGGGAGTTTTTCTTTACAGGATATAGCAACATAAAAATAAAAGCTTTTTAAGAATCACGTACATCGGAGAAATTCGTTAAAAAATCCAGAACAATACCCTGTCGTAGATTTTTGTTAGGTTAATTAAGGACAAAGATTGGTCCCCGGGGGGGGGGGGGCCTTCTGAATAGACTAGAACATGAGGTGAATCAGTTGAGAGATAATATAAGAAATAGCTCTTTCCACGAGTGAGATGGTCGAAAATAGGTACAGTCTATCCCTTTGAAATTCGAGAAACTTCTCTCGTACAGCCTATCTCTACAACGGAACTTTGGTAGTCAGGGACAGATTACTAAGTATATAAAATACATTGTTTACCAAAAACTCACAAAAATAATAGCGATAATACTCAGGTCAGTTATCAATCGGCAACACTCGCCCTTCAACCCCCACACCCCAACATTCTAGTACCAGAAACCAAAACAAAATCAAACACCATCACAGGTGTTTGTACACGCGCTAATGGGTCGACAGTTAGACGTACAAACGTGAAAAAAAAACTATCTATGAGTTTGGCTGTGCTTGGACGAGCTGACCGATTAGCTCCACAGGTGCAATAAAGTTTATTGACAAACATTTTTGGTATTTGTCATAAAGAAACTTCACAACAGCAATAAATTTGACTGTCAAGTCAATACAACATAAACATAGGTTAAAGAATTAAAAAGAGTAGACTCATAGATATGATGCTCTCTCCCTCCGTTGAGACAGACAAGAATCCTGTAGGTGAAGAAAAGGTGATTAAACCCCAAAAGGTCAAAGGTTTATCTACTATGGTCTAGAGTTTTCCCTCTACAGTAAAGAACGGAGGTTATCCGGCAATCTAAATTCTGAAATAGGCAGCATATGTAATACTTAAGAAGAAAACAATCAAATGAGTTATATTGTTATACAAAACAAGAATTTATTCATCCCGGCTTTCTCTCACACTCTGACAAACTTGTGATCACACTTACTCGTTTAAATAGGTGCTTTTTCTCAACAACTGTGAACAATTATTAAGGTTCACAACAGACAGCCCATCCAAGGTTGGGTTTTTGGCAAAGCAAGCCCCAGTTTCTCACTTCAACGACTAATTAATCAAATGTTGGGAAAACGCAAGGTTCACTACTGTACGTAGGATTGCTGATAAATGTCACAGTTCAATTTTTGTCAGGTAGGAAAAAAAAATTTTACTTAAGGAGACTCTAAATGTTCACAAGGGTACAGTAGCGTTGGAATATTCGGTCGTTACATCGGGTGTCAAGGTAAATAAATCTGTCAGGACAGATATCTTCTTCACAATACAGAAGGTTGTTATTCAGGTAATTGTCCCGTGAAATAAATTCTAGTCATTTAAAAAATTAATCATCATGATGAGTGGTTGATATATATTAATATATATTTCGTCAATACTCATAATGATCAGTGCATTTACTAGTCGGTTAAATTATTCTCTGACTGGTTACTAGCAATTAATAAACTTTATTTATTTGCTGGAATAGTTTTTAGCTAGAAATTATTATTTATTCTGCTATCCACTGTAACACAGTAAAACTTAGAGAATTATCAATAACGGACCTATCTAGTAAATCACTCTGCACAAAAATCTAGAGAAATATAATTGACGATTAAACTAGTGAAATGAAATTGGCGATTTTACCACTTAAATCACTCAACACTACTAGTATAGTATGTACCTTCGCACAGAACTATTTCTAGACTAACTCCAACGAAAACTGAGAACTCTACTAAATACAAGTGATTCTAGAATCGCAGCTAGCGGTCTTTAAAATCTGTGGAGTGCTGGATAAATTTTGTTAAAATGCTGGGGCTTACATATTCAAATTTAAGAAATTCATTTAGACATGTTACTTTTAGCGTCCTCGCCCAGATTTACATATTCCCTCGCTCGCTCTGCGAATCAGAGGGGTTTTTCACGCTAAAGCCGAAAACCAGAACCCATCTCTCTCGCTTAGATAGGCATCACGTAATTTGCTAATCAGTGCAAATTTTACACCTCTCTGTTCGTATGGGCCATTCGAGCGAGCAGGGTCATTTAATCTGGCGATTCGTCGTGTTTTAATTAACTTTCAAATGAACGGATTCAGGAAAAGGTAATAGAAAACTGTCTCCCTTATTATCACTGTCTGATCTATTATAACGATTCTTGATCGCTGGCGTTCAAAAGTTAAATGAAACCAGCTCACCTTAGCTAATTTAGTCTGCTGGTGAACATACATCAAAGAAAATAGCGAACAGCAATTAAATGTGTGCTAAATTAGAAAAAGAAAAGCAGATGCTGGGTGTAAGAAAATTTAAGTTAACAAGAAAATGCGTAGGTGAAAGTCAGGTAAAAGAGAAAACAGGATAAATGAAATAGAAATATAAAATCTATTTTTCCATAATATGTCACAACCCCCTTGCTCATTATTATATTGGTTTAAGATTATCTAACTGTAAAGTGCTGTGTAATCTTCTGTAAAGCTCCACTATCAATCACTGTAACATGTTGTTTGTTGTGTCACTACTGTATATGTCCATTGTAGTGTACAGAGTTGTTGAGATCAGGCATGCTCCAGTCTACCCAGCTGTAAATGGGTAACTCACCCTAGTCCTGAGTTAGGGAAGGCAAAGGCAGCTGTAAGCAGTAGTTTCCCTCTAAGGCTCCAGGAGAAGCAGGCCCTAAACTTGGTCAATTCAACCGACGCAGGATGGTGTAGATATGGAGTAGAAGTGTAGAGTGTGATTAACGCGAATGGTGTACTGTTCGTGTTCTGACCAATCTAAACACTCATTCACTTGTGTCTACAAGGCACCAATGCAGACTGCTGGAATCTTTGTTTACACAGTTTATTTAGACGCACACACTGGGACATAACGAGTAAATCATGGGTACAGGTTGACACATCAATTTGCAGGTATACATAGTAGATCCCAAGTCATGACACATTCATAAATAATGGGTAGTACATCAATAGCTTCCAATGTCATGATACATAATGGCCGCATCCCCTATCTGACTAAGCGCGTCAGTGAAGGCGGATCGGTAAGTAACTAAAGTTGCTTTATGTTCATAGTTTATATCATATTATGAAACCATGGAAGGGGTTTCTATCAAAATTGAGATCTCCTTGCCACTGTCCGAATAGTAAGATACATGCCCCGTTCTTTGGACAGTGATTCAAAAATACGATGACAGGAATGTAACATGGCCGCCTTCCTGAGTGGTCGCTCACTCGCTCACAGGAGGGTATATATATAAGCCAAAGTTAATTCGAAATACATATGAATGATTTCCTAAAGTTTCTCCATACAGTTCTACAGTAATCCAGTTACTTCACGTAGACATAATTGTTGTATGGAATCCCGTCATCTTTGTCGATACAAACACGACCCTAGCGTTGCGAAGCATAATATTCCAGCTAGGTCTAACCGACATGAGATCATCAAAAATAGGGTCTGGAATTACCTGGAGTCCGAATCATACATGGTACCGTACATTAGGAGAGTCTCTAACACAAACTCTAGTAGAGACACAATCTCCTACAGAAGAAAACCACTTCATAAATCATTTTTATTGAAGAATGTACCAGCCCTGGAAAATGCGTAACCGCCATTGTAAACGGTACCTCGGAACTCATCACGACTTGTCAAGACAACTCATACTTCCGCTAGAGCGGCATAACAAGAATATAGTCCTGCCTACCCATCAAAAATATACAATATAGGACTGATTCTACTTGTACTAATAATATGTAATACATATGAATTCAGGCCATAAACATAATAAGCAAATTAATATATTTTCTGGCCCTAACAAATAAGTACGGACATGGGTGTCATATCCATGCGCCGAATCAATATCAAGAACGATTACTCCTATGATCAAAAGTGTAAATCAATCATGAGTTATCTAGCTTTACTATAGACAGCATTTTCATACACAAATGAATGAATGTCTATATCTTTTCCATATTAAATAGCCATATCGATTTTTGTAATATGTGCGTCAAAATATGCACGCAACAGATTACCACACCCCTAGGGGAAAAAAATGATACATTTTTTTTGACATACATCTAGGAGCAGCATACAATAGGCTCACAACGCACCAATAACAATGCGCAGATGATAAGCATAAGTTTTATGACCCTAGAGAAAATATTTCTCTAAGTATAAATATTTCCAGAGAGGTGTCACCAACGCATACTACAATATTAGCAATGACACAATTTTTACTTTAGTTTATACATAAATTTCATCTAAGATATCTTAACATCATGATCATCAAAGGCGAAAAAAAAAATTGAAAGATCAGCGGTGAATAAATATCAATGAACCGCTAAGTAGTGTTACAATCAATATATGATATTACCTATGTGTACACATTTCAACATAGGAACAACTGTATCAAAGTTGTATATAATTTAACAGTTATGAATCATGTGGGCATCTAGACAAAATATCTGCCATCACATTTTCTGACCCACGGATAGCTCGCACCGAAAAATGAAATGGCTGCAGAGCAATTGCGTAACGCGTTGATCTCGCGCTCTTCAGATTTTTACTCTGAATAGCCGTAAGAGCTTTCTGGTCAGTTTCCACGATGAAATGCGCGCCAAGAAGAAATCTTTGCAGTTTAAGGATTGACCAAACCATAGCCAATAATTCACGGTCTAGGACCGAGTAGTTCTTCTCTGCGGCATTTAATTTACGAGAAATATACATCACAGGATGCAGAGTTCCAGAGTACTCTTGCATTAGTGCTGCTCCAATCCCGGTGGATGAAGCGTCACTACGAAGAATAAATGTCTTATTCTTAGAAGGCAATACTAGGATAGGTGAAGTAGAAAACATAGTTTTAACCTTATCCAAAGAGGATTGACATTCTTGAGTCCAATGGACTACATTAGGAGACCCTTTCTTTAGCAAGGAGAAAGAGGTGACATAATGGAGGACAGATTCAGAATGAATCGTCCATAAAATTGTATTAGACCTAAGAGACTTCGCACTTGCTTTTTAGTCTTAGGAATAGAAATGTTAAGTATCTTACTTGTATTATGGTCTTCTGTTTTTAGGATTCCATGACCAACACGGTGTCCTAAGAAAGATATTTCGCTAAAACCAATACATGCTTTCGATGGTTTCGCTGTCAGGTTATGCTCGCGTAAGATAGACAATAGTTCATTTATCCCATTATAGTGATCGTTCCAAGTATCACTGAAAAGACAGATGTCATCAAGATACGCAATGACATCTGAGCGATGAGATAGGATTCGACGCATCATGCGTACGAATGTTGCAGGGGCGTTCATAAGACCGAAAGGCATGAAATTCCATTGGAATAGACCCCTAGGCGTCGAAAAAGCAGTAAACGGTTTGGCCTGTTCGGATAATGGAACTTGCCAATATCCCTTAGACAAATCGAGTTTAGTAAAGAAATGAGAATTCGATAGTCTCGTAAGTAGCTCTTCTAGTAAAGGCATAGGTTCAGCATCAAATTTTGTCACTTGGTTCAATTTGCGATAATCCACGCAAAGACGTATGTTATTGTCTTTTTTTCGTACAATAACCATCGGCGAAGAATATGCTGATGTGGATGGTTCAATAATTTTTAACTCTATCATCTCATCTAACTCTTTCTCTACCTGTGCTTGAAAATGTATCGGGATAGGATACGGTCTGACTCTTATAGGACTATGGTCAGTAAGAATAATGTCATGTTGAATGACATCAGTTTGACCAGGAATGTCAGTAAGGACATCCTGAAATTGTTCTAACATAGTAGAAACTTGTTTCTGCTCTCCTGGAGATAATTCTGGAGAAATTGCAACATCTTTCCATGATTCATTAGAGTGAAGAGGAATCATTGGAAAAGGTAAATTTACATCCGAGAAACTCGTTTCCTCATCCTGTATTACTGACAGAGATGAGTACTGTCCATGTTGGACTGGAAAATCGTCCGTTGCCTGGAAAACAGGTTGTAAATAATCAGGACGTTCATGGAATTCCGTGAGCATGTTGATGTGGAAGGTTTTACGCTTCCCGTCAATATCGACGATATAGTCAACATCGGAAACTTTTGATATTATATCGTACGGACCTTTCCAGAAATAAGAAGTCTATTTTCCCTACAAGGTAGCAAGACAAATGCTTTGTCACCTGGACAAAGTTGTCGCAAACATCTCTTTTTTATTGGCAAATTCCCTTGCCTTCTGTTTCGCAAATTCAGAAGAAGCAGTTGCCAATTTGCATGCTTCAATAATCTTGTGTCTAAGTGCGATGACATATTCATAAGAGGATTTTGTGTCATCGACAATATTATCAGCAGTTATAAGATCATGAAGTAAGGACATAGGACCTCGCGGTTTCGCGCCAAAGACAAGTTCAAAGGGAGAAAATCCTGTATGTTCGTTGGCGACCTCTCTATATGCAAAGAGAGCCGCGGGTAAAACCCTATCCCAATCCTGAGGATGATCTTCTGTTATCTTACCTAGTAGGTTTTTTCAGAGTTCTATTCAAACGTTCCACCATCCCATTGGACATAGGATGATAAATACTACTCAGCGATCTCTCTATCTTCAGAGTCGACATTACTTGAGACATGGTATCCGATATGAGTTGGGTACCATGGTCGGATAATATTTCTGCTGGAAACCCCAGACGAGAAAATATTAACCAAAGAGCATCTGCGACATCAGCAGTAGTTATGCTCTTTAGAGGAACAGCCTCCGGCCAACGTGTGCACATATCAACACACGTCAAAATAAATTGGTGTCCTCTAGCAGACTTTATCTTAAATGGACCAATGATGTCTATCGCCATTTTTTTTGAAATGGCCGAATGGGAATGTCTGCAGCCTGAATAGGTGCATCATGGCGTGGACCTCTGGATTTAATCTCTTGACATACTTTACAAGATCGACAATAGATTCGTATGTCCTTATTCACAGCAGGCCAAAAGAAAGATTGAAGAACTCTAGCTTTAGTACGGGGAAAAACCCATATGTCCAGCACACTGCGAATCATGAGCGTGCTGTAAGATTTTAACTCTCATATTTTTAGGCACAAGGATTTGAGAATGAATGGACTTAGCGGAGTCTTGTACCATACGTACAAGTACGCCATTCTTCATCGTAATCCAAGATTTACGATTTGTATCCTTATTCGGATCACCTTTTTTGCCAGAGTAAAGAATTTCTTTAGAGTAGGATCATCTTCCTGCTGTTTGATAAAGGAATCGTGGGAAATCTCCAAGGGATCATCTTGGATCTGCGCATCATTATCTTCAGAATGTGAAGATTGTGGCATATTAAGAGCTTGAGCCCTAGTGATTACTGCATTAGCAGATTGCATATTAACATTTTCCCAATTAGAAATTTGCTGTGGAGTGCATTCTTTCACTCCATGAATGCGACCGATGATAAGATCAGCGATCGGATTCGGCAAGAGACATGCTTGCACCTCTCCTGTAAAGAAAAGGCGTAGCAATATTGATAATGGCAGTGGAGTACTTCTCCAATGTGCCACCAAATGTTACACATTTGACTATATTGCCTGTAGCTCGAGAAGGATTTACGAGTGATTGCCTCACTCCGATGGTAGTGCACCCCGAATCGAAAAGAATTGATACCGGAGTACCATCTATTAGGCCCCTATTAAAGACAAGAGCACCCCTTCCATTATGCGCGATTGACGCAGGGAGAGCGGGAAGCGGGTGACCGCAGCTTAAAGTAGAAACTGTGGTTGGATCGAATAATGTTTTGCATTGCGAACACTCAGATGCTCTAGCAAAATCGAAAGCGGAATTTGCTACACTATTGGAGTCTTTTTTATCATTATTCTGATTACCGGCGTCGTGGAACTCCTGTTGTGAAGAGTTAGCCTGGTAATAAGATTTACCATGTCTTTTGTGTTGTGATCTACCTCGGTTATAATTGTCTCTATAATTATTATTTCCTCTTTTATAACCCCTATTTGGGTTTGAATCATAATATTCATGATCATAATCATCACGCTCATTATACTGAGTATCCCTGTAATATTGGTTTTTTTTGTCTCCATGAAGCACTTGGGTAGTTCCTATAGCTACTCCCCTTTCGAGAATGTCTAAAATTATGGGTACCCCTCGCGTGTCGAGGACTATCAGCCCGATTCCAGTTCTTCGAAGAAGAACCCTGATTTGAGTGGTTATCTTGGTTTTGATACTTATTCCAATTAATCTTTTTATCAAATTTATTTTTAGCTCCTTGGAATTTGTATGAGTAATTCTGATTATATTCTGTTGCCGAAGCAACTGGCATACTCTCTTTGATGTTCGAGTTACTAAGAATCATGTCAGGGTGTGCCGTGGCATACTGGTCACAATATTCTTCCATTTGCTTTGATGTACTAGGTTTACGCTCATGTAAGAACTCTAGGAATGGTTTATTTACCGAAGACATGACCTTGTCTCTTAGCAATAAATCCGTAAGACCATCAAATGTTTTCTCTATTTTGGATAATTCAATCCACCGTAAGAGTGTAAGTCGTGCTTTTGAAATGAAATCTGAGAATTCAAAACCTACCTCAGGTCTCATTGTTTTAAACAAAAGACGATAACCTTCTTCTGACAGCTGATATCTCTTTATCAAAGCTGCCCTAATAACATCGTAATTATCCTTGTCGGCCTCTTCAACCAAAGATAACTTAGTCAGAGACTCCCCTTTTAAATTTTCAGACAACTGATGCACATACTGTCTATCAAGCCAGAATGTTATATCATCACTGGCAGACTTGAACGCTGGCACCTTGACCTTATAATTAAAAGGTTTACCATTACCACCAGATGCCTGATTAATATTACTCATACTTGTCAATTTCAATTTCTCTAATTCAAACTCATGTTCTCTTATTGCTTTTCTCTCTTCAGCTTCTCTATCTAATCTTTTCTGTTCAGCTGCAGCAGCAGCTTCTAATTTTTTCTGTTCAGCTGCAACTTCTAATTTTTTCTGTTCAGCTGCAACTTCTAATTTTTTCTGTTCAGCTGCAACTTCTAATTTTTTCTGTTCTGCTGCAACTTCTAATTTTTTCTGTTCTGCATCAAATCTCCTTTCCTCCACTTGCATCTGCACTTTCTTTAGTTCAGCAGCAGTATCAGCTTCTTTTTCTAATCTTTTTTCTTCAGCCAGAGCTTTTCTCTCTTCAGCAGCAGCTTTTTTTCTCTTCAGCAACAGCTTTTCTCTCTTCAGCAGCAGCAGCAGCAGCTTTTTTCTCTTCTGCAGCTAATGCTTTGTCATATTGAGCAACAGCCCATTGTTCTAAGTCTTTCCCAGTCTTATCAAGAGATTTTCCTTGTGCAATAAAGTAATCTAATGTAGACATCTTGTCTTCTTAAATCAGAAACCTGAAAAAGTAAATAAATTACCCTATTTCACTTTAATGGGAGACAAGTCTATACCATAGACTTAGTCTTAGTGAAAAAACCTGTATGGTTATTTTGTTTATCATATAACCAATGATAACTTGAGTACCTGTGGAAAACAATAACTGTATATCTCAAATACTGTGGGAGACAAGCCTTATAAAGGTCTTGTATCCCTTAATGTAATCAATGATCACTTGAGTACCTGTGGAAAATAATATTTCCTATACCAATCACTTTGGGAGACAAGCCTTACAAAGGTCTTGTATAACTTAATGTAATCAATGATCACTTGAGTACCTGTGGAAAATAATATTTCCTATACCAATCACTTTGGGAGACAAGCCTTACACAGGTCTTGTACACTTTGTTTTTATAACAATAATAATCATAAAGTACTGATCTGTACTATAATATAAGTGTATTCAACTATACCTCCTATGTCATATGTCAACTAAAGACATTACAAAGGACAAACAAGAAAAGACAATCTGAAAACATTTGCAGAGATCAAATTAAATTAAATAGGAGAAATGAAAAAAAAATGATCACAGAAACCGTGATGATAACTGCAATAAGATAACAAGACAAATAACGCCACAGTGTATAAACATAAGGGTGTAAAGAACTGAAATGAAAGGAAAGATGAGACCTACAATTATACAAACAAATCAAACAAAAATAAAGAACAGAAAAATGTTACAAATACAAATATGAAACAGTCGTCACAACTAACCAAATATTTGCAAACTATGTTGCATGCAAATTTCAATTAAGAAATTGCTCCCTATAGAACGCCAGAACAAGACCAATATCACTTGGTATTTCCTGTTCTAGTCACCTCCCATCCAGGCCCGCAAACACATAACAATCACACATATAAACAAATAATATATAAACATAAATACATATAAATCATCAATGTTTGTATCATATAATGCAATGTGTTGCAGTTGTAATGTATTGTACTGTATGCTCAGTTTTAACAAATTAGACTACCACTTTATTGAGTAATAGATTTGCTTTCTAATTGTTACACTGTTCAATTTTTTTGAGCACATAAGAAGATCCAACGATGAAATTTGCACTTTAAGTTCAACATTGCTCTTCTATTTCAGCAGGATAAACAATCACTAGTTTAGAATCCTGACTGTACTGTGCCAAATGTCAACAAGTGCTGACCCAGATATTGCTACACTTGTCAGAACAGGTCAAGCTGACATTGATTGTATAGCTGTCCTACTGGTGTTGATGTGGTCAAACAAATGTTCTTGCAACTGTAAAATGTGATTCTCAACACAACAAAACTGCGTAGGCTGGACCCAGGAATCTGGCTCACCACTGTAAAGTGCTGTGTAATCTTCTGTAAAGCTCCACTATCAATCACTGTAACATGTTGTTTGTGGTGTCACTACTGTATATGTCCATTGTAGTGTACAGAGTTGTTGAGATCAGGCATGCTCCAGTCTACCCAGCTGTAAATGGGTAACTGACCCTAGTCCTGAGTTAGGGAAGGCAAAGGCAGCTGTAAGCAGTAGTTTCCCTCTAAGGCTCCAGGGGAAGCAGGCCCTAAACTTGGTCAATTCAACCGACGCAGGATGGTGTAGATATAGAGTAGAAGTGTAGAGTGTGATTAACGCGAATGGTGTACTGTTCGTGTTCTGACCAATCTAAACACTCATTTACTTGTGTCTACAAGGCACCAATGCAGACTGCTGGAATCTTTGTTTACACAGTTTATTTAGACGCACACACTGGGACATAACGAGTAAATCATGGGTACAGGTTGACACATCAATTTGCAGGCATACATAGTAGATCCCAAGTCATGACACATTCATAAATAATGGGTAGTACATCAATAGCTTCCAATGTCATGATACATAATGGCCGCATCCCCTATCTGACTAAGCGCGTCAGTGAAGGCGGATCGGTAAGTAACTAACGTTGCTTTATGTTCATAGTTTATATCATATTATGAAACCATGGAAGGGGTTTCTATCAAAATTGAGATCTCCTTGCCACTGTCCGAATAGTAAGATACATGCCCCGTTCTTTGGACAGTGATTCAAAAATACGATGACAGGAATGTAACATGGCCGCCTTCCTGAGTGGTCGCTCACTCGCTCACAGGAGGGTATATATATAAGCCAAAGTTAATTCGAAATACATATGAATGATTTCATAAAGTTTCTCCATACAGTTCTACAGTAATCCAGTTACTTCACGTAGACATAATTGTTGTATGGAAGCCCGTCATCTTTGTCGATACAAACACGACCCTAGCGTTGCGAAGCATAATATTCCAGCTAGGTCTAACCGACATGAGATCATCAAAAATAGGGTCTGGAATTACCTGGAGTCCGAATCATACATGGTACCGTACATTAGGAGAGTCTCTAACACAAACTCTAGTAGAGACACAATCTCCTACAGAAGAAAACCACTTCATAAATCATTTTTATTGAAGAATGTACCAGCCCTGGAAAATGCGTAACCGCCATTGTAAACGGTACCTCGGAACTCATCACGACTTATCAAGACAAGTCATACTTCCGCTAGAGCGGCATAACAAGAATATAGTCCTGCCTACCCATCAAAAATATACAATATAGGACTGATTCTACTTGTACTAATAATATGTAATACATATGAATTCAGGCCATAAACATAATAAGCAAATTAATATATTTTCTGGCCCTAACAAATAAGTACGGACATGGGTGTCATATCCATGCGCCGAATCAATATCAAGAACGATTACTCCTATGATCAAAAGTGTAAATCAATCATGAGTTATCTAGCTTTACTATAGACAGCATTTTCATACACAAATGAATGAATGTCTATATCTTTTCCATATTAAATAGCCATATCGATTTTTGTAATATGTGCGTCAAAATATGCACGCAACACTAACGTGTGTCGTTACAACAATAATCAACCTCATTATTATATTGGTTTAAGATTATCTTACGTGTGTCGTTACAACAATAATCAGCCTCATCATTTTTGGCACTTTACCACTGTTCCACAAACAATTCATGCAAAGCATACAAGGAAACATGCCTTTATTACAACAAAACATACGTTCCACATAAAGAAGTCTCATAAGTTTACAAGAACCATCATTAGTGACAAGGATAAAACGTGGGTACAATTATTCCATGACTGATTATCAACCTATTTTTAGGAGCGTACACGAGTTACCAGTTGCTCCATCCGCAAAGGAAGTCACCTTTAGATTATTATATAGCATGACACCCATTAGGCAAAAACTTGTTGCACAATGAAAAAACATCACAAAATGCAAATTATGTAACACCAATACACAGGAGACAGAAGATCTGTTATTTTTTTAAACTGTAGTACAATTACTCCTTCAACAACAATTTTGAAACAGGAATTAGTGTTTTAAATTCCACGCACTATTGACATCTATCATGCTGAATTCCCTACCGAAGTTTACAAAACTAGTACTTTAAGTCTTTACTTTGGAGGGGAAATAACCCTTGTTTTTCTTTTAACTTCATATTTAAGAAATGTTCTTATTTAATTCAGAAAGAAATGTCTTTGCCTATTTTTTTTTTTTTACTTAAAAAAAAAAAATTGCTAGAGAAGAGGGTTCTGTAAATTTAAAGGGCTTCTCATGTTAAATGTGATTTTATTTTTATATGTATTTATGTAAATTTAAATGTGTTTGAACAAACCCCTGTTATGTACAAATAAGGACAACATTTTTTTTTACACTCCTGTTAGATTATTTAACTTTATGTAGTCCATTTTTACTCTAGTAATTTATTTAAAATCTTAGTTTTTTTAAAATTTCAACTTGTTATGTGCAAATGATGTGATTACGCGCGAGTGTTCATGTGTACTATACAATGTACTCTCCTTGTATTCCATATAAAACGCACCTTTTTTCTTTGTAAATTGGAAAGAGATGAAAATAAAAGTTGGAAAAAAAAATTTAAATTACTGATTAATGTTTTCCTCAACAATCTTTCCCAACTGAGATTCGTCTTCATCTCTTTGCCCCTTTTTATGAAAAAAAATTTAGACGGTCTAGTTTTAAAATAAATATTAAACAAATATTACAAGTACTGTTACAAAGTTTATTTTCAATGCAATGATGGCAAGGGAGACAATAAACTTAAAACATTTGTATTTTTCGGGAAACATTTATGTTCTTTCCCTTGAAAGTTTGTGAAGTAGGTCACGTCAGAAATGAGTCCACCTAACATACTCTGAAAAACTGGCATACTTCGATGTCAACTTATACGTACCTACGAACGCAAATAAACCAGTCCACAAAGTCTTATATATTTGGACATACGCCCTAATATAACCGACAGATCCTGTGTCTAGGTTGAACTGGACGCGACTTGTCCTAAAGAAGCATTTTTAAAAAAAAAATTCTTGCAATAAAACCAAGTGTGTATCTCTTAGCTCAGGAGGTATTAGAAATCCACCCCGCCACCCCCTCACCCTCCTAATGTAATAGCTCTTACAATGTTAACCTTTCAGCAGGGTATGAGAAATTTATTATAGGGTACATTCAAAATCGTATAAATCTGTAGAATCTGAAGAATCAGAAGTTGCACATATCATGACCCTGGCCAATGCAACAGAAATGCAAGATGAACCAATTTCCACCACACTGGCTAAGGAGACAATGAGCGATACTACGTAGGTTGTATATTATGTTTCAGGTTATATCCTGCCCTGAGTGTCATACAAAACCTGTAGTGACCAAATCAGCAAATAGATGTTCAGGTTTGTCAGAGCTTGTGCCAGTATTAACTGTGTCATCGTGACGAGTGGAGGACCCGCAGTGGTGGGGTTCTTTCCAAACATACTGCTGTACGAGGCCTAGGGAAGACTTTGTTTCAGATAAGTAGCTCAGTGTTGGGCTACTTCAGCTTTCAAATACCATATACCCAACTGCGAATAGACTATGTGATGAGGAGATAAAAACTGTGGTTTAGATAGAAGACATGTGACAGTCATATGAGTCATGATGGCTTTATCATAAAGTAACATCGATATTTGATATAAGAACGCACAAAAGAGAGACAGATACTATCAGGAAGCAAGAGAACAGTTGAATACGAACTATATTAGTTTAAGAAATTAATTGTAAATGTGTTATGAAAGTGAAACATATTTTATTTTGCAATCATTTGAAATTTATTTGAAAATTAACAAAGAACAAAGAAGAAAAGATCTTTTATATAAATAAATTGTAAATTGTACCCAGAGTCTTCAGTGAATTATTTAAATTTGGTTTAAAGTTCTTGTTGTGTAGTTAATTACCCCTAGCAGAGTCATTGTCTAAGGTTAGTCTGGAGAGGAGCCCATAGGAATCTAGATAGTACATTACCATCTCATCTAGGAACCTATACAGCTTGACTATACCTTTGATGTCGATACACCATTACTCTTATCAGAGAATGGGGTATTTCTGGTAAGACCAGTCTCTTATCTGGCACTAACCTGGTATCATCTGATACATCTATTTGTCCAGGATAATATCACCATCATTATATCTTTCCTCTCGCTACACTGGTTTGTAATAAATTGGATGGAATCACTTATTTGTGCCCTGTGGTATCATACAGTATGTTTTCATTGACAAGGGCCATGGATTAAGGAACAAAAACTTCATTTATGGTAAGTAAATTCTGTAGTGCCTTATGGAAAATCACTGCTAAGTTCAATTGTTCAGATACATTTATTGGATTGTCTTGGCAGAGTTGATTGCTTCTCGTGTGTAGCATAGAGCCGCTGTACGAAAGTAGAGCCTTAGAGTTCAGGCCATCCCTGGAGGGGGTCACATAACATCTTCCAATTTTTCAATATGTACGGATTTCTATATTTTCCTATTCAATGCCACAAATCATTATGTTCTCTTAGTTATGACCTCTCGGTTTAGTAAAACGACGGAGACATGTATTTTTGTGAAGGCCTGGAACTTGGACGGGAATTGTGTGTTTTGAAAAAAATACTGTGTTTCTTCTTCTTCTTCCTCGTTCGCCCTGAAAAGGACGGTGGTTGCGTTGTGTCTGTTTACAACGTAGCTGTGATATCTGCACCTTTCAGTCGACACATCCGACTTCTGCACGGCATTTTTTAGGACCGGGTTTGCCTTCCCATTGCGATCCGTGCTCGCTCAGCCAGCCTGCACTGCTGCAGACTGTTTCCAGGACCACCACGTGGAGGTGGAGCACGGTCTTGACCAGCTCTGGTTCGCTCGTCCTGACGCAGGCAGTCAAGCTGTGAACTTTCAAATCTTAAATTCCAGAGAGGAAGCTGCACACATCTTTTGCATTTTACAAATATAAAAATTCACGCTGTTTCTTATTAATCTATTTTAAAAAAATTTTGTTGTTTTTTTGCTTTACGATTCGAAAATGACAAAATATTTGTCTGTACATTGACCTAAACTTTAGACTGGTAAAAATGTGAATTAAAAAACTAACTGCCCCATTTACAGACTCCATGATGTAGGCAAAGATCACAATCAACGACGCTAAATTTTGATATCTGCCTGGTACGAGACTGTTGAACTCAGGAATGTAAAATTCTATAATAGTGGAGGCAAGAAGCATGAATTTGAGAACATTACATATAATAAAGATCACATCTACAGCGATTACTGTTTTTGCCAGTCTTGCGTCTTTTTTCGTTAATGCAATATTAGATGTTTTTGATTTGTCTTTGATGTTTTTACTTATACTATGTGAGTAATGCACATATGGAACAGCTGATCCATTTGACTTACAAAATTTCCTCGAAGTTTTAATCATTGCCAGCATAAGCACTGCACATATGGTGCTGATAATACCAGCAACAAGTGGCAGAACACTAACAAACACAATATTCTTGAATACATCAAATTTGATCCTGTCCTCTGCCGACTAGAGAAGAAGTCGAGTTGAATTAAATCTGGAGTCGTATTTCCATGTCAAACCCTGGGTTATGTTATCTGGGATTAGCAGTGTCATTAAGATAACTCCCACGCAAAGGACGGCCTTAACAGAACGGGGTTTTGTAAAAATTAGTTTGACATTAAACGGAAACATAACACAAAAGCACCGCTCCACTGACAGAATATTAGTTATAACTATTGAAAAAGATAAAACACCTTTTCTCTCGGCGGTGATAGGAAATAAGATAAAGAAGTACAGATCTGTCTTCACTTTTATACCTTTTGCTTTTAATTTTTTTATTATATATATATATATATATATATATATATATATATATATATATATATATATATATATATATATATATATATATATATATATATATATATCAAAAAGATAGTATCAAGGGGTGGAACTTTGTCTCAGAGCGCATTATGGTTGTGAAACTAAAAGAAGGAGAAACCATAGTCAACCTGGTCATAGTGTATGGGCCAAATGAGGATGAGAGAGCAGAGGTCAAGGAGGAATTCTTCGAGCTGCTTCAAAGGACAGTGGATGACTGCCTAGATGAAGTTATCATGCTCGGAGATTTTAATGCCAGAGTTGGAAATGACCATGCTAGATGGGGTGGAGTTATCGGAAGATATGGAGAAGACACTCTCAATGACAATGGAAAGCGACTCCTTAGATTCTGCAGTGAGCAGAATCTGATCATTACAAACACAAAGTTCCCCCATAAGCGCATACATGCATACACTAGATGTGAACCAACAAAGAATGAGAAGTCAGTGATTGACTATGCCATTGTTCGGAGAAGCTCATTCAAATATGTCCGAGATGCAAGAGTCTGGAGGGGGCCAGAGATTGGAAGTGATCACTACCTGCTAACAATCAAACGAACAACTGAAAGAGTTCTCAGCCTAGGAACTGCTCAACATCACGCAAGAAACCAAGTAAACGAGCAGGAGAAATGAGCATTAGGACCTACAAGCTGAGAGAGCCAGAAATTAAGACCAGATATCAGGGGCTTATTGCTGCAGCGGTGAACAACACAGAAGAACAACCTGATGACTTGGAAACCCTCTGGATTAAATTCAAGGATATCATAAAGACAGCTGCTGCAAAAGCATGTGGTGAAGTCCGACTTGGGAACCAGAGAAAGAGGACACCTTGGTGGACAGAGGAAGTCAAAGAGAAAATAAGAGAGAAGAAAATGGCATGGAAACAATACTTAGGAGCTAAAAACACAACAGGACAAATGGAAAAATATAGAGAATATATGACACTCAGAACAGAAGTAAAGAACAAAGTGCTAGCAGCAAAACAGAAGTCCTGGGAAGAATTTGGAGAAAAGCTAGAAAAAGATGCACAAGAAAACCAGAAATTGTTCTATAAGACCCTAAAGAACATGAGGAAGGGAAAACAATGCCCTCTCAAATTTATAAAGGACAAGCAAGGCAAATTGCTTACTGCCCGAAGGAAGTAATGGAAAGATGGAAAGAATATTTCTCAGAACTCCTTGATGGTGAGCAAGGTCAAACATCAGAAATGATAACCACTAGCACAGAAGAGGAAACCAATGGTGATGAAGATGACATAAAGATGGAAGAACTGAAGGCAGCACTGGAGAAAATCAAGATGGGCAAAGCAGCAGGGCATGATGGTATAACACCAGAAATGGTTAAGTACATGGGAGCATCAGGCGACCTGTTACTCTTAAGGGTCCTACAGGCAGCATGGTGCAACAAGACCATACCAAAGGATTGGGAGATCGCCATAATAACACCAATTTTCAAAAAGGGTGACAATCGACAGTGTGGAAACCATAGAGGCATATCCCTTCTCAGTGTCCCTGGAAAAATCTACTCTAGAATCCTAGAGCAGAGACTCCGACGCCTAGCTGAGCCACAATTGGATGAAGTCCAGTGCGGATTCCGAGCAAACCGAAGTACTCAAGACCTAATCTTCACACTCAGACAGCTGAGTGAAAAGGCCCTTGAGTATAAGAGTGAGATCCATCTTTGTTTCATAGATCTGGAAAAGGCATTTGACAGGGTCCCTTGGAGCAAACTTTGGGACTGTTTGGCAAGGAAGAATATTCCAGCACCTCTGATTCATGCTATACAGAGCTTCTACAAGTCTTGCAGAAATTATGTGAGGACAGCAAACCATAAGTCAGAAGAGTTCAGGACCACCACTGGTGTAAGACAAGATGATATCCTATCACCTTACCTCTTCATACTCCTTATGGACGATGTCATCAAGGCATGTAAGGAGAGAACAAGAAAGTATTCAGTGGGGTACTGGAAGATGAGACAGGTCTATATTTCAGAGCTGGCATTTGCTGATGATGTTGCCCTGATTGCTAAATCAGAGGCACATCTCCAATCCAACCTGCAAGTATGGAAGGAAGAGCTGGAGAAGAGAGGGATGGTCATAAGCAGCTCTAAAACAAAATCCATGGTGATATCACGAGAAGAAAGAAGACATCAGATTAAGCTGGGAGAACAGGTCCTGCAGCAGGTCGACCACTTTAAATACCTCGGAGCTATTATAGACCGAAAGGGAGGCATCAAAGAAGAGTTGGCCACTCGAAAAGCAGCAGCTGGGAGACTTTTTCAGGCCATAAATCGAGGATTCCTCAGCATGAGAGAGGTTGGTAAGAAAACGAAGATGGCTGTATACCGCTCCACCTATGTCCCAGTCTTGACATATGGATGCGAGTCATGGGCAATGACTACAACCCATAAAAGCCAGATCCAAACCTCAGAAATGAGATATCTGAGGAAGGTGGTTGAAGTAACAAGAAGAGACATGGTACGCAACCAGACGATACGTCAAGGCCTAAAATGCCACCCCCTACAGACCCAAGTAGAACAGTCCCAACTAAGATGGTTTGGTCATGTCTGCAGAATGGGAGAAGATCGGCTACCACGACAAGCATGGGAAACAAAGAGCCAAGGATCCAGATCCCGAGGACGACCCAGAGTCCGCTGGGAGGACAACATTAGACAATCTTTGAAGGACCGAGGACTAGAATGGTACCAGGCCAGGAGGAAGACAGCCGATAGAATAGTCTGGCGCTCTCTCTTCCAAACCTCTACACCTCACGGTAGAAGGGGAACGACTAAGTAAGTAAGTATATATATATATATATATATATATATATATATATATATATATATATATATATATATATATATATATATATATATATATATATTTATTTATTTATTTATTTATATATATTCATATATATTTATATATATATATATATATATATATATATATATATATTTTTCAACTGACTCATAAGCCATCTCTACCTTTAACTAATACCTCATGCGACAGGCTACTACTACCACTAGCTTTACTACTACGACCACTGCTACAAACCTTATAACAGATATAAACTACCACTACTCTTCAAGCGTTTGCTGTTATAATATTTTCTAATTTCTTTTCAACTACTAGAAATATTATTAATGTCAACATTACTACTCAAACATAAATACTCTTGGTCAAAACTTTTAATTGTGTCCACAATTAAGCTCTGTAGTACTTACTGGGAACTTTTTCGTTTCTCTCTCTTCTTCTCTCACTTTCTGTCCCTGGCTCTCTCTCTGTTTCTCTCTCTAACTCTCTCTTTAAGTTAGTTCTCTCTTTCTCATTGTCTCTCGCTGTTAACGTTATTAAGTTCAGATGAAAACATACATTTCATACCAATCATAGTGAAACTAAAATAATTATTATTTAAATGTTTATATAAAAAATCCACTTATGTATTGATTTCCTAAGCCGATAATTAATGTCTCTCATACTGACTGAAGCGGGTGTCGCATCTAAGAATGACTGATAACAACCAATTATGGTTCGCCGATTTTAATTCAGTTGTTAACACTTATCTTCTCATTTAAAAATCAATTAAAATGTAAAAGTTTGAACTGCAACTTCTGCTTCGTGTTGTTTGAGCAAATTTATCTAGAAATTTTATAATTGTCAACCTAACTATTCTTAAAAATTACTCGAGACATCGGCGTTAATTTTCTGTGACATTTACAGCCATCAAAGTATTAAATTAATGGGACGTGTTTTTTTTTTTTTTTTTTCAAATCATTCCACACTATCTGCACGCAGTCTAATAGTATAGAAAGTTACAAAGCTCGTTACTGTTTCACTAATGAAATATTGAATAGTAAATTTGTCAAGACACTTTTAGTTTGAAAGTTTAAAATTCTCGATTTGCATGCCGTTAACGAAGATTCTTTCATAAAACGTTATTTACATAATGCTTCTGTAGGGTATAAATTCCTCAGCAGCAGGTTTATAAGACACATCGCTTCACCTACTAGGTGTATAATCAATCGAGATAGCTACAGGACGGACACATGTTTAGTTTGATAAATCTCACTCATCACTTCGTCTACTTTATATTAAATTTTCTTGTTTAAAACCTTTATCTGGAACTCATAGAGTTTTAACCTGTTATTATTGCCTTGTATGTTATATAGCAAACTCAAACTCATAATAATGTTAATGAGCAGTTGCTTTAATTTCGATCGCTAATTTCTTAAATTTACGAAGGCTTTTTAGCCGAGACATGGACATTTGGCCAAAGATAAACCTGTTAACTTTTTAGATTTACAAAGTTTAGGTCAATGTACAGACAAATATTTTGTCATTTTCGAATCGTAAAGCAAAAAACTTCAGACATGAATATTGGTAATATCTCACACAAAAGCAAGACGTCACATTATGATTTTGTAATCAGCGACAAGACCATGCAGTACATTAGCTTTGCTCTAATTATAGTGACAAGTTCATCTGTGGCCTTGTTCGGTATAGCAGCCAACACCATCAACATGGTCGTATACTGGAACCAAGGAATAAAAGATAGTGCTACTGTTCAGTTTTTCTCTTTGTCAGTTACAGATTTTGTTTATTGTATTCTGGTTTTGGCTTCATCACTCAGTATTCTCATCGGCTACGTTAGTCCAAACGTCACAGTTCTCGATCCCGTTTCTTTATCTTTTTTCCTATCACCGCCGAGAGAAAAGGTGTTTTATCTTTCAATAGTTATAACTATTTTTCTGTCAGTGGAGCGGTGCTTTTGTGTTATGTTTCCGTTTAATGTCAAACTAATTTTTACAAAACCCCGTTCTGTTAAGGCCGTCCTTTGCGTGGGAGTTATCTTAATGACACTGCTAATCCCAGATTACATAACCCAGGGTTTGAGATGGAAATACGACTCCAGATTTAATTCAACTCGACTTCTTCTCTGGTCGGCGGAGGACAGGATTAAATTTGATGTATTCAAGAACATTGTGTTTGTTAGTGTTCTGCCACTTGTTTCTGGTATTATCAGCACCATATGTGCAGTACTTATGCTGGCAATGATTAAAACTTCGAGGAAATTTCGTAAGTCAAATGGATCAGCTGTTCCATATGTGCATTACTCACATAGTAAAAACATCAAAGACAAATCAAAAACATCTAATATTGCATTAACGAAAAAAGACGCAAGACTGGCAAAAACAGTAATTGCTGTAGATGTGATCTTTATTACATGTAATGTTCCCAAATTCATGCTTCTTGCCTCCACTATTGTAGAGTTTTACATTCCTGAGTTCAACAGTCTCGTACCAGGCAGATATCAAAATTTAGCGTCGTTGATTGTGATCTTTGCCTACATCATGGAGTCTGTAAATGGGGCAGTTAGTTTTTTAATTTACATTTTTACCAGTGTAAAGTTTAGGTCAATGTACAGACAAATATTTTGTCATTTTCGAATCGTAAAGCAAAAAAAACAACAAAAAGTTTAAAAATAGATTAATAAGAAACAGCGTGAAATTTTATATTTGTAAAATGCAAAAGACGTGTGCAGCTTCCTCTCTGGAATTTAAGATTTGAAAGTTCATCGCAGACAAATAGTCTGCCCTATTGGACACACGGTATTTTTTCAAAACACACAATTCCCGTCCAAGTTCCAGGCCTTCACAAAAATACATGTCACCGTCGTTTACTAAACCGAGAGGTCATAACTAAGAGAACATAATGATTTGCGGCATTGAATAGGAAAATATAGAAATCCGTACATATTGAAAAATTGGAAGATGTTATGTGACCCCCTTCAGGGATGGCCTGAACTCTAAGGCTCTACTTTCGTACAGCGGCTCTATGCTACACACGAGAAGCAATCAACTCTGCCAAGACAATCCAATAAATGTATCTGAACAATTGAACTTAACAGTGATTTTCCATAAGGCACTACGGCATTTACGTACCATAAATGAAGTTTTTGTTCCTTAATCCATGGCTCTTGTCAATGAAAACATACTGTATGATACCACCAGGCATAAATAAGTGATTCCATTCAGTTTATTACAAACCAGTGTAGCGAGAGGAAAGATATAATTATGGTGATATTATCCTGGACAAATAGATGTATCAGATGATACCAGGTTAGTGCCTGATAAGAGACTGGTCTTACCAGAAATACTCCATTCTCTGAAATATATATAGAGCTAATAAAAAGAATTTCCTGAATTAAATCAGCTGGGTGCTTGAATGAGTAAATCATTTATATCCATCTTCATTAAAGGCAGCGGGTCAGATACCAAATTAACGTGCTAAGACTTATTTGCATTGTTCTTGACTTCTGGAATATCTTGTGAACACCCTCGAGGTAGAAGCATCCTTATCCTTCTATCTACAACTCTGCCAAGAGAAATCTTGTGCGGACCTTTGAAGACCCTTATTAGATACTCTAAGCTTTGGCCACTGTTGGACCGCTACAACAGTGACAGCTAAGAGTAATTTTGTGCGAAAGTAGATACCTTTGAAGACCCACATTCGATACTTTGGGCTTTGGTCATTGATGGACCATTACTGTAGAGCAAAGAGGAGGCAACCCATGACAAGGAATATTTTTGCATCTTAGTTGCCACGAAACGTAACATCACTGATTCAACCTATGGATCAAAGAGTCATTAGGATTTTTTATTCTCATTATAAAAATGATTTTATGATGAAAATGTTGAATAAAGATATAGACCCCCTACAGAATGTCAGCTCAGTTTTACAATCAAAGTTGCAATATTTTCTCTCATGGAATGCAATCAAGCCTGTAAATCTTTTAAGACCGTGGCGAAAGTTCTGGCCGAACGTGGTGTTTGCTGATCTAGAGTGTGATCGAGACGAAGATTTTGAAGCGTTCCTCATGAAGCAGAGGGCATCTGAAGTACAAGTGATTGACGGAATCTGTTAAATAAGCTCGGGCAGACAACCCTCGGTGTAAACGTAATGAAGACGACATAGAAGAGTGGATACGCACTGAAGATGATTGTTGCGTGAGAAATTCTCGCAACATCGTTTTTATTATATATTTTATACTAGATTGTCGCGGGGGGGTTGGGGGGTGTGATAAGGTGGGGGTTTGGGGGGGGAAAATGAAAGTAGTGGCAGACGCTTGAAATTTTATAGTCAGCTTTTCTCGGTATTTTTACCCCATCTGTAAACGCGTTGGGTGAATTGACATAAAAGGATAAACCCATAGAATGCAGTTAAATTTAATTGTTTGCTTCTGCTAGCATCGTTTTATTACAATATCAGCTTTTAATAACGCAAGGGCAACAACTGCTTGAAATTGATAGTCACTTTTCTCGGTAAGCAGCTGTCTCCTCGCGTTGGTATTGAATGCAGTTAAGTTTGCTATGCTAGGCCGTTTTCTCAGAAAAACGGTTGGCAACCTGTTGGGTTATCCTTTTAAGGTAATCATTCTTACGCTGGTTCGTAGTAAAGGTCCTTGCGTCTTAAGTTCTGAGCTGTGGTCATTTTGCGCTGGACTGCGCATGACTGGTCTTGCTTCTTGGTCGATCGATTTCCGCCCACCAGTCCAGTGAGCGATTTTGAATAGCTAGGAAGATGCCCGCTGAGAGGGGATCTCCGCTATTTTTTGTTCTGTCAGGAATGTGAAGTCCTCTTAATGGATATGTCGTTTATTCGAGATAATACCTCTAGTGTATTTCCACATGCCGGGGAGGCGTAATATTTCTGTGTATTTCCTGAAGGCAAGGTAAATTAACTTTTCATTAACTCTATCGATTTTTTTGGTCGTGAGCGACGTTTGATTCATAGCCTGTCTTCGAAAGTCGTCGTCACGAGATGTTTTCCCAGCTCACGTGTTGCTGTATTGTATCGCATCGGTTGATGCATGTCCCAAGGACTATTACTTGCTACTTTGTTACATGAACTAGGTTTGAAAACCTTTGTTATCTAGAGGATATTTTTGAGGACATTATTTATACTTCAGCAGACGTGCCTGTCTTGCTGAAGTCAGATTAAGGAGAGTGAACTGATCTCATACATCTGGTTATCTCCTGGCTGTTATAGAAAAGGATGGAGTTTTTCACCTGACTACATTTACAGCACTATGAAATATAACATGCATCTGACTCATCATTGTAATGCTGTCTACCGTCCATTGCTGTATTGAATGTTGCTGTGATAATGACTGTTTGATGTGCCTACATATTCGCGTAACCATTTTGTCACTGTGGCGTCCACAATAAATAATGAAGAAAAACGTCATCGGCTGTTACAAGAATCATTGACTTTATACGTCGTGAGTTTACTGACGTCCTAATGTGGATTGCCCTGTTATTTTGTATGATCATTGTTTGACTGAACACATCTGCACACTTCACAAAACCAGACCACGGGCACCATCACTCACCTCATGGTGCACGCGTCATTTGGCGGCCAATTACTCAATCATAATATAAATTGGGCGTCATCATTTGGTGGCCATAAGCTGGTTTGATCTGGTACCAGCAAACACGGGGTCCCTTACCCACTTCATTTTCAACAAGAATTCATCAGCATCCTTCAAGAAATTAACATTCTTCAAGACAGTCAACATCTTCAAAATTTTCAAAGTACTCGGCGTTGCCCGGTAAATGTCAAAATTGCAATTTTTGACTGAAACAGAAATTTGACAGTACCCGGCGTTGTTACATGTTGCCGGATAACTCGGACTGCTGTTTTCTTTTACGCAAGTCAAGCAAGTTGCTGCTGTCAAGGTTCCAGTGCTGTCGTTTTTTGTGAAGGTCAAGTGCCGGTTGAAACGGGTTGTTTTCTGAAGAAGACCAAGTACCGATTTCCATCAACTTACTTTTGGATAAGAGGGTCAAGTGCCGAAACAACTCAACATACAGTATTTCAGAAGCTCTAGTACCATCGTGTTAGCAGTGGAAGCAGTTCAGATGTGCCATCATCGTTGGAGCTTCGCTCTTTAGGACGTTGATTGACATCCGTTTTTTCTGCTGTTCTACGATTGGAAGCCTATAAGTTAAGTGGCCTGTTTGTACGTAAACTGTGCCCTTATACTTCTGCTGAGTCTTCTGTGTATCATCTCATTCTATTGTTATATGTTATTCGTATATTTATATGTTTATATTTCAGCGGGTTCTCGGTTGGGTGGTGTCTCCCTTAGATCATGCCACGTCATAGAGGTCGTCTATTGTGAGCGTTTTCTGTAGGGTGAGCAAATTTCCGATACTGGAATTTGCTAAGCGACTTCTGTTGCTATTTATGTTAGTTGTGATGACATGTATTAATATTGTTTTCGTTATTATTTCGCATTCTTTAGTTTTGTTTTGATTTGTTTGTATTTGTTAGCCTACTCTTGACTATAGTTTAGTTTCATACAACATTTTTGTTTATACACTGTGGTGTCATGTATTTTGTTTAATTCTATCGCAGATATCGTCACATTTTTTGTGATATTTCATTAATTTCTGCTTTATTTTTAGTTGATTTCTGCGAACGTTTTTGTATTGTTGCTGATCTTTGTTATTGTTTACATTGTTATTGTTTACATTGTTTGCATTGTTTACATTTTCAATGTTTACATTCTGCATGTGTTTACATAGTCATTGTTTACAGTTATAGTAATTAGTTAATGGGCTATGCTAATGCACTGTTACTACTACACTGATGATAAATGAATGATGAATAGTGTCGTGCACTATTGAATGAGAAGTGCACTTATGATCAAGAATTGAGTGTTGATATTTCATATACAAGTTCTTTGATTGGAGACTTGTTTCCCACAGAGACTGGGATAATATAATGTGATGTGAATATACAAGTGCTTAATTAAGACTTGTTACACTTAGGTTTGAAATAAATTAGTTAATTATTTCTGGTTTTTGAACTCATATTATTACTCATCATGTCTACATTTGAGCACTTTATTGAGCAGGGTAAATTGCTTGGGAAGACTGGTGATAAGTTAGAAGAATTTGCAACTGCTCGATATGATAAAGCAATGGAAGCTGAACAAAAGAAACTGCAGATGCAGGTGGATGAAAAAAAGATTCCAAATGGAAATGGAAAAACAAAAAAGGGAATCAGAAGCTGAGGAAAGAAAACTCCAGCTAGAAGCTGAAAGATTTCAAAAAGAGGCTGAAAATAAAAGACTTGAAAAAGAAGCTGAGAATAAAAGACTTGAAAAAGAGGCTGAGAATAAAAGACTTGAGAAAGAAGCTGAAAGACTTCAAATAGAGGCTCAGGCTGAGGAAAGAAGATTACAGAGAGAGTCTGATGAGAGGAAAGAGAAAGCAAAAATGGAACATGAAGAAAAGGTCTTAGCTTTAGAGTTGGAAAAATTGAAATTGATGAACATGAGTAATGGTAATGATTCAAACAAGGGTTCATCTTCTGGTAAGGCTAATAATGATACGTTTAAGATTAAGTTACCAACATTTAGTCCTTCCAGTGATGACATAATGTTCTATCTGGACAGATTTGAACAAGCATGTACAGCTCATAACATAGACAAAGCAAAAAATGTTTATCAGTTATCAGGGATACTGACAGGTAAAGCTCTAAGTATATTAAATATGGTGGATGAACCTGACAAGAACAATTATGAGGTTGTAAGGGCCGCTTTGTTAAAGAAATATCAGCTTAACGAAGACGGCTATCGTCTACAATTTAAAAACATGTTACCTGAAAATGGAGTTGAATTCTCCGAGTTTATTGCAAGAATACGCATTACTTTCTCACGATGGGTTGAACTATCTAAGACGGAAAAAACTTATGAAGGACTTATGGACTTAATACTTAGAGACAAAGTCATGTCGTCTGTCAATGAGTCTTTCCTTGCTTTCCTTCATGAACGTAAACCTAAAACAATAAAAGAAATGGAAGATTTCTGTTGCCAATATGTAACTGCGCACCCACACATAACCATGGGTAACTCTAAGGTGAAAGAAGGTTTACCGGTTGCTTCGGCAGCACCGTATGGTCAAAACTTTGCTCGTAGATCCCAACAAAATTTTGATAGAAAGGGCAGCGGTAATTTCTGTCAAAATCATGGAAATCAATTTCATGGTGATTCTTCTTCGAAGAATTGGAGACAACCTGATAGTACTCGTTACTATCACCCTAATAATTATAGGCATTTCAAAAGAGGATATGGTAATAGAGGTTATTCCTGCCGAAGACCTCAAAACCAAACAAATAGATGTTCGCATCAATGTGAACATGATAGTAATCGTGGAAACTGGAATTCGAACCAGGATAACAATTACAATAGAGACAACAATAACTTCAGAGATAATAATAACTCTGATAACTTCAGAGGTAATAATAGTCGCGGTAGGTCTCAACACAAAAAAAAGAGATATCAGCAGGCTAATTCTGTACAACAGGAAACTGAGGGAGCCTGTAATCATGTTGTTGATAATAAAAACTTTGACGCTGTCACTGGTTCTGCTTTTGACTTTGAGAGAGCAAACAAATGCCCCCAATGCAGTACTTTATTCGAACCGGGTACCATAACTACTTTGAGTTGTGGTCACCCACTTCCCGCTCTTCCTGCTGCTGTTGCGCATGACGGGAGGGGTTCTTTAATCCTACATAAGGGTCTTGTTAATGATACTCCGGTCTCACTACTTTTCGATTCCGGATGCACCACTATTGGTGTTAGACAATCGCTTGTAGATCCATCTTGTGCTACAGGAAGGGTTATTAAATGTGTCACATTTGGCGGCACTCTAGAAAAATATCCTACTGCTGTAATTCGCATTGCCACTCCTTTCTTTACTGGAGATGTGCATGCTTGTCTCTTACCTAATCCTATTGCGGACCTTATTATTGGTCGTATTCACGGAGTTAGGGAGTGTACCCCACAGCAGATTGCTGCTTGGGAAGATAATAACATGCAAGCTACAAATGCAGTGGTTACAAGAGCACAAGCTCTACAAACACCCGAAACTTCACTGAATAGTGATAATGAAGTTGATAGCCAAGATAGTCACTTAGTAATCACTCGTGACTCTTTCATAAAATTGCAAGAAGAAGATCCTTCTTTAAAAAAATTCTTCATTCTTGCGAAGAAAGGTGATCCGAATCAGGATACAAATAGAAAATCTTGGATTGCAATGAGAAACGGCGTACTTGTACGTATGGTACAAGATTCGACTACGTCGGCGCATTCGCAAATTCTTGTTCCCAAGAGCATGAGAGTGCAAATATTGCAACATGCTCATGACTCGCAATGTGCTGGACATATGGGTTTTGCCCGTACGAAGTCGAGAGTCCTTGCGGCTTTCTTTTGGCCTTTTGTCAACAAGGACATTCGTATTTACTGCCGATCATGCAAGGTATGTCAGGAGGTCAAATCTAGAGGACCACGACATGCTGCGCCTATCCAGGCTGCTGACATTCCTATTCGGCCGTTTCAGAAAATGGCCATAGATATTATTGGCCCTTTTAAGGTCAAGTCGGCCAGAGGACATCAGTTCATCCTTACATGTGTCGATATGTGCACACGTTGGCCAGAGGCTATTCCTCTTAAGAGCATATCTACTACAGATATCGCAGATGCTCTTTGGTTGATATTTTCTCGCTTGGGGTTCCCCAGAGAAATATTGTCAGACCATGGCACTCAACTCATATCGGACACTATGTCACAGGTAATGTCTACCTTACATATTGAACGATCTCTCAGTAGTATCTACCATCCTATGTCTAATGGGTTAGTTGAGCGTCTGAATAGAACGCTAAAGACTTTGCTTGGTAAGATAACTGAAGATCATCCTCAAGATTGGGACAGGGTTTTACCCGCGGCTCTCTTTGCCTATAGAGAAGTCCCTAATGAACACACAGGATTTTCTCCCTTCGAACTTGTCTTTGGCGCGCGTCCGCGCGGCCCTATGTCTTTATTACACGATCTCATCACTGCCGATGATATTAGCGATGAAACTCAATCCTCATATGAGTATGTCATTGCTCTTAGACAAAAGATCATTGAGGCATGTAAGCTAGCAACTGCTTCATCAGAAATTGCTAAAGAGAAGGCAAGGCAGTTTGCTAACAAGAATAGATGTCTACGACAACTTTGTCCAGGTGACAAAGCATTCGTCCTACTCCCCAGTAGGGAAAATAGACTTCTTATTGCATGGAAAGGTCCGTATGCAATAGTCTCTCGGATTTCCGATGTTGACTATGTGGTCGATATTGATGGAAAGCATAAAACTTTCCACATAAACATGCTTTCGGAATTTCACGAACGTCCGGACTATTTGCTGCCTATTTTCCAGGCAACGGATGATGCTCCTGCACCTCACGGTCATTATTCATCCCTGTCTGTCATACAGGATGAGGAATCTACCTTCTCTGATGTCAATCTTCCCCTTCCAGTGGTTCCATTACATTCCACGGAATCTTGGAAAAACGTTTCTGTTTCTCCTAATCTTTCTGGTGACGAACATCGACAAATCTCGACGATGTTACAAACATTTCAGGATGTTCTCACTGACATTCCTGGACACACAGATGTCATAGAACATGACATAATTCTTACCGACAATAATCCAATTAGGGTTAGGCCTTATCCTATCCCTATACACTTTCAGTCGCAAGTGGAAAAGGAATTGGATGAAATGATTCAATTAAATATAATTGAACCATCGACTTCACCATATTCTTCTTCCATGGTTATTGTCCGGAAGAAGGATAAGAACATACGAATTTGCGTTGATTATCGCAAATTGAATCAGGTCACAAAGTTCGATGCTGAACCGATGCCTTTGTTAGAAGATCTACTGATTAGACTTTCTAATTCTAGATTCTTCACTAAACTTGACTTGTCTAAAGGTTATTGGCAAGTGCCTTTAGCAGAGCATGCCAAACCTCTTACTGCTTTTTCTACACCTAGGGGTCTATTTCAATGGAATGTTATGCCTTTTGGTCTCATGAACGCCCCTGCCACTTTCGTTCGCATGATGCGTCGAATTCTGTCACATCGTTCGGATGTCATCGCATACTTAGATGACATCTGTCTCTTCAGTGATACCTGGGAAGATCACTATTTAGGGTTATATGACTTACTGTCCACTCTACGTGAGAATAATTTGACAGCAAAACCTTCTAAAGCTTTTGTTGGTTTTGGTGAAATCTCTTTCCTGGGTCATCGTGTTGGTCATGGTCTCTTGAAGACAGAAGACCACAATACTTCCAAAATACTGAACATCTCTGTTCCTAAAACGAAGAAACAAGTTAGGAGTCTCTTAGGTTTAATTCAATTTTATGGGAGATTTATTCCAAATTTATCTTCGATCATGGCACCTCTCTCAACATTGTTGAAGAAAGGTTCGCCTAATCTGGTCCGTTGGTCTGAAGAATGCCAATCTTCACTAGACCAAATCAAGAATATATTTTCTTCTCCTCCCATCTTAAGATTACCTACTCTTGATAGGACTTTTGTTCTTCGGAGTGATGCTTCATCCACTGGGATTGGAGCAGCACTGATGCAAGAATATGCAAATACTCTGCATCCTGTTATGTACATTTCTAGAAAACTAAATGCGGCAGAGAGGAACTACTCGGTTTTAGACCGTGAGTTGTTAGCGATGGTTTGGTCAATTCTAAAACTACAAAGATTCCTCCTGGGCGCACATTTCATTCTAGAGACTGATCAGAAAGCTCTTACAGCTATTCAGACTAAGAATTTGAAGAGTTCGAGATCCACTCGATATGCTATAGCTCTTCAACCTTTTCACTTCACGGTACGAGCTATCCGTGGTGCGGATAATGTGATGGCTGACATTTTGTCTAGATGCCCACATGACTCCAACTAATACTTCTGTCCTATATTTCCATATATTACAGAGTCATAACACACCTATATTACTACAATAGATTAGCACATCTGTACTCACTTTATATGTACACACTATCGTGCTTTGTTATCATCTTCTTCTGTTCGTTTTTTTTTAAGATGATAGAGGAAGACTGAGTGGTTAATATAAGGGCCGTTAGTTTACTAAACAGCCACAATTATTAATAATGTATTGTACCTTATGAAGCATATTAGTTATTAATTAGCATTATATTGCTTGTACTTTCTCAGAATGTCATTGATGAGCTGAGGACTTACCTTACTATTATCAAGCATGACGAGTTCTAGATTGTGTACTTACCCTCGGAATGCCAGAGGATATGTCCTGGATCGTCATGTAGTTTAACTTTACTATGTACTTATGTCATTACATGTCAAATAATGTACTATTTAAATTTTTCTATCAGATTTGTACATCCATTTTTAAAGACAATATTAGATTATGCTATTTAATAATGTCTATGGTAACTTGCATACGTATATTGTGTTTACATGCTAACGTGATGTGTGTTGGTGACACCTCCCCGATGTGAATATTTTTTGAGACATATTTATTTTTCTGTTGAGGTATATCCTCACCAGACACTCTATATTTAGCCTCATGTTAGGCAATTTAATTAATTATCAGCGCATAATTCGTGCGTTTTGAGCCGCTTATCGCATGCTCTTTGATATTTAAAAAAAAAAAAAAATATGTTCCACATTTTTTTTTTATCGGGAGGAGGTGGTGATATGTTGCGTGAGAAATTCTCGCAACATCGTTTTATTACAATATATATTTTATAACGCAAGGGCAACAACTGCTTGAAATTTATAGTCACTTTTCTCGGTAAGCAGTTGTCTCCTCGCGTTGGTATTGAATGCAGTTAAGTTTGCTATGCTAGGCCGTTTTCTCAGAAAAACGGTTGGCAACCTGTTGGGTTATCCTTTTAAGGTAATCATTCTTACGCTGGTTCGTAGTAAAGGTCCTTGCGTCTTAAGTTCTGAGCTGTGGTCATTTTGCGCTGGACTGCGCATGACTGGTCTTGCTTCTTGGTCGATCGATTTCCGCCCACCAGTCCAGTGAGCGATTTTGAATAGCTAGGAAGATGCCCGTTGAGAGGGGATCTCCGCTATTTTTTGTTCTGTCAGGAATGTGAAGTCCTCTTAATGGATATGTCGTTTATTCGAGATAATACCTCTAGTGTATTTCCACATGCCGGGGAGGCGTAATATTTCTGTGTATTTCCTGAAGGCAAGGTAAATTAACTTTTCATTAACTCTATCGATTTTTTTGGTCGTGAGCGCCGTTTGATTCATAGCCTGTCTTCGAAAGTCGTCGTCACGAGATGTTTTCCCAGCTCACGTGTTGCTGTATTGTATCGCATCGGTTGATGCATGTCCCAAGGACTATTACTTGCTACTTTGTTACATGAACTAGGTTTGAAAACCTTTGTTATCTAGAGGATATTTTTGAGGACATTATTTATACTTCAGCAGACGTGCCTGTCTTGCTGAAGTCAGATTAAGGAGAGTGAACTGATCTCATACATCTGGTTATCTCCTGGCTGTTATAGAAAAGGATGGAGTTTTTCACCTGACTACATTTACAGCACTATGAAATATAACATGCATCTGACTCATCATTGTAATGCTGTCTACCGTCCATTGCTGTATTGAATGTTGCTGTGATAATGACTGTTTGATGTGCCTACATATTCGCGTAACCATTTTGTCACTGTGGCGTCCACAATAAATAATGAAGAAAAACGTCATCGGCTGTTACAAGAATCATTGACTTTATACGTCGTGAGTTTACTGACGTCCTAATGTGGATTGCCCTGTTATTTTTGTATGATCATTGTTTGACTGAACACATCTGCACACTTCACAAAACCAGACCACGGGCACCATCACTCACCTCATGGTGCACGCGTCATTTGGCGGCCAATTACTCAATCATAATATAAATTGGGCGTCATCAATGATGTTGAAGTTGCAGCCACTTTCACATATCAAGAAATCTTTGACAGCATTACAACTCCTGATAAGATAGAAGATAATTGTGGCCGGGGCAGGGACTTGGGGGTTGCTGTTTTTACAGAGAGTGTTAGATTTCTAAACTAGCTTGTCCGCTAGAGCTTGGAATTGCTCTCCTACAGTCTTACAGGAGTTTACCAGGTTCTGGGATGATCCTCTACGGTGTATTTGGTTAGAGCAGTATTGGTTCATTAATATTATTTACCAGCAAAACATTCCCCTTCTTCCTTTCATAAATATGTGGCAAAGTAAATGAGAGACGACCTGCCTTTGGTATCAACGTAAACTTTTAGTTACTATTTACAGGTAAACGTATAGAGTAATCTTTACAAGCAGTATTTTGGTTCATTTTTTTAAACTAAATTTAAAATTTACAGCAAAAACATCTTCTTTTACATAATATGTGGCATAAGTAAAGCAGACGCATGCCTTTGGTATCAACATCAATGCATTTTTCTGATCTTTTAAGGTAATATAGAGCAGAGGCTTCTGTCTTCAGATGAGCAATGCATTTCTGATTCTCAACTCCTAGTAATTTCTTTCCTTACAAGACCATTTTGTGAATAAATGCATGCTCACAAGTTTCAATGAATCAATCCAGTTTCTCATTTTATCAAATAGGTTAATGTCCAACTAAATTTCAAATGCCTCTGCATGACCATTCAACTCTTTAAATTCTCGTCTACAGGAAAAAACCTACAGCCATTTTCTGTGCTTTTCAATCTGCGAAAAGCCATCCTGTCTTAGCATGTCAAATCAAATATAACATTTGAGGCACTCTACTTTATGTTCTCCTGGTTATAAATAATGCACATATGAAACACTAGAACTGGGAAAAATACTAAATGAAAACTTCCTTTAGTTTTATTTGAAAAATCCTCAAAAATCTGCAGCATAAAAAGTGCGTCTGACACTTTCGACCTTTTGCATCAAATTTACCAATTGGCAACACTGGCCAACAAAATCTTCAAAACAATCATAAGGTCATCACTCAAATGTATGAGTTTGGGAAACAGAACAACACAAAATTCCGTATTTGACCATTTTTAAGTGCTTAAAGGGAGAAGTCATTTTTGCTTAAGGAGAAGTCATTTTTGGGTTGCTTCCCTTGAAAATAGTTCTGTCATCTTCGATCGGACTCCGCAGACGACTCTAGGCCTACTGCGATTTATTCTGTGGCTGGGTAGGAATAGATTGTTCTTGCTTCAGTATATCTATGGCCTGAATTTATACGTAGTGTTTGTATGAGTAGGACGAGTCTGTCTTATATATGGATATCTTTGCATTTCTAAGTCGAACTAATTTGGTTGTCGCTAGAAAAGGTCAAAGGCTATGCAGCGGAAGTATCGCTAGCAAAGGGTGTGATCCATGGCTGTCATCCTGTGAGGATGCCGAGTTTTGTTGTAGCAGGCTTTTTGCCGAAATAGTGATCTATATATGGATGGGGAAAAGTGATAATCATTTAGACATGTTGTATGTACTTTACCCCAGTGTTTATTCTCTTTTGCCAAGGAATGGCAAAGTTATATTTCGCATAAAAAGGTAAAACCACAATTTATTATGAACTTGGGCTTCGCCATCGTTGTTGATAAGCAGATGCACAGTGGTACTTTTAAAAAGAATATCCATTCAAAGGAAGAAGACATTCCTATGTATCAGCACTGGATTGTATGATATTATTCAATTACCTCTATGAGAGAACCTATGAAGAAATGAGGACATTTAATGAATGACTAATTTTGGTCTATATTCTATAGTGAGTGAAGCTCACGAGAGAGAGAACAGCCATGTTGAAATTCATATACTTTGTATTTATCGAGTGAGAAAAAGGGATGCCTGTACTATCGCTCGATGAACCAAGAGATCACTGCTACATGTGAGAACCCATGTCTGGGATTCCTATATTATGAAATATATATATATTGAACTTTACGTGAAGGAATATTCGCTAGACGAGGTTAGGTCTAGGAGCCTTCCTATGTATTGGTTATGGTCTGACGTGCCCAGTCAGTAAAGCCAGATGATTTACATGATGGAACGCTGAATGCTTATTTACGAATGCTCCATTATGATATTTGCCAAGCATGAATGCTAACTTAAGATGATATTCCTGTGATCAACATTATGCTGTCTATGTCGACATTTGTTCCTGTAACCATACACGTACTGTCCAAGTGTGCGTCCCATTAAATGTTATAAAAAGACCACCGTAGTTCCAGTACTTCTTGAATTCGAACAGTGTGAGTATGAGTGATGTACTACCAACCTGTCAACTCTATCGAATCATTCTACCATTCGCGTACTGACATTCAGATACACACTCATTGTTTACACTCACATTCTTGTCGGAGCCTCATCACGTTCCAGGACAAGATGACCTGTATGACCAAAACTGTGCTGGGTTTGATGAGTTGACAATCGTTACACTTTACTACACCAGTCCCAACATCTACATTTATCCACTGGTGGACATTCACATCATTTAGCAAATAAAGCATGATTCAACAACTAGTAGCCAGTATGAGTTAACAACTACACACAAAGAAAGAGTTTAACAACTGGTGTGCCAGCTTCCTGGGTCAACCTGCACAGTGACCATATTGAGAAGTAAACTACTGAGACCAGACGTTCCTTGGGGTCTGTTACGACACACAAATACATCAGCAGTACAACTCTACAGTGATGTCAGCGTGACCTGTCCTGTCGAGAGTATGCAGTAACTAGGTCAGGGTTTTGTTGACATTTGGTTCATTGGACATTTGCCATACAACTGACAGTGTTACACAGCGAGCTTGGTTGAAACATAGAACATTACACATCAGGACTGGAGAATATTTGACAGTGTTTGCGAAAGAAAATGTTATTGAACTGAGAAGTCCTACATTGATTGTTATCATTCAAATCAACGATGGAGCTTCTATTTCTGTGTTGAATTTAAAATAATTAGACCAGAAGTATTTGTTTAATAAAGTACCACAGTACTGTACTATTAGGCAGTGTAACTGAGCCTTCATTCCAACACATTCTTTCTGCAACACTCTATTTACATCATATTGCCATACTATTTATGCATTTATGTATTTATGTTTAACTATTTATATGTGATATTTGTTTGTATCCAGCGGGTTGTTGTTTCGGTTGGGCGGTGTCACACAGCAGAGTATCCCACGTAATAGAGGGTCTGATGTGTGCGTTTCTATAGGTGCAATTTTCTTCATTGGAAATTTGCTGCGACAGCTGTTGCTATTAGTGTTAGCTGTGAAGTCTGTACTCATTGTTGTTTTTGTAATATTCCTCTGTTCTTTAGTTTGTTTTGATTTGTTTGTAATTTGTTGGTCTACCCTATTCTATCTTTCAGTTCTATTCTCAATTTATATTTATATACTGTGGCGTTATTTGTATTTGTTATCCTCTTGCGGTTTATCTTTTATTGTTTTTCCCATTTGATTTATTTCATTTCCGCAAATGTTTTCATGTTTTTCTGTATAACTGTTTTGTTTTGTGCCTGATCGACATACACTATTTAAAATATAGTTGATCATATAAATTGATGTACAAGAATCAACTGATAGTTAATTGCTATTACTAAAGGTACACAGTTGATGATATAAAACACTATTTCTGGTGCACTGCACTTATATTATAGAGTGAACCAGCAACTTATAGCTGTTATTATATAAGGATTTATACAAGACCTTTGTAAGGCTTGTTTCCCACAGTGATTGGGATAGTTAAGTACTATTTTTCACAGGTTACAAAGTTATCATACAAAGTCTTTGATTAAGACTAAGAAAGTAAATTTATTTACTTTTGCAAATTACTGATCTTATTAGACAAGATGTCTACCTTGGATTATTTTATCACACAAGGCAGGGCTCTTGATAAGACTGGTCAGCAGTTAGAAGAATGGGCAGTTGCTCAATATGACAAAGCATTGGCTGCTGAAGAAAGAAAAGCATTGATTGAAGAAAAGAAATTAGAAGCTGAGGAAAGAAAATTACAAAGAGAGGATGAACAAAAGAAATTGCAGATACAGACTGATGAAAAAAGATTCCAGATGGAAATGGAAAAAGAGAAAAGAAAAGATGAAGCTGCTGCTGAGAGAAAAAATTACAGGCTGCTGCAGAAGAGAGAAAATTACAAGCTGAAGCTCAAGAAAAAAAAGCAATAAGAGAACATGAACACCAAAAAGAACTTTTAGCATTTGAGTTAGAAAAGTTAAAGTTAACAAACATAAGTAATGTTAATCAAGCATCTAGTGGTAATGGTAAACCCTTTACTTACAAGGTCAAGGTACCAGCGTTCAACCCTTCCAGTGATGACATAACATTCTGGCTAAACAGATTTGAACGCTCGTGTCGAGCACATAATGTGGACAAATCACAATATGCTAACCAGTTATCAGAAAATCTGAAAGGTGATTCTCTGACTAGTTTAAGTTTGGTTGAAGAGGCTGACAAAGATAACTATGATGTTATTAGGGCAGCCTTATTAAAGAAGTATCAGTTGTCTGAAGAGGGTTATCGGAAGTTGTTTAAGACAATGGTGCCTGAGGCAGGTGTAGAATTCTCAGAATTCATTGCAAGGACACGACTTACATTTGATCGTTGGATTGAGCTATCCAAAACAGAAAAGACTTATGAAGCCCTTATGGACTTGATACTCAGAGACAAGATTATGTCAAGTATAAATAAACCTTTCCTCGAATTCTTACATGAGCGTAAACCTAAGTCTCTAAAAGAAATGGAACAGTATTGTACCCAATACGTCACTGCACATCCGGACGTAGCCATTAGCAACAGTAAGGTTAAAGAAGGTATGCCAGTTGCTTCTGCAACACCATACAACCCTAATCACTCTCACAAATTCCAAGGACCTCAAAATAGGTTTAATAAAAAAGGTAACTATTACAGTTATCAGAACCAAGGTAACCAATCATTTCAGGGTTCTTCTTCGAATACCTGGAGAAGAGCTGACAGCCCTCGATTCAGGGGTGGTCATAATTACAGGAACTTTCGCAAAGGAAGTCATTCTAGAAACTATCCAAGTTTTCCTTCATGGAGACAACAGGATCATAATTACCGAGATACTCATTATAATGAATATGATGATAGTAACCAAAGGAGCTATGATTCAAACCCGAGTAGAGGTTATAATAGTGGAAACAATGATAAGTACAGAGGCAATAATAACAGAGGTAGAGCACAATTCAAAAAACATAAAGCTCATTACCAGGCGAACTCTGCACAGCAAGAGTCCCACGAAGCCTATAAACAAAATAAAGATAATGATGACTCTAATAATATGGCATGTGCCGCTTTTGATTTTGGGAGAGCATCTCAGTGCCCCCAATGCAAAACATTATTTGAGCCAACCACAGTGTCTACTTTAAGCTGTGGCCATCCTCTTCCCGCTCTTCCTGCGTCAATCGCGCATGATGGGAGAGGTTCTCTTGTCTTACACAAAGGTTTAGTAAATGACAATCCAGTCTCAGTACTTTTTGATTCTGGATGCACAACTATTGGGGTTAGGCAGTCACTCATAGATCCTTCTCATTCTACAGGCAAAGTAGTCAAATGCGTAACATTTGGCGGCACCATAGAGAAATACTCTACCGCTATCATTAGGATTGCTACTCCTTTCTTCACAGGAGATGTACACGCATGTCTTTTGCCGGATCCGATCGCTGATCTTATCATCGGTCGCATTCACGGAGTCAAAGAATGCACTCCGGAGCAAATTTCCGTTTGGGAAAATCAAAATATGCAATCTGCTAATGCAGTAGTCACTAGAGCTCAAGCTCTCAATATGCCTGAAACTTCATCTGTTGAAGATAATGAAGTGCATAACCAAGATGATCCCTTGGTAATTTCTCGTGACTCGTTTATAAAACAACAAGAAGAAGATCCGACTCTTAAGAAATTCTTCACTCTTGTAACAAAAGGTGATCCGAATAAAGATTCAAATTGTAAATCTTGGATTACAATGAAGAATGGCGTACTTGTACGTATGGTGCAAGACTCCACTAAGTCAAGTCATTCTCAGATTCTTGTACCCAAGAATTTGAGAGTTAAGATCTTACAACATGCACACGACTCTCAGTGTGCTGGTCACATGGGTTTTTCCCGTACAAAGTCAAGAGTTCTTGCGGCTTTCTTTTGGCCTTTTGTGAACAAGGACATACGGATCTATTGTCGATCCTGTAAAGTATGTCAAGAAGTCAAATCCAAAGGTCCTCGTCATGCTGCGCCTATTCAGGCTGCAGATATTCCTATTCGTCCATTCCAGAAAATGGCGATAGACATCATTGGTCCATTCAAGATCAAATCTGCTAGAGGACATCAGTTTATCTTAACGTGTGTAGACATGTGCACACGTTGGCCAGAGGCTATCCCTCTAAAGAGCATTACTACCGCTGACATTGCAGATGCTCTTTGGCTTATATTTTCTCGGCTGGGATTCCCCGGAGAAATATTATCAGATCATGGCACCCAACTGATATCGGATACCATGTCTCAAGTAATGTCTACTCTACAGATAGAGAGATCTTTGAGTAGCATCTATCATCCTATGTCCAATGGGATGGTCGAGCGACTAAATAGAACACTTAAGAACTTATTAGGGAAGATAACTGAGGATCATCCTCAGGATTGGGATAGGGTTTTACCCGCGGCCCTCTTCGCGTACAGAGAGGTCCCCAATGAACATACAGGGTTTTCGCCCTTTGAACTTGTCTTTGGCGCGCGACCGCGCGGCCCAATGTCTTTGCTGCATGATCTTATAACAGCTGACAATATTGACGATGACACAAAATCTTCTTACGAGTATGTCATCGCGCTGAGACAAAAGATTATCGAAGCATGCAAATTGGCAACGTCCTCTTCTGAGTTTGCTAAGCAGAAGGCAAGACAATTTGCTAATAAGAAGAGAACTTTACGACAACTTTGTCCTGGTGACAAAGCATTTGTTTTGCTACCTTGTCGTGAAAATAGACTCTTATTAGTTGGAAAGGTCCGTACGATATAATATCGAAAATTTCAGATGTTGACTACATCGTCGATATTAACGGGAAGCATAAAACCTTCCACATCAATATGCTTACGGAGTTCCATGAACGTCCTGACTATCTACAGCCTATTTTCCAGGCAACGGACGATTCTCATGTCAAACATGGTCATTACTCATCACTGTCTGTAATACAGGATGAGGAAACAAGTTTTTCGGATGTTAATCTCCCGCTTCCAATGATCCCACTTCATTCTAGTGAATCATGGAAAGACGTTACTGTTTCTCCTGATTTGTCTCTAGGAGAACGGCGACAAGTTTCGTCTATGTTACAAACATTTCAGGATGTCCTCACTGACATCCCTGGACAAACTCATGTCATTGAGCATGACATTGTTCTAACTGAACATACTCCAATTAGGGTTAGGCCTTATCCTATCCCTATACATTTCCAAACACAGGTTGAAAAGGAGTTGGATGAAATGATAGATTTACAAATAATCGAACCATCCACTTCTGCATATTCTTCGCCGATGGTTATTGTTCGAAAAAAAGACAATAACATACGTCTTTGCGTTGACTATCGCAAATTGAATCAAGTTACGAAGTTCGATGCTGAACCTATGCCTTTACTAGAAGAGTTACTTACTCGTCTTTCTAAATCGCATTTTTTCACTAAACTTGATTTGTCTAAAGGATATTGGCAAGTTCCATTATCCGAACGCGCCAAACCTCTTACCGCTTTCTCTACTCCCAGAGGCCTTTTCCAATGGAATTTTATGCCTTTCGGCCTTATGAACGCACCAGCTACATTTGTACGCATGATGCGTCGAATCCTATCGTATCGGTCAGATGTCATTGCTTATCTAGACGACATCTGTCTTTTCAGCGATACTTGGGAAGATCACTATTCAGGATTAGTTGAATTATTATCAACTCTGCGTGAGTATAACCTGACAGCAAAACCATCTAAAGCTTGTATTGGCTTTAGCGAAATTGCTTTCTTAGGCCATCGAGTAGGTCACGGTTTCTTGAAGACAGAAGACCATAATATCACTAAGATACTTAACATCTCTATCCCTAGGACTAAAAAGCAAGTGCGAAGTCTTTTAGGTCTCATACAATTTTATGGACGTTTCATTCCGAATCTGTCCTCTATCATGGCACCTCTCTCTACACTATTAAAGAAAGGGTCGCCTAACATGGTTCACTGGTCTCATGAATGCCAATCTTCACTAGAGAAGATCAAAACTATGTTTTCATCACCACCTATTTTAGTGTTACCTACAACAGATAAGACATTTGTTCTTCGTAGTGACGCTTCATCCACTGGGATTGGAGCGGCACTAATGCAAGAGTACTCTGGAACTCTGCATCCTGTAATGTACATATCCAGAAAACTTAATGCTGCAGAAAGGAATTACTCGGTTTTAGACCGTGAATTATTGGCAATGGTTTGGTCAATTCTCAAACTCCAAAGATTCCTTCTGGGCGCGCATTTCGTAGTGGAAACTGACCAAAAAGCTCTTACGGCTATCCAAAGTAAGAACTTGAAGAGCTCGAGATCAACTCGATACGCAATCGCTCTTCAACCTTTTCATTTTTCGGTACGAGCTATCCGTGGTTCAGAAAATGTGATGGCGGACATTCTGTCCAGATGCCCACATGATGCCACTTAACTGTTAAATATTGGATCTTTTTAATATGTATAACTTTACAACAGTTATTTTTTGTTTCTTTACTAAGATACACATTTGTAATTTAATAATAGAATGATGGTATCGCTACTTAGCGGTTTATTGATGTTAATTCACCGCTGTTCTTTGATGATTGTTTCTTCATAAATCATAAATTTAAGATTGTAGTGTGAATTTTTGGTATGCATTGTATAATTACCAGAATTGTATTATACGTACATCACACCTTCCTGGAAACATTTATTCGTAGGGAAACAATTTCTCTCAGATTTTGAGATATATATTCTCACCAGTCATATTAGGAATTATAGTTATTCCTGATATTTTCATCTGCGCAGTATTCTTGCGTTGTGAGCCTATTCTACGGTGCTCCTAGATGTATTAAAAAAAAAAAAAATTTTATTTTTTTTTCCCGGGAGGTGTGGTAAGACTGTAAAGGGCAATTTTTACTATCTTGCAATATAATACATTTATATTCTTATTATGTTCGCAAATATTTTGGTAAGCAAAGTATTTCCTTTTTAAGTGCTTAAGGAGAAGTCATTTTTGGGTTGCTTCCCTTGAAAATAGTTCTGTCATCTTCGATCGGACTCCGCAGACGACTCTAGGCCTACTGCGATTTATTCTGTGGCTGGGTAGGAATAGATTGTTCTTGCTTCAGTATATCTATGGCCTGAATTTATACGTAGTGTTTGTATGAGTAGGACGAGTCTGTCTTATATATGGATATCTTTGCATTTCTAAGTCGAACTAATTTGGTTGTCGCTAGAAAAGGTCAAAGGCTATGCAGCGGAAGTATCGCTAGCAAAGGGTGTGATCCATGGCTGTCATCCTGTGAGGATGCCGAGTTTTGTTGTAGCAGGCTTTTTGCCGAAATAGTGATCTATATATGGATGGGGAAAAGTGATAATCATTTAGACATGTTGTATGTACTTTACCCCAGTGTTTATTCTCTTTTGCCAAGGAATGGCAAAGTTATATTTCGCATAAAAAGGTAAAACCACAATTTATTATGAACTTGGGCTTCGCCATCGTTGTTGATAAGCAGATGCACAGTGGTACTTTTAAAAAGAATATCCATTCAAAGGAAGAAGACATTCCTATGTATCAGCACTGGATTGTATGATATTATTCAATTACCTCTATGAGAGAACCTATGAAGAAATGAGGACATTTAATGAATGACTAATTTTGGTCTATATTCTATAGTGAGTGAAGCTCACGAGAGAGAGAACAGCCATGTTGAAATTCATATACTTTGTATTTATCGAGTGAGAAAAAGGGATGCCTGTACTATCGCTCGATGAACCAAGAGATCACTGCTACATGTGAGAACCCATGTCTGGGATTCCTATATTATGAAATATATATATATATTGAACTTTACGTGAAGGAATATTCGCTAGACGAGGTTAGGTCTAGGAGCCTTCCTATGTATTGGTTATGGTCTGACGTGCCCAGTCAGTAAAGCCAGATGATTTACATGATGGAACGCTGAATGCTTATTTACGAATGCTCCATTATGATATTTGCCAAGCATGAATGCTAACTTAAGATGATATTCCTGTGATCAACATTATGCTGTCTATGTCGACATTTGTTCCTGTAACCATACACGTACTGTCCAAGTGTGCGTCCCATTAAATGTTATAAAAAGACCACCGTAGTTCCAGTACTTCTTGAATTCGAACAGTGTGAGTATGAGTGATGTACTACCAACCTGTCAACTCTATCGAATCATTCTACCATTCGCGTACTGACATTCAGATACACACTCATTGTTTACACTCACATTCTTGTCGGAGCCTCATCACGTTCCAGGACAAGATGACCTGTATGACCAAAACTGTGCTGGGTTTGATGAGTTGACAATCGTTACACTTTACTACTACACCAGTCCCAACATCTACATTTATCCACTGGTGGACATTCACATCATTTAGCAAATAAAGCATGATTCAACAACTAGTAGCCAGTATGAGTTAACAACTACACACAAAGAAAGAGTTTAACAGTCATCAACACAATATGTTTACAACATGTCATTGAAATTTAATATTCCCATTTAAGACAAGGTTCTTGGCACTCTGGTTACTATGTATCCCTGTTATCTTTGGTTCCATGTATATAGTGTAACATTTTTCTTCTTTTGTTCTTTTAAGTTCAGTATATCATTTATGGCGTTCTAAAATTCCATGCCATGGGGATCCTGTCTAGTTCTCCTGTTATCACTAGAAATACATCCTTAGTGAACCTTATGAGCTGTATCTGTCAATATTTCTCAACAACACATCATACAATCATATATATAACTATCAACTCGAATGTCTCACTTCAGTAACAATAATACAACAACATATTTTATATAATATTTGCATTGTCAACACCAGTTCTGCCTTCGCAGGTCGAAGGTTTTTCAGAACTATATGGTGTTTATAACATCTGCTGCTACAGCCAGATGATCAATTATTTTTTTCTTAAATTCATAACAATTTAAGTTAATTCCTATGGGGCATGAGGGTACATGTATTCCAATGGTAATCCATGATTCAGCAATATGGATGTCCAATCTAGGTAGTCTTTTTAAATTTTATATCCATCCATTGTATGTGGATCCATGACACGTCAATCCATGGGGTTACATTGTTCTTGGTCCATATATCGTAAAGGGCGATCCAAGCTCAGTATTGTCACAATGTCTCAATCATATTTCAATCCTCTGGTTTGTTTTATTATTTAATTTAAAATACCATAACCATTTCAATATAACCATTAGCAAGCAATATTCATGTGCATTCTTCTTATTATAATCAGGTTCACAATATAAGGCAAGTGGCAAACGTATCAAAAATTTTCTTCTCCCAAAATGTGGAGGTATTACACAATCTCTTGTCACTTATATATAATATATAATCATTTCATGCCATTATTTTATTATTTTGTCCATAACCTCTATGGTTCCATGGGATATGCATACTCCATTTGTATATCCTTTGTCTATGGGTGATCCAAATCTCGTATAGTTCCATTATTTTCTGGGTGCATCAGCATTCAATCTTTTTTTTTCGTTTAATCTCCATTGTGTCCTTAACACCTTTGGTTCCATAGGATTATCATAATTCATTTGTGTCTCTTGTCCAATGATAATCCATACATTTATGGTTCTCATATGCAGCAATCATATTCCTCTGATTTGTTCTATGTTCATAGATTCCAGAAAATTTCAATTATTTTCTCTGTTATTTCGTAACAACCTAAAATTATTCATTATCCCATTCCAATGTGGGCATTAGTGCATAAACCGCACAACAGAACATTAGTTGTGTCAACATAAAGTTTCACCATAATAGAAAATGGCATCTTCATCATCACTAAACAGTTGCTTCATCCTTTCATGTGCCATCAGTGGCTATCATCCGGTAATGGGGTGTTCAATGTGGGGTCAGCATATACAAATGCTATAGAGGGGTATTTCATTTGCTAAGTCAGCATGTGCAAATGCTATTTTTAACATGGGGCCTTTGCCCTTTGCAACAAATAGTTGCAATTTATTCAATCTGGGGTCAGCATATACAAATGCTCTCGAAGGATATTTCCATTTGCAAAAAAAAAATCAGCATGCGCAAATGTCATTGGGGTACTTGTCATAGGCAGTATCAACAAAATACTGCTGGAGTATCAGAGATCATGCTGGTAGGGGGTATGACTGGCATAGGCAGTATGAGCAAAAACTAGTTGCTCACTCTGATGTGGTGATTTATTTTTCTCTTCTCTTCTATGTCAGCTGTTAATCTCATGGCAGTCAATGTTATATGGCATTGGCCTATCATCATGTCATTATTCATGTGCATAACAAATTTTTTTAAAAATCAGTGTCATCAAAATTTGTGAGGGTGGCATGTAAACATATAACACATCCTGTAAAACCATTCAAAATGTGTTCTCTTTTTTCTTTTTTTCTTTTATGTCTTTTCTCTTTTCATTATTCAGTTTCATTTTTTTTCTGTTTGATTTCTTTTCTTTGCATTTTCTGTTTTGTTCATCTTTTCTGGTTTGCAAATTTTTTTCTTTCTTTTCAATATATCAAAATTTCAATTCTTTTCTGTCAATGTATCACAATTACAGGAGAATGATAATAATCAGTTTACTAAACACTAGAGATACAACCAATCCTAAACAATAGGGCTGCAAGCAATAGTTAAGGTCAGAAAAGAATTTACATAGTAGTGGCTGCTGTCAATGAGGAGTGAGGAGAGGGTACTGTAAGTTCTTGATAGATAGGGGAAAATTCAAGATCTCCTGATTACAACATTATTGTAATTCGAAGGGATGGAAAATGATTTGGATAGAAAAGCTCGTAAGTCTAGAATGTCGTCTCAAAATAGTGGAAAGGATAATAGTAAGTTAAGGAGGTGTGATAGTGGAGTGAGGAAAATCTTACAATAGTGAATTAAAGGTTGGATATACAATTTCTTGTGCAAAGTGTAATAATTTCAAACAAATTTTTGTGAACATGCTAAAATAATTAAACCTGTGGAGAAAATAGCATGACAAATATGGGTATGAATTTTTTTTTATGTGACTAAATATGCTACATATGCTGTTAAACAGATCTCATAGTGGGATCAGTGCGATGGATCGAAGTGATAGATAATAGATGATATAAGATAATTGGGAATAAAGATATTAGTATCAGGTAAGAGGAAAATTACTCGTGCAAGGTGCCTGCATGAATGTGCGCTAAGATGCACGGAAAATGAATCACTAGTTCTGGAATAGCAAGTCAAGGAGAAAGTGAAAAATGGCAAAATGATGAAGTCACAAGGTATAAATTATCAGCATGACAACCATCTGTGTGCAATTTATGTGAGATGACTAAACATAAAACCGTCTGTAATAAATGTGATTGTGATTGTAGAACACCCTAACTTCTTGTGTCAACTTTTATTGAACATTTTCAAAATGTGTGGGAGCAATTGTTAAGACTACACAACAACAAATCCAGGAATAACATCACAATTGGGCTGGTGCTGTGGGGTAATCTGGTCATCAGCAGTTGCTTGTCCGAAAGTTCAGGTTCATCAAATGGGCTTTAAGATCTCAGTCTGCACCTAGTTCATTTGGTTTGGGATAGTTATTGTGAACTCAGTCTGAAAAAAAGTACATGAGATAGTTAGAACATTAATTTCACTTTTGCGTAGACCGTACATGGGATGGCATGTACATGAAGATACGAGGGGCGTGTTTCAGCAAAGCTTTAGTTGTTCCTTCAGTTTCTCTGACATTTTCTCTGCCATCTCTAACCTTGCAATGTCCCGACTGGTTAGGCGAGCATCATATTGAGCAACCGTGGGTACAGTAGGTGATACAACATTGGCTGAGTGTTGGGGCACTGAGGATATCAACGAATGCGGTGATGGTTTAACATCTTTTGATTTGGAAGTAGGTGTATGTTTCGCCTTGATTTTTCGTCTGACCTGGTTCTGCGGTATATTAACACCGTTTACAGTGGGCACAGTAATTTGCACATTATTGCTTTTGACAGGTTGGTGGTACGCTGAAGAAAATGGTACCGACTTGTGATATGGCCTGGGGATGTATGGTTAGAACCTCTCGGCTTGGTTTCGAACCATGATGGCGTTTCGCCTTGACTATTCGCCTGACATCGTTCTGTTGTAATTCTATGCACTTGGTGACAGGAGGCGATGTCTCAGATTTTGGGAGATACAGGCTTTTGACACTGGAACTGACCGTAGGTACAGTATTTGACTCACTGTTGATGGTGGCAGGTTGGTGGTAAACTGGAGAAGACGTCAATTGCTGTACTGTAGCTGGAAGTGACATGACTGGCGGGTGTGGTAGTTTTACAAACGTGGCAACAGGAGGCGTTTCCTGAGGCTCAGGAAAATATAACTTGACAGAGGTGACTTCTGAGGGTGGGGCGCTGTCTACAAGTGGGGCGCTGAATATTGATTCGATACCGCTATCCGAGTCTGATACACAGGACATTGTATCGTCTACATGTTCACTGGAGTTTTGGACCACTGTGTCAGGATCGAAGTGTTGTTCTATTATTTTCAGTTCAGTTTTATCTTCATTCAGTATTTTGATTACAAGGTTGTGAAACTGTTGTTTCCTGTCTGATAAGTCTGTATCAAACTTTGCCTCTAGCAATTCTCGCACCTTCTGTGATATTAGGGTGTGAAGCTCGGCATCTCTTAAGGTATCTTTTATTGCTTTCTGTATTTCATGTGTACTTGGTTCAACCGTTTTACTCATGCTCTGTGTCTTGACCAGACCATTCTCATTTGTTTTCTTGTTTCTCTTGACGTCTTTGTTATTTCGTGTTGGCTCTGTCGTTCGAGTGTTTGTAAATGATGAATGTGCTTGACTTGACTTGACGATTTCTGTTTGTGTGCCTACACAAATCTTGTTCGTTTCACGCACTTGGTTACAGAATTTGCTGGGTCTAACATTGGTAATGAGGGTTCTTTTCGTCTGGTCTGATGTCTCAAGATCAACTCTGTGATGTCTGTGAGATGGTTTGTTCCATTGTGTGGGTGGTTTGATGTAAGCACGAAAGCCATCCTCTGTCGTTAGGAGACAACCTTGACTGCTGTTTGATGTTATGTTTTTAAATTCCCAGATTTTCCTGGATTTTACTTCATTTATGAAATTTCTGCCCTTCATCATTTGAGCTCTGTCATTTAAGGTGGCCCAATGTTTGTTATGTGGTTAACTCTCTCTTTCATTGTAGGGATAATGTGGTGGCTTTCTCGTTGGCTGAAAACTGGGGTTAAACTAGGGACTGTCTTGATCGGGTACCTTCGTTTCTGCCATGTGTCACGTGGGTATCGTGGCACATTTCTTACAGAGTTCATTTTGTAACTTTTCGCATCCGCGTATGTTACTTGATTTGCCTTGATATAATAAGTGTGATCATATCCTCCTGGACGTAAATAATTCATATATTCCCCATAAGCAGTGGGACGTATCATCAAGGTCTGTTGTTTGGGATAACCTCCCGGTAGAAAATGTTCTTTCCACATGTCAGAATCGTGGGGGTGGAGCGGAGTATATTTTGGGTGTAAACGAGAGGAGGGGAATGGATGGGTATAGTTCTGACAATATTGTTGCTGCTGTCGCTGGAGACCTTCCATTAATTGGTCCATCTTTCGTTAATGCTTAGTCTGTTTTTCTGCTCTTTATAGAGGACTGGTCACTAGGCACCATATAGCGACATGTGTGGCTGGGGCAGGGACTTGGGGTTGTTGTTTGTACAGAGAGTGTTAGATTTCTAAACTAGCTTGTCCGCTAGCGCTTGGAATAGCTCTCCTACAGTCTTACAGGAGTTTACCAGGTTCTGGGATGATCCTCTACGGTGTATTTGGTTAGAGCAGTATTGGTTCATTAATATTATTTACCAGCAAAACATTCCCCTTCTTCCTCTCATAAATATGTGGCAAAGTAAATGAGAGACGACCTGCCTTTGGTATCAACGTAAACTTTTATTTACAACATCTTTTTACAGGTAAACGTATAGCGTAATAGCATGCATGCTTCATGTATCCATCAATGCATTTCTGTTCTCTTAATAATACAGCAGAGGCTTCTGTTTTCAGATGAGCCACTCTGATTCAACTCCTAGTAATTTCTTTCCTTACAAGACCATTTGGCGAATAAATGCATGCTCACAAGTTTCAATGAATCAATCCAGTTTCTCATTTTATCAAATATGTCCAACTAAATTTCAAATGCCTCTGCATGACCATTCAACTCTTTAAATTCTCGTCTACAGGAAAAAACCTACAGCCCTTTTCTTTGCTTTTCAATCTGCGAAAAGCCATCCTGTCTTAGCATGTCAAATCAAATATAACATTTGAGGCACTCTACTTACTGTTCTCCTGGTTATAAATAATGCACATATGAAACACTAGAACTGGGAAAATACTAAATGAAAACTTCCTTTAGTTTTATTTGAAAAATCCTCAAAAATCTGCAGCATAAAAAGTGCGTCTGACACTTTCGACCTTTTGTCTGCAACTAACTTTTGCCGAGGCCAGCCCGCTTGGGTTCAGCTCAAATCTAGGTCAGCGTTGCTTCATCTTTATTCAACTCACGATTGGACAATAAATTTACCTACGATGTTACTATCATGCTTTGTTCCTACTATAATATTACGATTAAATTTTAACTAATTTCTATCACCCAGGCTATAGTCTGTTTGGTAGAAATGATAGTTCCTAAAATGACGCATTCCTTGTCACATAATTTTTCAGAAGAATATGGCGAAGAAGACGACAAAGTTGAAAAAGAAAAGACTTCTTGGGCAACTACAGAAAAATGCATGGACACAGTTATTAAATTCAGGGAACAGAACCATAGCATTAGTCTTCAAGACGTCATGTATGGGCACATGGAGCAGAATAATCTTAAATACAAAGAAATTACGAAGTTGTAAACAAGGTGATATACGATAGTATTTAAAGGAAACCGTAGAAGCGTCCTCTGATCAAACTAGTGTTCCACCGACAAGCAGTGCAGCAGACGCAGTAGAAGATGTAAGTGTTCCACACACAAGCAGTGCAGCAGGCGGAACTGAACAAATAAATGAACGAATAAATGTACTCATTTTAATAAATGAAGCATTTTGTGTTTGTTAATGAAGAAACCAAGAAAAGGTGCCTGTTCATCACTTCTTTATTATTCCTGAAATTTGAAGTTTAAAAGTACTGCCCGACTTCAGGGAAATTCAAATCCTCGAGTAGTCCAGATTTTCGGACTTTTACTGGACCTGTATTGGGGATAAAATGACCCGTCCAACAAAACTGGACTTGTCATTAGTTAACCGTTCGCCCATGACCATCGTGATCAAACGGATACGTCAATACAAGCAGTCACCGTCAAGTGTAAGGATAAAAGATTGCTAACCTCTAGTTAATAGTGTTGACGAAAATCCCAAAATAGTACAAGCGCATAAGTCATAGAAATGGTCACTGCTAGAGGAAAAGTATTTACATACACATCCCCTTTTAGGGCATTGCCTCATTGGTAACGTCCTGTCACATCTTTTCCCAACAAAGCTGCAATCTTTTCATACCGCGTTACGGTCTGAGAATTCTATTGCACGTCTGTTGAAATAAGGTGCATTTCATTCCAATATACTTTGACTGCGTGGATATATTTCTGCCTCTGTTGCTTTTCGGTGACACATTTTCTAGAATTTTCCCAATTTGTACAAATCAGTTCAGGTAACTATGATTAAGTGTTCACGCCATATATTTTTATGTTTAGCCAGTGAAGCATCATTGCTCATCATAGATAAAGCTTCTTTGCTTTCGTACCACTGTTTCCGTATTTCCGCACTTCTGAAGCAAAATGGAAACGAATGAAATGACCACAGGAGAAGCTAGTGCTGCCATCATGGCATGTAGCAGAAAGAGAACAACATCATTATTTTGGCGGATAACTTTGCTCGTACAATTATAATATTGAAATAGGTGTATCATAAATTAACAAGCATTACCTAATTATCTAAAATGAATATGCATAAAATAAATTATTATGTTACGATGGGTGTCGTTAGATGTTTAACACCCACCGTATGCCCGGGTACATTGGCTCCGCTAGCGTATGTATCTTCAGCACAGCAAACTGGCACAGAAACATGGAACATGATTAGGTCAACAACCAACACGCTGAGTACAACGGTACCAGGATTTATTACGCCGACAGTCATTTACATCAAAATCAGTCACGTCTGGCCGATCACCATCTCCCTACCAGTCATTTCTGACCAAAGGAGCGTACCTCCCGAAATAACTTTCGGTGGCGCGATGTTGGGCAATGTTAGATCAAGCTGTTGCCCATGCAGCATGACCCGGCCTGGACGTCAGAGGAACGGTCTAGCCGATACAGTCTGACACCAGTAGCAACAGCCTAGTCACTAGTAGGATACGGAACTTGCCCTCAATCGCTTACCGTAAGCATGTATTAGCTCTAGAATTGCCACAGTTATCCAAGTAGGATCGTGTCATCTAAGGAACCTCGACTGATTTAATGAGCCATTCGCGGTTTCACCGTGAGACAGTGTGAACTTAGACATGCATGGCTTAATCTTTGAGACAAGCATATGACTACTGGCAGGATCAACCAGATAACTGTCTGACTGAACAGAGCATTTCGTCGCTCGCGTCGCGCGGGGAGAGAGACAGCGCTCTGTGCAGAGCGAATCCCAGTGGCCCCGGCGATTTTATTCTTGCGAGAACCATTGGCCGCCTGCCGACTAGTCGGACAGGACTGGCCGATCACCATACGAGCCAGAAAACTATGGGGTGTACATTTACACATTTGTATTCACGCCCAAACACAAAACGTCTCTCGGCTCACATACCACTAGAGAAATTAATCAAGCTCACAAAATGTTTGCATCACACAGAAACATCTCCTCTACAATATACACAACTCTACTTGAAAACACATCATTACACATCCGAATCTCTCAGCCAATTGTCCAAACTCTACCTATCCAAGCCGACTCACTGTTAGCTTACACACACACACCTAAAACACGAGAACAGTGACCGCATCTTTTTCTGCCAAACATCACGTATACATCATTCATGCCAGTGAACACAACAAGGTCACTGCAGTAAACATCCTATACACCTTTCTATTCTCTACTCACACTATTCGAAGTCACTACTGTTTGACAACAGTTTACCCCTTTCTCTAGTAGGAAATCCCATTTCATAAATATGTGCACACTTAAACCCAGTATTCCTAGTTACCTAAAAATTAGTCATTCATCAAGTACAAGCAGATGTATATAATAAACCTGTAACGAATTTGAATATATAAATAAGTAAACGAACAATTTGTGTTATATGTTGCATACTAAAAACTACCGTTACAATTAATTAATGCACGAAAATATTACACTGACTTCACTAAATATTTTCCCTTAATAACTAATATAGTCACTGAAAACTAGAAAGTTCCTTTGCCAGTGGACGTCAGCAAATTCCTTCGGCACTACAATTACTGTTTATCAATCAATAAGAAAGCGCACAGTTTGTCAGTAAATTTGAATCAAACATCGACACCATGTTCATGGCAGATGTGATAGGACGTCTGCTTCTACATTATTTGTTCCTTGAAAATAAAAACATTTTCCTGAAGGAGTAGGACCCAACGCGCCACTCTGGAGTTGATAGATTTGCTGCTGTTGATAAACATAAGAGGTTTGTTGTCAGTTTCAAGTACAAACCTTGTTCAGAGCAAGTAGCGTGACAGTTTACTAATACAGCAAACAATTGCTAGGCACTCTCGTTCAATGGTTGCGTAATGCGTCTCAGCTGGAAGTAACTTGCGACTAATATACATAACAGGAAGGCGTATACCATTACATTCCTACATTAGGCTTCCACCAACACCTACGGATGATGCATCAGTTCTACAACAGGTGAATTGAGCACACCTGCAATAACCCATCCCGACAGAAAAGGTGTGTCAATCTTGATGACAGCTACAGGATGCTTTTTCAGGGACATGCTCTGCTCTGCCCATCCTTTGGTTTTCGTTCCTGGGTACATGCCTCTAGGTCAAGGTGACATGCTGTCATATCCTTTTATCTGAGAATAAGGTCTCTCAAACTGACATAATTTTTTGGTATCCCTGACAATTCTACCCAACGATCCAATTACTACGATATTTTACTGATAAATAAATGAAAGACTTCTCCCTTGACCAGGGTTATCTGGTGGAGCTTTAATCGAAACCCTTTTTCTGTAAGACGATATTTCCGCAGTAAGACCTCCTTAAGAACGTCGCAGTTAGCCCGGAACTTCTCTGGGACCCAGATACAAGCTTCAAGCGCCTGACCAGATACAAAACTTGTAAGGATAGAACTCCATTGGTTCTTCTTCCATCGAAACACTTTAGCCCAAATTTCATAGCGAGAAACATATGAGTCCATGATGTCGCATTTATCGTTGAATATTGATAATTTAGGTTTATATGCAGAACCAGAGTTTCTTCTCCCGTTCTGAGCCTCATAATTGACGTTCCAATTTCTTTAGCTCCAATTCCTCTGCTAGTTTTTTGCATTTATAACATACTTATAAGTATAAGGAAGGGAAAAGCGTTTCGCACTAATGACCGGTCATCAAAGCATCTTTTTTGGGGGATGCCTAGCTGGCCGGGAGGAAAGTGTGATTCGCTTGTATAGCTAGGCGGTGTTGTCGTAAGGAAGGTACGGGGTTCAAGTCCTGGGTAAGCCACTCACGTCTGTTATTTTTTTGTTGTCTAGTGTTCTACTTCTTTATTTCTTACGAGGGCCTGAAAACATACCTTTATGTTTGTCTAATAGTTTTTTGCATCAATGTTTGTCATCTCTAAAACAGCATCTATTTTAGCTTTCTGAAGATCACTGTCTGCTAGTCTATTGTCACGCGTAGGGAAAGAGCAAGGTCGACACAGGTCAACTGCTCTGGATAACAGTAAGAATATAGATTGATTTTCTTGCAATACTGTAATAGTGATGTTATTTGGTATGAAACCAACAGGTTAACTGTCTGGAATCAAGGCAATCAAATACCGTGTAAGAATATCAGACAAGTTGTTCTCCCACGTGACTTTGTTCCACAACTAACATACACCACACGATGTTGACAGTTCGACAATAAAGAGGACAGTAAACAAGAAAGGGAAGTAATCACAAAAAAGAGAGCTCTGGACAGGCTTATGATATTTTATCAAATTGACTCAGACGTGTAGTAAGTAAATAAACAATGTGCTATTTATTAAGGGAATCACATTTACAGAGGGTTATTTTACATCTAATTAAAAAGAAATATGGAAAAGAATCATGTTTACATCTAAAAAAAAAGTCCCAGTGGGGTGCCTTATTTTCTTCACTGACTATGTCTGAGCGTTTGATTGATATGTGTTGTGATCTTCTTTCTCTTTATTATACTTATCGTAGTGTTCTTGTAGGATGTAAGTAGAGAGGACACTCTGCTGTGACTTCTTGATGAGGGCACGTGGTGGTGACTGATTGCCCGGTGTGGCACTAGTGTCTTCAAGGATGTCTGCTTCACACTCAGGGGTGAAGATTCAGTCCCTGTCCCTTCTTGATTTTTGAGCTCAGCAAAATTGAGGGAGTGTGAAACCAGGTCCAATGTTACTGACACTCTGCACGCACAGGATCACTTCAGTATCACACAGCCCGAACTTGAATACATATATATATATATATATATATATATATATATATATATATATATATATATATATATATATATATATATATATTATATATATATATATATATCTTATATATGTGTATATTCTTTAAAAGTCTCATGTACTTAAACTTTAGTTTCGGCTGCTTTCACGATGTTCATTAAGAGTAAAGATAAGTTACATTTTCTCTGATAAATACATTGTTAGACCGGAAATAGGTGGTCGTCTGTGAGTCACGGGTTAATTGATGTCTCCCAGAAAAACACACCATTCCCATCGCGTCTACGCAAAAACCCTACCTATCTGAATCTAAATTGCCTGCTTAACGAAACTTAATACAAACATTATCTGAACTAGCTTTCTCGGAGAAATAAAGAAGGGGGTAATAGGGAAGACTGTGAAACAGTGACAGGATAGACTGAGGAAAGGAATGTGGAAGAGAAACAATAGACTGCTCCATGACAGATAGCCCACCATTTAAGTTAGTTGTCAGACTAACAAAACGAGTCTAACTGTCTCTTTGCATTCCGCCGCCTATTGATTCTAACGTCAAGTCTAATCTTCACACTCTTCATTTACTTATACGATCCTCTCGGACAGCGATGCTGAGTCCGATGGTGTTTCTTCGATTGTGTCTAATTCTGCCAGCATATGCCTGCTCAGAAAGTCTGCTCCAACAATGATCTTCCTTGTGATGTATTCCACCTTGAAGGAATAGGGCTGAAGTAGTAAAGCCCAACGCATGATTCGTGCATTTAGTTTCTTTGACACCGCTAGAAACATAAGTGGGGCATGGTCACTTTGTACTGTAAATTGTACTCCATAGAGATATGGCTGATGTTTTTGTACCGCCAATACTAATGCAAGACAATCCTTTTCAATTGTTGAATAATTCCTCTCTGCTGAGTTTAACCTACGACTGGCATAGGCTACAGGAAACAACAAGTAAGGTTTGTCATCATCTGTCTGCATCAGTGAAGATTCAATTCCAATGTTACGGCTTTGCTAGGTCTTGTAGTCTGAGTATAGGTCGTGATGTCAGCTTGTGTTTAAGTGTAGCATACGCTGCTTCAAAATTTGGAGTCCAAACTACACTCTCTGGCTGGCCTTTTCTGGTCAGATCCGTTCTGTCTGTGAGTAATTCTGAGTGTTCTTCTACAAATTGTTTGCCTTGTTCGCTCCCTAAAGTTGAGTTAATTAGCACATCCATGTGCGATTCGTGTGGACGAAGCGGATACTCAACATATATTTTGTCTTCATTATCCACTTCTGTGGCAACCGCCAGGGTCATAAGATGAGCTGGTTCGGGGTTTGGGCGTTCAACGTACTTTTTAAGAAGATTTACATGATAAATCTTATGTTTCTCCTTCTTGGAGATTTTGTAATTAGTACGAGAAATAGTCTGTATCACTTCAAATGGTCCCTGCCAACCGATTTGAAGTTTATTGTTGCCACTGGGCAATAACAAAAGTACTTTCTCCCCAATATGCAATTCCTTGTCCTTGGCTGATTTGTTGTAATGTTTGGCATACTTACTACGCGCTCGTCGCAAGTTTGTTGATGCCATCTCCCAACCAACCTTTAAGCGTTCCTTGTTCCTGGACATATTTTGGTGCCATAACAATACTGTCGTCTGCACTTTCATCTGTCATAGCCCGAAGAAGAGCTTCAAGCGGTCCTTTGATTGGACGTTCGAACAATAAGGTGGCGGGAGGGGGACCAGTCGAAGCGTGTGGCACTTCTCGGTAGGCAAATAGCGCTGCAGGTAGAAACAAATCTCAGGTTCCTGGTTTTTCCTGAGCAAATTTGCGCAACATAGTGATGAGAGTTCCATTGAACCTCTCAACTTGTCCATTGGACTGAGGGTGATAAGGCGAGGTGTGTATATGCTGTGTACGAAATACTCGGAAAACCTCTTCCGCTAACTTTTCCTTTAAACTGAGACCCATTATCTGTAAGTATTTGTCGAGGAAAACCTAGCCTGGTGAATATACTTACTAATGCTTCTGCTACATGCACTGAGTCTGATGAGGGTATTGCAATGGCTTCTCCCCACATTGTATATGTGTTGACTAGTGTTAAAAAGGCATCGGTTTCTCCTTTTAGTTCTCTCAAGAGGTCCAATGATATCCACAGCTACTCTCTCGAAGGGAGTTCCTATTATTGGCGTCTCTCCTAACGTCGCTGGGGATGTCCAATGTTTAGGTGCCACTCTTTGACACTGGGCACAGGACTTAACAAATCGGATGATATCTGCATTCATCCCAGGCCAATAGTAATGGGCTGATATGCGTTGCATGGTGGCGTTTTGACCCATGTGACTGCTGAATGGAAGTGCATGAACCATCTCCAAGATTTGGTTCCTGTACGTAGATGGAATGATTAGTTGCCCATGTTCTAGTCTTATTTTTCCTGCTCTACGATATATTAATCCTAATTTCATATAAAAGCTTCCTTTCTACAGGGGAGTATTGGCAAATGGCAGTTTCTTGAAGCAGGAGGCCAGAGTTGTATCCTGTGTTTGAGCGTTCTTTAACTCCTGAGGGAGGGGATTCTGCATAGGTGCTGGCTCCTGTTCACTCGCAGCTAAACTTCTGGTTGTCACTGCCGCAATAACAAGAGGTTCTTTTGGTTCACCAAGGAATACGTATCGACAATCCAAGATCAGGTCATAGATTTGGTCATCCATGACAGCTGCTCTGATCTGTCCTGACACAAAGCGCGATTCTACCTGGATAATTGCTATTTGCAGAGTCATTGTCTTGTAACCTTTTGTGGCTCCACGAAGTTCCACATTATCTGGTGTTACCTGGCCAGGGTCTACCAGAGATGATGCGACAACTGCATCAAATTCCAGTCCCGTGTCATAGAGGCATACTACGTGCTGTCCATTTACCTTCACTGTGTCAGTAACGGACGGTCGCTTGAGGCTATTCTGTTGCCTCATTGGATTCTTCCTGGGCGATTTTGTCTGTATAAATGCAGCATGTTGAGGAGCGGGTTTAATTTTACATTCTTTAGTGTGGTGTATGTTCGTCTTATACTAATTCCTCCCCGTCTCCTGGTTAGTAGAGGTCCTCTCCTGTTTTATCCTATTATAAGTTTGTGATGTGTTCTGTGCTTTAGGCGAACGTCCACTAGATTTAGGGTTATTGTCGGAACAGGGGTGTGAAGATGCTTTTGCTGGAATATTAGTATATTTCCATCTTATAGACTAAGCCTCTGCCAAAGCTCCCTGAAACCTTTCAGCCAGAGTGAGTAACGACTCAAGGTTTTCGGTCCCATGCTCTGCCAGGAGCCTTCTCATATCTGGTGTCATTGTGTCCTTCAGTTGTTCCATAATAATCATTTCCTGAATCCCTTCTAGAGACTCAGAAAATTTTCCTAACGTGCACCATTTTTGCAGATAGGATTCGAGGCGATATGCGAACTGTGCAAATGTTTCCCCTATGTCTCTTCTGGCCCGACGAAACTGCTTCGTGTAAGCTTCTGAATTCAATTCAAATCTTTGTAAAGGGGCCTTCTTTAGAGTATCATATTTATTTTGCTCAGTAATCGGTAACTTCGTGTACACCTCATATTCTGTTCCACGTAATCCTTGTGAGAGTTTGAGCGCCCATTTATCTTTGTCCAGACCATACGACGAGGCAAATCGTTCGAATCTATCAAGGTACATATCGATTTTCTCGGCGCTGTTGGAGAAAATTTCTAAAGAAAATGACATAGCATTTGTTCCTGTAGCATGACTGGTAATTGTGTTACCATCTGCTGAAGAAGAGGCACCAGAAGATTCTAATGTACTGGGACTAGCCTCTACTTCAACTCTTCTAGCTTCTACATCTAATTCCTTTAGTCTAATTTCATGCTGCCTTTTTTTTCTCTCTCGTTTTCCTCTGCTTGTCGAATTTCTCTCCTCTCCTGTGCTTCTCTCTCTGCTCGCTCCTTTTCTAATTTCTCTTCTCTATCAAGATGTTTGTCGATTTCGGCGCTAATGAAACTCGTTAACTCATTACCTACCATGCCCATATCCTTAGCGAATTCCATTAAACTAGATCTTACTTTGGCTAATTCAGCCATTGTTGTGCTGAATAAATCTTGTGGGTAAATTATCTCCCAATATACAAGAAAGCAATACTATTAGTTTAGTGAATAGAATATGACTAATAGCACATTAACTCCACACACTCACTTACACATTAACTAAAATTAACTTCTTAGAAAGTTATTTGAAAAAGGAAAACCACCACACTACTAGCTGCAAATAATTCTTAATTTCCTATCCAGATGCTACCACGATAAAGTCTAGGGGATAGAAAAAGATTCCCACTCTAGAAGGCGAAGAAAAGCAATAATTTTGAGCAAAGGCAATGGTTTATGCCTCAACTCTTTGCTAATCGTATCAACAGCGAGAGCTACAGTGCGCTAGGATACTTAAATCTCGAGGCGAGCACCTCACTTGTCACGCTCTAGAGAGAGAGCAAGGTCGACACAGGTCAACTGCTCTGGATAACAGTAAGAATATAGATTGATTTTTTGCAATACTGTAATAGTGATGTTATTTGGTATGAAACCAAGAGGTTAACTGTCTGGAATCAAGGGCAATCAAATACCGTGTAAGAATATCAGACAAGTTGTTCTCCCACGTGACTTTGTTCCACAACTAACATACACCACACGATGTTGACAGTTCGACAATAAAGAGGACAGTAAACAAGAAAGGGAAGTAATCACAAAAAAGAGAGCTCTGGACAGGCTTATGATATTTTATCAAATTGACTCAGACGTGTAGTATGTAAATAAACAATATGCTATTTATTAAGGGAATTACATTTACAGAGGGTTATTTTACATCTAATTAAAAAGAAATATGGAAAAGAATCACGTCTACATCTAAAAAAAAAGTCCCAGTGGGGTGCCTTATTTTCTTCACTGACTATGTCTGAGCGTTTGGTGGATATGTGTTGTGATCTTCTTTCTCTTTATTATACTTATCGTAGTGTTCTTGTAGGATGTAGGTAGAGAGGACACTCTGCTGTGACTTCTTGATGAGGGCACGTGGTGGTGACTGATTGCCTGGTGTAGCACTAGTGTCTTCAAGGATGTCTGATTCACACTCAGGGGTGAAGATTCAGTCCCTATCCCTTCTTGATTTTTGAGCTCAGCAAAATTGAGGGAGGGCGAAGCCAGGTCCTATGTTACTGACACTTAGCATGCACAGGATCACTTCAGTATCACACAGTCCGAACTTGTATATATATATATATATATATATATATATATATATATATATATATATATATATATATATATATATATATATATATATATATTATCAGAGCTGTGTGCTTTCTGTGCTTCTCTATGGTGCGGAATGCTGGAGAGTTACAGAGAAGGAAATGTCGAAATTGTCCTCTTTTCACACAGCATGCCTAAGAAAAATTCATCGAATCTTTTGGCCGAATACCATCACTAACCAAGATCTGCTTACTCGTAGCAAGCAAGAGGACATGCATACCATCATAGCTGGCAGACGCTAGAGCTGGGTTGGCCATGTCCTCAGAAGAGACCCCGATGTCATCACAAGAACAGCTATGCTTTGGACCCCTGAAGGAAAACGAAAGAGAGGCCGACCAAAAACAACTTGGCGGAGGACTGTGGAGGCTGAGATGCAAAGAATGAACCAGAGTTGGGGCACTGTACGAAGAATGGCTACCGACCGAGCAAAGTGGAATCAATTTGTTGTTGCCCTACAAGACGCCCCTAGGCGTGATGGCCACTGACTGCTTTGACGGTCGGCGGCTAAGGATCAAAGAAGAAGAATATATATATATATATATCTTATATATGAGTATATTCTTTAAAAGTCTCATGTAATTAAACTTTAGTTTCGGCTGCTTTCACGGTGTTCATCAAGAGTAAAGATAAGTTACATTTCCTCTGATAAATACATTGTTAGACCGGAAATAGGTGGTCGTCTGTGAGTCACGGGTTAATTGATGTCTCCCATAAAAACACGCCATTACCATCGCGTCTACGCAAAAACCCTACCTATCTGAATCTAAATTGCCTGCTTAACAAAATTTAATACAAACATTACCTGAACTAGCGTTCTCGGAGAAAAAAAGTAGGGGGTCATAGGGAAGACTGTGAAACAGTGACAGGATGGACTGAGTAAAGGAATGTGGAAGAGAAAGAACAGACTGCTCCATGACATCTATCAGCATTGTCATTATCTTCTTTTCGTTTCCTTTCTGACCTTTCTTCTTCTTCTTCCTGCTTTTTCTCTGCCCTTTCTTCTTCCTTTTCTTATTACTTCTTCTCTCCATATTCTTCGAGAACAGATCCCGATCTTCCAAGCAACTGACAAGCCGTGATTAAATCTAGTAAACTGAACATTCTTGTTGATTACACTAAACCAACCATTAGTGCTGTCGTTAGATAGTATCTGTAATATCAAATTATTCTATACTATATCTTTATACCGCCTATATTCACAAGTAATAATATGCAGTACTATATCCGTCGTCCAACCACTCAATCTTCCAACAATCTATAATTCAAGAAATTTAATGAAAAATACTAACTGATAAACATTAATGACTCACTAATACAAAAATGAATATATATATATATATATATATATATATATATATATATATATATATATATATATATATATATATATATATATATATATATATATATATATATATATATATATATATATATATATATATACACGCGAATACAATGTAATATTACTTGGCACATTGGCACATTCATGATTACCGCACTGGTGTTCATCTCGAAGTTTATTTTCTGGAGTTATATATTCGTACTATCACTAAACTCTATTTCTGATATTATCACTGAGATTGCAGATTTAAAGGTAACTGCTTTCGATTGCTGCTGTATTTATTCACTGTGCGTTTGCTTCACGATTTTGTTCCTCTCCAGTGGGAGATAAGCTACGGCTAATTCCTCCCCACTGTATTACTTTCATTGGTAATAAAACTCATTACATATTTCATTTTTTTTTTTGAGAGAATTTGTCTCTTCTCCGGTCTGAAGATCCTTACGTCTGAACTCTGATTTTAATTCATACGCAAACCGCAGAGACCAAATGTTTAGAGTTAAATATTAACATGATCTAAATAGGGGTTTTGTAGAGAAATTAAACTAACATCTTCTCCACCGTATGTCTTTCTATGTCGCAGCAAACAGAGCATTAATAATAATAATAATAAATTCTTTAAGCACCAAACACGGCGCATAAGGCAGAAACCAGTGTTCTCCAGGTTGTTCGTTGTGACGCCACTCCTCTTAGCTCTTGCACATTATTTAGGCCCAACGTTCTTCCTTCTCTTATTATTGTTCTTCTGAGTGTTTCTTTTGGTCTTCCTTTTTTCCTCTTACCCTCAGGAACCCAAGTGAGTGCCTGTAGTGGTATTCTGTTGTTTTGCATTCGTAGGACATGACCGATATATGACCATCGTCTTTTCCTTATATAGTCGGAGACATAACATTAGACAGAGCATTGCTAAACATTTAAAACTTCCACACAACAATGGCCAAAACCTAGAGTAACGATTGTGGGTCTTCAAAGGTATCTACCTTCGCACAAGATTACTCTTGCCAGAGATGCAGATAGAAGAATGATGATGCTTCTTCCTCCAGGAAGTCTTCACAGATATTCAGAAATCAAGAACAAAGCTGAATGAGTGTTAGCAATGTTAACTTTTTATCTGCCCGCCACCATTTGTGAAGGATTTCTCTGTAATTTATTATTAGCTCGCACAAGCCCCCAGCTGATTTAACACTAAAATGCTACTTTATTAGCTCGTTTTTCTATGGAAAATACTGGTTCATACGTGTGCACTTCTCTCCGTAATAATTAAATAAACTAGGAATTTGTACAAAACATAAACATTTATTGATCAATTATCTTTTAACAAAGGTAAAATAAATAAATGATTGAATAGTTAATATTGGTTTCTTGTCGCATGTTACGCAATTGCCTAGTTAAATGTATGAAGACCGGAAAATGGGACCCAGTATACTAGCCCGGAAAAATGAATGCAGCGGTATTTTCCTGTTTATATTTAGGGCAGCCAATCAGAAAAGGGGTTTCCCACGGACAGATAGTAAGACTTCGACGATTGTATGGAAGAATAAATCGTCCAAAAACATGGTTAGAATTAGACATCGGGAAGGAGAACGGAATGACAAACAAGGATGAGAATGGTCTCCTTTTGACGGGAATATCTTCTTTTATGCGTAGGTACAAGGAAATGTGGAGGGAGTAAGTAGTTGTAAAGAATTTAGCAAGAATAAGTGTCCGTGCATTGATAAATCATGTGTTTTTCCTATTCATAATTCAAAATAAAATCGTTAACACGACCGATATAAGAAGACAACATATGGATATAAAGGCCAACTCAAGGAGAATGGAAATATATAACTCTAAAGGCTTGAACGGGGAAAGGTGCAATGCACGAGACCGAAGTTTGAAACCCATCTAGCACGAACCCCTCGGGAGTTACAACTATTTTGGGAAGTTTGCTGGAGTTGCAAGCCTTGGTTCCTATACGTCCGGAAGCGCCGTATATAAGGGCGGTCGAAAATGATTTCGCGTGTTTTAAATTTATCCCTTTTAAAATTTAAACGCCTGACCTGGTTCAGATATGTCAGTAATACTTCCAAGTGCACCTTGTGCAACCTTATCAACACCTCTTTGAGCTCATTTCCTGCCCAACATAATCTCCCCAGACGGGTTATCTGTATTATCTAAATAGAACGTCCTTCGGAAGCAATTATCTAATTATCACATGTCTTTGCACACCTCTCAGACGGCTTTCTTCGACAGAAAGACCGCGAACCCAGGTGGTCACTGGCCTGCTTGTCGCTAGCCCCGGAAATGAATTACGTCAATGTCGCTATTCCTCTTCACGATTACTGTCTGCATCAAAGGTGTCTAGAAGACTCAAGTGATGAATAGTAATATCCGCTGACCTTTTCAATTAGTTTTGTCATGCTATGATTCACATTGTGAAATGTAAATAAGTATGGGAGCGGATAGGCAAAAAATGTAGGTGCATAAAATATGTCAAATAATAGAACGATCGGTGAGGAAAAAGAAGAAATGGATTGATACTGCCAGAGAGGACAAAAGTTATATAAAGTACACAAATGATTCCGTCACAATAGATATAACTTATTACAAAAGAAAATAAATATATATAAAGATGAGTAATTGTGTTGAATGTGAATGGAGTGAATTATAGCTTTAAGGAGTGGAAGAACAGATAATGAATCTCCCCTCCTTCAACTCGATGACTATGTTTCTAGCTACTTTCCTCGTCTCTCTCTTTTTCTCTCTCTCTCTCTCTTTCTGCTAGGAGTAAGGTACGGTACACGTTAGTGACTCCACAAACAATCAAGTACAGTTCTCTTCTCCGTGTATTTTTTTGGTCTACCTCTGCCACTCTTTCCCTTTGGATTCCAGAACAAGGATTGCCTTGTAATGTTATCAACAGGTTTCCTCAATGTGTGTCATATCAGTAGTAGGGAATGTTGGACTTAGATATCATTCAGGAGGCGCGCCAGGAGGCGCGTGACTTTTATATAGCAAAAACGCCAGGAGGCGCGTGACTTTTATATAAGCGCATTCAGGCGGCGCAAGATGGCGGACTTGAGCTAACAAGGGGAGGTTATATGGGGCAAGATGGCGGACTTGAGCTAACAAGGGGAGGTTATTTTTAGAGGTATTTTAAGATAACAAGAAGAGGAGGGACAAGATGGCGGACTTGAGCTAACAAGGGGGAGATAACAAGAAGAGGATGGACAAGATGGCGGACTTGAGCTAACAAGGGGAGCTTATTTGGGGCAAGATGGCGGACTTGAGCTAACAAGAAGAGGAGGGACAAGATGGCGGACTTGAGATAACAAGAAGAGGGGTATTTTTTTTAAAATATATTGTTGTTTTTAGTATAGCCAACTTAGGTAGTGTTAGACAAACAGTTTGAGACTTTTAGATAATAGGGAGACAATAGGAAGATAACAAGAAGACGATATATACGAACAGTTAGACAAACCGTTATACAAACAATTAGACGAATATTTAGACAAACATTCAGACGATATATAGGTAACAAAAAAGCGTTTTAGTTGATATAGTTTTTATTTTATATTCAATAGTGTTTTTGTAATAGCAAACAGGAGTATGGTAATATATATAGTATTTTTTACAAAATGTACATTGATATTTTCACAAATGAATATATAATTATATGGTGTATTTTTTATCATTATCAAACATTGATCTTTTTCACATATGAATGTACAATAATACATATTTATATAGGAAGACGTATGTTCAAAATATACATTATCACAGGGGTACAGGCCAGACCTTGAGGGATATGTGTCGTCACATTGTCGTCACATTGTCGTCACGTCGTAAGAAATATTTTATGTGTATATACCTGTAGGTATCTGAAAGAGACAGTTTAAATGTTGAGGGGTGAGGTGGTGACGTTGTCGGGGTGTACTTGTCGTTTTATGTAAAAGTAAGAAAGGGCGTTGCGGTGTTGTTCGTATGTGTAGATGGAGGATTTGTGTGCTCTGAACCCGATATTTTTCCCACCCTGTGCCTGTTGTGTGTTGAGGACGTCTAGGAATGTGTGTTTGTCTACTTTGTTGTGGTGTTTGTTCAAGCCTTTGGTGGTTGTTTTGTCGTAGTCACCAAAACAGGGATATGTCTTGCTACAGAGGGAAACCATCCCTCTGCCTTCGTATTCTAATTTAAAAAAGCCCGGTGTCCGCTTGTCGAATAAGGTTTGTTCGCGGCATTTCTGACAAAGGGCGCGCGTTTTACCCTCGGTAGCGACGAAAACTGGTCTATGGTCGGGACATACTTCGGCGGGGAACCACTGGTGGTAGGAGCTATAAAATTCCTGTCGCAAAGCGGGCTTAACAACGTCCGCTAAGTTGTCTGAACTAAGGGCCAAGTAAAGGCTGTCTGTGTCCGTCTCGCACAACTGAAAGTCTGATCTATCTACAAATTTATCTAAACAGTCGTAGTAAAATTCTAACATGCGTAATTTCGCGTATTGGTAGACGAAAAATCCTATCTGAACGGGGAGGTCCCAACATATAGTCTGTTTCAGTTTCTCTACTTCGAATATGTCGTCCGTCACTAACGTCATTTTCCTAAAGCGGGGTGAGTTTATTTGGTCAGAGGTACCCTCGCCCATCGTGTACGAGACATCCACATGCTTCGCCTTATTGGTTAATGTCTTGCCGTAAGCCGCGTTACCTAGCAGTTTCATGGTCTCGCTGGTAATGGCGTAGGCAGGATCAGTATCACCCTGTCGACGCGCGTTCGAAACAGTGTCCCCAAACCGTTTGAAACACGTCACGGATGTATACTCAAGCACCTGGTAGATACAGGTGACTTCTAACCCTTTGGTCAGGTACCAGCGAAGCAGAGGTGTCGTCAGGAGAATCTTTTTGCCCACATAACTCCCGATCAACGTCCGTCTAGGGGTAGTCAGGAGTTTATGTTTTTCGGCGTATTCCCGCATGAAAGGCCCAATATCTTCCCTCGTGACGTCGACATTCTTAAAAATGGGCGTCATCTCAGAGAAATGGTCTTTTAAAGAGTCGGGGACATGGATGTCACACTCGACTAGGCCAAACAAGGTCTCGTCCAGCACCGAGGCGAGAATATTTTCTTTTGTCAGGGGGTACCGACATTTTGTGTAAGATGGTTTCTGGTTCGGGAAGGTGGCGTTCAGAAAACGACGGATTGCTGGGTCGGTTTTCTTCAACGCCTGCCACTCGCATTCCCACATTTCGACAACGGTAACGTTGCAATGGCCCCGTAAATAAGAACTTGTTTCCACCGTCTTTGCGTACAACTCAGCCAATGGTTTGTTGTTGACTGGGTTAACGTCACGACCGGCGGTTAGTGGGCAGTTAGGGTGGCCGTGGAATAGGCAACCGTGGAACTGGTAGGCGGTTTGAGAGTATCTGTCCCAACCGTCTACCCTAACGCATACATCACCCAACGCCTTCTCACGTCCGTTAAACTGGGTTTTTAAGGTCAAATTTTTTTTGGTGGGAGACCCAAGCCAAATAATCGCGGCACTGCACGGTATATTTGTGGAGTTTGTGGTGCTTGAAACCATCATCCTTGTACCGTCTAACCGGAAAGTCAGTGGTTATTTTCTGCATTAACGCCCACAAATAAAGGGCGTTGGCATCAAAACCTTTAATGGTTTGAACAGGTTTGCCACCTCTAATGCGGGTTTTGCCTTGCTCGTGGAACCTGTGAAAAATAATCGACGGTCCCCCGACTATATTTTGGCGCAAGATGTTATGCAAATCTACCTCCTGCTTCGAACATAAAGAAAACATGACGTTGGGTGGGAGGGTTTTGAAGAGGTACTTTAACGTGACACCGGGCACGGAGATCGCATCTTTAAACATGTCTACACCTAGGCGCGCGTAAAAACTAACTTGTCGGTCTAACGCTGCCAGAAAGGGGACCACGTCTTTATTGTTGTACCACGTCAGAAAGTCGCGCAACGTGGTCATGTGGTTCTCGGCCCACACCTTCTGGCATTCGGCGTACTCATCGGTGGAAATGTTAGTATTTTTAAGTTTGGAAAAAAATGCCGAGTGGGGTGGTAACGCTGTCTCATCTAACTTTGCTAAATCTGTTATGTACTCGTAACAAAAATATCCTTTGGTTTCTTTAACATTGTACGCCGCGAGATATTTGCTATAGCTAAATCCGGGGGCTAGGTAATTGACTATGTCTAAAAACTTTAAGTCGCTAGTGGCAATACACATAAAATTATTGTTTCGCTTGACTAAAAATTGGAAGTCTTCCCCCATGAAATATCGGATGAGATACGGTTTGATTACGTTCACGTCATATTTGCCCGAATTGAAACCTAATACGGGTAGCTGCCCCAAATAACCCTCTAATCTACCAAGGACCCCGTCTGAATTACCGATCGTCTCTAAAGCCTTGAGTTGGGTGCAAACGTCGTCAAAATACGCACGCAGAATCTCATAAGAGGCCGCGACAATTTTGAGCAGATGGTCAGCCATCGTATTGACCAACTCCTGTGGATCACCCGTTGTGATAAAACACACGGGGGCTTCAAAACCGGGGACGTTAGAAGCCACCGAACACGACAGGGGCACGTGTTTGGCTGTGTAGGTAGTGGCATTACCACTTGACTCTAGAGTGTTCTCAAAAAAACACTCATAGTCAAATGTGGCGCGATAAGGGAAGACGAATTTTGTGTCTACATCTATGCCCTCCTCCTTGATTAATTCCCAAATGGTCTCTGGGGGATTATACACACCACCTCTAAATGTTTCTCTCCGCTTAGAGCCGGTACAGCGCTTTTCATGGCGCACCATAAGCCAATACTCCTGCCACAACTTACTGCAATCGGGACACGAAAAAGAGTTACTGGCCCTATCGATATCTACAATGTACATGAAATGGTTCTTAAACATTAACAGACGCAACGTATCTTTAAAAGTGTCGCTACATTTAAGTTTGGGGGTCAGGTTTTCCTCATCGTCAAATTCAAAAACGTCAATATTTACGTTAAAACATTTTTCTAATTGGGGCATATCGATTAAACTAACCCCGGGGAAATCAATGAGGGACCTAAGTCCCTGCTGTGTTTGCCACTTTTCGACTAACCGGCGCGTGCTTATTCTAACGTTTGTAACGGCACCACCCCTAAAAACGGCTAGACATCTAAAAAAGCAAAAGTTATCACTGTATGGTTTTGAATGTGAATCGTGTTGTAGTGTATGGATGTGGTTATTGTCCATGATGAAAGAGGGAATGTCTTGTATGCAGCAGCCGATAGGAAAGTCTTGGATATGGTACAGATAGAACGAAGTCGCTGGGATGGCTTCGACAAAGTATTTTGTGTTTGGTCTATTTAACTGTGCTTGTGTGACAATATCGCTGTCGTGTAATTGTGAGAGAAAAGCTTTGAAATCTGTGATGTTGTTGACTAAGTGTGGCTGATCTAAGACGACTGTGTTATTCGAGAAAGCGTGAAAGAAGCGAAGGTCATTTGTTTCTCTGTGCCTCAAGATGATGTGGAAACTGTAGTTTATTTTGAATCTTTTTGTCTGTTGTTTGAAGACAGGGAGCAAGAGACGGTCCCAGTCCATATTTTCTGTTGGTCTGTTGAAAAAAGTGAATGTTGATAAATATTTATGTTTGTTGGAGTGTGTTTTTATTGCTTGCCAGTTATCGATGTAGATTTGTTTTATGTCATCCTGTAAGTCTTCTAAAGAGTCTTCTTCTGACGACAAGCGGGGTTTTTTTATATGGGTTTGGGTGCTGGTCATGGGGTGTTTCTTGGTCTGGCCTGTTTTTGATGGGTGGGATGGGATGGGGCTTGAAGAAGAGGTCGCTGTGCTCGTCGATGGTGTGGTGCCTGCTGCAGCAGGTGATGTCTTTGTACCTGATGATGCTGAGTCTGGTGTGATGTCTGTTGGTGATGTCTCTTGGTGCGCCGTTGATGATTCGGCGCCTGCTGGGTTCTGTGTCGAAAGTTGGTTAGTGGTGGGGTGTTGTTGTTTTATGTGGGCCTGTAAATTATCAGTACGTGTAAAGTCTTTCCGACAGAGCTCACAAGAAAATCGAGGCATAGCGTGCACTGTATTGACGTGACGTGCTAAATTGTCCCGTCGGTTAAATGTTTTACCACAACGAGGACACGTGAGACTGTGCCCTGGTGCAGTGGTGGTCCCCGCTGAGGGGTTTGTAGCGGACGCCGTTGCAGTGGTGGTTCCCGCTGATTTGTCTATAACAACAGCGCCCGCCGGTGCAGTGGTGGTCCACACTGGGACGTTTGTAGCGGCCCTCGGCTCAATGGCTTCCGCTGTGGGGGATCTTGGTGCACCGGGTCCATGAACACTCTCTATGTGTTGTTGAAGTACCTCAGGTCCTACAAAGACTACAGGACACACACGACAGGGGTGTGTCGGTTCAGCATGTACCGTCCGCATATGTCTCGCGAGATCACGGGATCGAGTAAAATATTTGCTGCATTGTCCACAAACATTTTGGATTGCTGACATTTCTGTGAAATAGAAACGAAAACACATTACTCACACATAAAATTAAATACAACAACATACATGTAACGAGAGAGAGCGATAGAGAGAAAGAAAGAAAGGGAAAGATAAAAAAAAAGAAAGAAAGAGAGAGAGAGAGAAAGAAAGAAAGAAAGAAAGAGAAAGACAGGGAAAGATAGAAAGAGAGAGAGAGAAAGAAAGAAAGAGAGAGAGAGAGAAATAGAGAGACAGAGAGAGAGACAGAGAGAGAGAGAGAGAGAGAGAGAGAGAATAAACACAGTGTTATTTCTTATTCTAGGTGAAAAAAATGCCCCTCTCGACCTGTCAGAAAGATATCGATTTAAAACCACGCGCTCACTATACAAGTGACGCCCTATCGTTTAAAATTTATGTTATAACAAGATCCTGTGTAGTTCAGTACTGTTAAAAAATATGCTATGTTCTCTTTAATTTTCTTTATTATGTGAAAAAAAAAATATTCATCACGCTCGAGTTTAGTTTGTAGTATTGCACCATCAGTTGAAATCCAGGTTGAGTAATCTCACATAAATAACCAACTTGTCTAACAACAGGGGGGAGAAACACGGATAAGTTTAAATAGAAATAATTATTTTAACACCCTAACACAGAACATACTTAACGAATACGCACTCAACTAAAACTTATATATTCTCTAAATAGAAATAATTTAACATCTTAACACAGAGTACCGAATACAAACAATCAACTAAAACCTTTGTATAATTTTATTAGAGATATTTAACACCCTAACACACGAAAAAACATATATCTTTAAAGTTATACATCCTAACGAAAATTAGTTGTCTTTTTTGTTTTGTAACTTCAAATAAATTTAACAAAGAAAAAAGAAATAAAACGGGGACATTTCTTTTAAATACTATATAACGTGTAAAATATTTAGCAAACGAATACGTACTATGAGCTATTGTTATGACAAAACAATTGGTTCTTTTCTTTCAGAGATGTGTCCGCTTCAGTTTCTGATGGTTTAATGATATGTCTCAAGACAATGCATCCCGTTATATCCCCAAAAAAGTGCGCTCGTTTCAGAGTTGAACGACCTTCCACAGTGAAAACTGCTGGTAATTGTTTACACAGACACAGCTGTTTATAACTTGATGTCTGTTTCGGCACGTCCCAGCATAAAATTAGCAAACATTTTGTTTGTGATACGGACAGATGTGTTGTTGTCGAGAAAGAAAAGGCATTAGCCGTATTTTAACATTGGTTTACAAAAAAAATCTAACAAGTATGTTGAAATAAACAAGAAAAAGTTATGAGAAACACAGACAAGTTGAGAAAGAGAGAGAGATAGAGAGATAGAGAGAGAGAGAGAGAGAGAGACAGAGAGACAGAGAGATAGAGAGAGAAAGAGAGAGAGATAGAGACAGAGAGATAGAGAGAGAAATAGAGAGAGAGAAAGACAGAGAGAGAGAGAGAGATAGAGATAGAGAGATAGAGAGATAGAGACAGAGAGAGATAGAGAGAGAGATAGAGAGAGAGAGATAGAGAGAGAGATAGAGACATTTTTAGACTAAAACATTAAAGGAGAGAGAGATAGAAAAACAAAAAAGAGATATTTATGCTAACTTTTAACACACGAATTTGTTTAAAAGTGTATGTTTTAAATTCCCAAATTCTTGACCAGTGATTCTCAATACATGCCGGTTGAGTTCTTACATTTTTATTTTACTCTCGCAGTGATTCCCAAATTCTTGATCAGGTATTCTTACGTTTTTTTTTAATTCTCAATATACAAATCATGTCTTTAAAAAAGCAAGCTTTAAAATAACTAAAAAGAGAGAGAGAGAGACAGAGAGTGATAGAGAGAGAGACAGAGAGAGATAGAGAGAGACAGAGAGAGATAGAGAGACACACAGAGAGAGATAGAGAGAAAGAGAGAGAGATAGAGAGAGATAGAGAGAAAGAGAGAGAGATAGAGAGAGAGACAGACAGAGAGAGAAAGAAAGAAAGACAGAGAGACAGAGAGATAGAGAGACAGAGAGATAGAGAAAGACAGAGAGAGACAGAGAGATAGAGAGACAGAGAGAGAGATAGACAGAGAGAGAGAGAGACAGAGAGACAGAGAGACATAGAGCGATAGAGAGAGAGACATTTTTAGACTAAAACATATATATATTAAAAGATGGTATATAAGAAAACAAAAAAGAGATATTTATGCTAACTTTTAACACACGAATTTGTTTAAAAGTGTATGTTTTAAATTCCCAAATTCTTGATCAGTGGTTCTCAATACATGTCGGTGTCTGGGATTCTTACATTTTTTTATTTTATTCTCACAATGATTCTCAAATTCTTGATCAGTGGTTCTCAATACATGTTGGTTGAGTTCTTATATTTTGTTACACAGTGATTCTCAAATTCTTGATTCTCAATACATGTTGGTTAAGTTCTTACATTTTTTTTTATTCTCACGTTACTCCAAAGGTTCTCACAATGCTTGATTCTCACGTTACTCCAAAGTTTCTCACAATGTGTAAGGTTTTTGATATAAAATAACTGGTTGTAAGTGTGATCTATCATTCTTATCAATGGACCCAAGGTTTGTACATCCTTTTACCTGTTTAATCTCAGGCCCTAGTTCTTGTGGAAAGTCTGTTTTTGTCCAGCGTTTCCTAACACATATCAAGGATATGGTCACAGTCGTACCCGATGAGATTATTTGGTGTTACGGGGAATGGCAACCTTTATACAATTCCATGACTGGAGTTCAGTTTGTTGAAGGACTACCCGATATTGACCAGTGGACAGGTGATAAGAGCCGGTTGGTGATTATCGATGACCTCATGAACGAAACAGACGAACGTGTAACTAGTTTATTTACAAAAAAGTCTCATCATAAAAATATAAGCGTATTTTATCTCGTGCAAAATTTATTTGGCAAGAACAAAGAACACAGAACCATTAGTTTGAATTCTCATTACCTTGTGCTTTTCAAAAATCCACGCGATGGATCGCAGATTGTTAATCTAGCTAAACAGATGTACCCAGGTCGGACTGCCTATGTGCAGGATAGTTTTAAGGAGGCAACCTCGGTTGCACACGGCTATTTGCTAATTGATCTCCGGCAAGACACACCAGATAATCTAAGGCTTCGTTCAAGAATCTTCCCAGAGGAGCAACATATTGTTTACGTACCCAAGTAACGAAATGGGAGAAAAAGTAAAAAAACATGCTGATATGTTAAATTTTCTAGGTACAGCCAAACCACCAGTCATCAAGGCTGTTATGAAAACAGCATCACCCGAGCTGGTAGGAACACTCTGTGAATGTTGTCACAACGTATTAAAAGGTAACGTTACACTAACTCCCAATCAGAAGAGACGTATGCGTCGTTACAAAAACACCTTGAGAGCCCTTACCAAGAGGACATTATCGCTCAAAAGACGAAAACAATTTTTACAAACTGGAGGTTTTTTAAGTGTGTTGTTAAAACCTTTACTAGCTGTACTAAGAGGTTTTTTGTAAAATGGCTAAGAAAATGATTTTGATGGATCCTCGTTTGTTAAAAAACCTTATAGACCACCCGATGCTCTAAGAGATAACTTGGGAGAATTGGACACTCAAATGCAACTAGTCACCAATCGGTGACAAGGCTAAACTCTACCAACAAACATTACAGCGTTATTTGACTCGACTAGAACAGTACAGCCACGTACCTCTAGGTCTCGTCGATATTAAACAACCACCACAAACCAGCGAACAACCCACTGTACTTAAAGAGGAGGTCGTCGACAAAACACCTCAGTCACCACCCGTCACACCCACGCTAGTAAAGTGCGAGAAACATCGTCGTATTCGCTCAGAAGAAGGAAAAAGGCGCCAAAGTGGGAACCATGGCCAAAGAAGTAATTTTAAAACGACATTACTACGACCCAAAACAAGCCGGATCTTATGGCGGATTCGCCCCCTTACAACGTGCAACCAAACTTAGTCGTAAGAAAATTGAAGAGTGGTTAGGTCATCAAGACACCTACACCCTACATAAACCGGTGCGCAGAAAATTTAAACGACGTACGACCATTGCAGGTGGTATCGATCAACAGTTCCAGGCTGATTTAATTGACTTGCGTGGTTTAAAAAGATTCAACGATGGGTATTCGTATCTAGTAACGTGTATTGATGTGTTTAGTAAATTCGCTTGGGCTGTTCCTCTGAAAAACAAGACTGGGACAGCTTTAGTAGCAGCGGTAAAGACAATTTTTAACAGTCGCAAACCGATAAATTTTCAAACAGACAAAGGCAGTGAGTTTGTCAACAAAACATTCTTAAAGTTTCTTAAAAACGAAAAGGTCCATTTCTTCACTACGGAGAATGAAGACACCAAAGCAGCTATCGTCGAACGGTTTAATCGAACCCTCAAAGAAAAAACGTGGCGTTACTTTACCAAAACCAACAGTCTTCGCTACGTCGACGTGATACAACAACTGGTCCACAACTACAACAATTCGTATCATCGGAGTATTAAGATGACGCCGGTGGAAGTTACCCCGAACAATCAAGAAGAAGTATGGCGTACTTTGTATTCTACCCCTGACGTCGTCGGTAGAAAAGTCTATTTTAAACCTGGTGATCGCGTGCGGATCGCCCAAGCCAGACAAACTTTTAAAAAGGGTTATACGCCGGCGTGGACAGAAGAGTTGTTTACGATCAGCCGACTAAACCAAACAAGACCGGTTACGTACATCCTTAAAGATGATTCGGGTGAGGAATTGAAGGGTTCTTTTTACCAAGAAGAATTGCAACGAGTCGGCTACAAGATAGTTTATCGAATCGAGTCCATTTTGGAGGAACGCCGCGGTGGCAGGGGTGTAAAAGAATATTTAGTCAAATGGTTCGGTTATAACTCGTCATTCAACAGCTGGATTTCGTCCAAACAACTAGCGAGATATCGAGACTGATGGATATTGAAGAAGACGTGAGCACCCCAGTTTTGAGGCCACCCCCTCCCAAGACCGCGACAACCTCGTTCTGGCCTTTTTTTGGGAAACTAGTTCCGCGACTAGAGATCGTTTTCCTCTGTCAGATGATCGTTATATATGTCGTCATCGGTGTCTCATTATTCAATCTGAGTCGGAGCAACGCAGAGGGACCAGACGGCAAGTTTTGGATCGCTTTAATGAGCAGTTGTCTGGGTTACATGTTACCTAACCCCAAGATAGGATGAGTTTTTACGTGACTTTACCCAGCAATGCCTCGATGAAAATATACCCAAACAATAACGCCGGTCACTTTTTCGTCAAATTGCCACAGACTATAGACTTGACTTCACGTTACGAGGTTGGTTTGGTTGAGATTCAATTTCCCAAAAGTTATTTTAACGTGCTAGAGGGTGATGTATGGCTACATTATTTTCCCAACAAAGAAGATGAGTCTATACTACTCACGTTACCCGCTGGTCTATACACGTCACCCGACACGCTGATCGACGAGTTGAATCGTTTGCTTTTAGCCACGGATGTGGATGAAAAAGCCCGAGTTAGATTCCATTTTAACAATAATAAGGCCACCTTGAATCTGTATGATCCGGAGGTTGAAGTTAGAATTAGCGAGACGTTGAAACACATGTTAGGTTTTCCTGCGTCGCTCGCCACAGACATTGACCCAATACTACGAGGCGAGACTGAAGTACAAATGGATAGCGACATGAAAAATGTATACGTGTACTGCGATCTCGTAGCGGCGAGACCGGTTGGAGATGCATCTGTCCCTTTGTTACGGATTGTGCCTATTTTGGATAGGACTACCGCTTCTGTTTTCAGGATTTACGACAAACCCCACTACGTACCCCTGAGCCGTTTTTCGTTTGACGCGGTGGAAATCCTTTTAACTAACGATCAGGGCAAGACTATCCCATTCACTAGCGGAGCTTCGGTGTTGACACTACACTTCCGAACTCACAGACGGTTTGATTTTGACTAGAAACATAATGGTGAGACACGTACCCATCCGACGAAACCCCAAGATGTATGAGGAGTTTTACTGCAACCAAGCTGGTCATGGGATGCCAGTGTTTATCGGAGGCAGAAGTCAAAGAGGACATGGTTTGGGTAGTTTTTTTCGGCGAGCTCGGTCGTATGGTTCTCCCGTGGTTAAAAACTGGAGGCAAAGCTTTACTCAGAGAAGGGCTTGGGACCGGTCTACAGGTCGCGAGCGATGCGTTAGCCTGCAGAAATGTAGGCGAGGCATTTCGTGAACGAGCGAAAGAATCTGGTCAACGTTTATTACAGGGAGCGGTTGAACACCTCACCACTAACCAATCGGGTAGCGGACTTAGAAGGAAAAGAAAAACGAGAGCTGCCCCATCTGGCGAGCCGAAACGCATAAAACGCAGTAACCGAGCTCGGCCTTCTCATTCTCACCAGAAGAAGCGAAGGTACTCTGATATATTTGAATCATGGCGCTTATTCACCCCAGCTCGTGCGAGTGTATTCACAGTGGTCTAGATTTGTTTAGCGTACCACCAACGCAGACAGCCGTAGAAGAGGAACAATTTGTGGAGATACATCCGTTGGCCGCCTTAGCCCCCGGAGCCCCGGTGGAATTTGTAATTTCGGGAAACGGTGAGGAATATCTAGATTTGTTTAATACTTTTCTACACGTGCGCGCCAAAGTTACGTTAGCTAATGGCGGCGCATTACCCGTTGACGCAGAGGTGGCCCCGATCAACTATTACCTGCACAGTTTATTCTCCCAAGTCGACGTTTCACTGAACGATACGCTGATTACACCCAGCGAGAACACCTACCCTTATAGAGCTTACATCGAAGCCACGTTGAATTACGGGGAGGAACCCAAACGAGGTCATCTGACATCGGCTCTGTTTTACAAAGACACCCCAAATTTTATTACGGACAAAATTGGTGACAATAACAATAGGTTAAGACTGCGTCGACATATAGCGGCTGGTTCTCAGGAGATTGATATGATGGGTCGTTTACATTCAGATATCTTTGCTCAAGATCGTTACCTGTTAAATGGTGTGACAGTTAAAGTAAAACTCACCCCGTCTAAAGATGCCTTCAACGTGCTGGGACACGACCCTACCGCTGGATATAAATCTATTATAACTTATGCGGCCTTGGTTGTCCGGAAAGCTAAATTAAATCCCGCCGTCTCGCTAGCCCACGAGAAAGCCTTGGTGCGAGGTAATGCCAAGTACCCCTTGAAACGAGTTGTGCTAAAAACTTTCTCTATCCCTAGAGGTATGCTATCGCACATGCAGGATAATCTGTTTCTCAGTCAAACACCTACACGGATCGTGATTGGACTAGTCACTTCGTCCGCTTTTAACGGGTCGTACACGGCTAATCCGTTCAATTTCGCTACCTTTGGTCTGATATATTTGAACGTCAGCGCGGACGGCAGAACCATCAGTGGCAAGCCTTTGTCCATGGATTATGAACACAACCAGTACGTGAGAGCCTTCTTCGCGACGAATCTAGCTATGGGACTGGTTGGTAAAGACGCCGGCAACGACCTCGAGTATAGACATTTTAAGCACGGTTACGCCTTATACGCCTTTGACCTCACCCCCAGTCTACTAGATGGTGACCAGTTTGAGATGGCCAAGTCGGGCCCAGTCTCAGTAGAACTTAAATTCGCCGAGGTCACACCCGAACCATTACAGGTCCTCGTCTACGCCGAGCAAGACTCGATCTTGGAGATCTCGAAATCACGCCAAGTTTTGACAGACTACACCACTTAAACAATGAACACAGACGAGATACGCACCATCCTCCTGTCAGACATATTTGTTAAACGAACTGGGCTCGTTAAAGTGTTAGCTCGTGACCAATTACCTCTACGCATCGAGCCGACCAAGCCGGCTGCTTTCGTCATCAACACTGATCCTAGCTATCGCCCCGGTGACCACTGGGTCGCCCTATATTATAATGGACTTGGTACTTTTGAATATTTTGATTCTTTTGGCCTACCACCTACACACTCGGACTTGATTAATTTTATAGCCAGAAACTCTACTCGACCTGTTAACTACAACGCCAGACATTTACAAGATGTAGTCACCAACGTTTGTGGGCTCTACGCCATTTATTTCATCTTGATCAAAACACGAGGTGGTACTATGCAGCGGGTCCTACTACCATTTTCGGCTAGACAACACGCCAACGATCGATTAATTACACGCTTAGTCAGACCCTGGCTAGTGAAACTCAACCCCACTTTGATAAACAAAGGACGAAATCAATAGACAGGTGTATTTTTTCCCTCACGACAATACAGCCATGTGTCGTTGTTCCCACGCAATACATCGACGAATCACGTCCTGCCTAACACACGCTCGATGTTCGACGAATCAAATACTAGCTAGGGCACGCTTTAAAAACCCAGATTATACGATATAAACACTTGGAAGACACTTTATTAACACACTAGATACATCTCGTTGAAAATGACTGCTCCCACCAACTGGGTCTATATCAAGAGAAGTGATGAAATGCTTAAACCTTTGGCTAGTGGTCTGAAGGCTGCGTCTGTAAGTGTTTACCGAGGCCAACCTTTACTACACGTGCGAAGATATTTTGGTGAATCCTACCTCAAATTTCCGACCAAACACGGCATTACGTTACAGAACGAAATCCTCGCCGAATTTGACCGATTACAACCACCAAGCACGGATACCTATCCCACTAACACTACCACGTTTGATCAGTACATCAATTCCAGCTGTTACCAACCAATAGAACCGAGTTGGTTTCCTACCACAGACCTGGCCGATGTCCTACCCCCGAAGAAGCCTTCCACTAACCTGTTTGACGAAATCATGAAGTCTAGCTGTCCAGTATCCCAAGAACCTAGTTGGTTTCCTACCACAGACCTACCCGATGTCCCTAATCCACCACAGAAGAAGAAGAAGCCTACCAAGCGACTGAGAGTTGTCCTTTAGTATTTGAAAAAATAAAAACTATATTAACTAAAACGCTTTTTTGTTACCTATATCGTCTAAATGTTTGTCTAAATATTCGTCTAACTGTTTGTATAACTGTTTGTCTAACTGTTCGTATATATCGTCTTCTTGTTATCTTCCTATTGTCTCCCTATTATCTAAAAGTCTCAAACTGTTTGTCTAACACTACCTAAGTTGGCTATACTAAAAACAACAATATATTTAAAAAAAATATACCCCTCTTCTTGTTATCTCAAGTCCGCCATCTTGTCCCTCCTCTTCTTGTTAGCTCAAGTCCGCCATCTTGCCCCAAATAAGCTCCCCTTGTTAGCTCAAGTCCGCCATCTTGTCCATCCTCTTCTTGTTATCTCCCCCTTGTTAGCTCAAGTCCGCCATCTTGTCCCTCCTCTTCTTGTTATCTTAAAATACCTCTAAAAATAACCTCCCCTTGTTAGCTCAAGTCCGCCATCTTGCCCCATATAACCTCCCCTTGTTAGCTCAAGTCCGCCATCTTGCGCCGCCTGAATGCGCTTATATAAAAGTCACGCGCCTCCTGGCGTTTTTGCTATATAAAAGTCACGCGCCTCCTGGCGCGCCTCCTGCGCGCCTCCTGAATGATATCTAAGTCCAACATTCCCTACTACTCATATCCATTGCCAGCGTCTCCTTCTCAATTCTTGTTCCACTGGCACTTGTCTGGTTCTTGTCATCAGTTCCACATTTGTGACTTTGTCATACCATTTCAGTCCTTCTATTCTACGCAAGCATCCGTTTATAAATGTATGTCGCTTTTTGGTTGTTGTTTTTGTCGTTCTCCATGTCTCAGAGCCATACAATAGGTCTGACTTCACATTTGAGTTGACGATTCTTATTTTTGTGTTGGACTTGATTTCTCTTGTTCTCCATATGTTTCCCAATGCAAAGAAAGCTCATCTTGCTTTTCGTATTCTTATTTTTAAATCACTGTCTGTCCCTCCAACTTTGTCTATATTACTTCCAAGATATGTGTACGATTCTACATCTTTTAGATGGGTTTCTTCATGTTCAACCTTGTTATCATTTCTTGCATTTATTCTCATTATCTTTGTCTTTTCCCTGTGTATTTTCAGGTCCACTTGTTGTGACCTCTCATCGAGAATTTTCATTTTCTCTTGCATCTGATTATGGTTATGGGAGAGAAGAGAAACGTCATCTGCAAAATCCAGATCATCAAGCTGTTTTGTCAGATTCCACTGGATTCCATTTCTGTTATGTGATGTCGATGTTTTCATAACCCAATCTATTGCTTGTAAGAAAAGAAATGGAGACAAGAGACATCCCTGTCTCACTCCCGTTCTAATCCTAAACGGTTCTGTAAGTTGTCCTTCATGAAGAACTCTGCATGTCATGTCTTCATGGGTCTTCTTTATTAAGTTAATGATCTTCATGGTAACTCCATAATGCCTCATCAATTTCCAAAGCGATTCTCTGTCTACACTGTCAAATCTTTTTCTAAAGACCACGAATCCGATGTATAGCGGTGAATTCTATTCCAGACTTTGTTCAACTATTATTCTCAATGGGGCTATCTGGTCTGTACAAGATCTATTTTGTCGAAAACCTGCTAGTTCATCTCTCAGTTGCTAGTGTATGGACTCGTTTAATCTCTCAAGGATGATTCTGTTTAATTCTTTTCCTGGCACTGAAAGTAACATTATTCCTTTATAATTTGTGCACTCTTGTAAATTTCCCTTCTTAGGCAACTTGACCAGATAACCTTCCTTCCATTCTGTTGATATTTCCTCTCTCTCTCCCAGACTTTGCCAAGTAGTTTGTATAATATCTCTGTAGAGGCATCACTATCCGTTTTGATGGCCTCTGCTGGAATGCAATCTGGACCAGCGGTTTTTCCATCTTTCAGAAGCTTTATGGCTTTCTTTATTTCTTCTCTACTTGGTCGTTCACAGCTGATTTGTAACTCCTTTTCTGCTGGCTGGATGTCTGGGGGATTAGTTGGAGATGGTCGATTGAGAAGTTCCTCAAAATGTTCTGTCCATCTCTTTATTTGTTCTTGTATATTACTAAGCAATTTTCCATTCTATCTTTTATGAGGCAATTTGCTTGCTTATATTTCCCAGTTAGCTTCTTTGTGTTGTTGTACAGGTCCCTCATATTTCCTTTGGCTGCAGCTTCCTCTGCTTCCCTTACCAAATCATCAATATATTTCATCTTGTCTCTTTTGATGTTTCTTCTTACTTCTTTGTTTACTTCTATGTTCACTTCATGAGCCTTGGCTTTAAAGCTTCTGGTTTTGCTTCTGTTTAAATCTGCTTTCTTGTTTTTCCTGCCTTCTATCTTACTAATAGTTCCTGTAGTTATCCATACTTTGTGCTGATGTTCAAATGCGCTGTAAATCCAGGATCTCAAGGGTGGCGATAAAATGCACTCAAGATTTAATATGCGTTGGAGGTAATAAATCCACGTTTGCTAAGGTCTATCATTCTTGTGAAGGTGCGTGATAATGCGGTTGACGTCATAGGAGCATAGGCACTCCCCTTCCTTTGCGAGGTGGCGTTAAAAAAGTTATTCACAGCAAGGGAAATCACCCAAAGAACCCGAAGTAGGGTGTTGGGAAAATAACATCTGTAGTTGGTGGGGACACCCCGATGTAAAAGCTGGTATATCCGACCTTTCCATGAAGGCAATTACGGCCGATGGCTCAGAGTTTCCTTAACTACGTCGGAGTTTACCGGTTCTTGCTGAAATTAAATTGTATTTTAAAATATCTGATCCTCAAGCCAACATCAAATCAAAACAACATTGGAAACAAAGAAATTACATAACCAAGTACGGATAAACTATATATACAACCATTCCAACAATATCTCGCAGGTTATCTCTCTCCCCTTCTCACTGACCGTTAAATAGACGAACAAGCTCGTACGTGTCTGGCAGACCTACTCTCGACTTGCGTTATCAGGTTACCCACGGCGAGCGTTGGGTTTGTATGTAAACATTTCTGCCCCATCTCTACCTGGCGCGGAACTGACCTTACAAGTATCGGTCAGTTATGACTAACGCGTAGGCGTGTAAACCAAATCGCATTGCCCATCTCAGGTTATTTACCGGGCTGCGATGCTGAATATCACCATATTTACATGTACTCATTTGACAACACATAATGCTACTCTTGGTAACCTCTAACTGAATTACAAGTATACATATACTACACACGTAATCAAATGAATTAAAGTCACATGTTGTTAAAAAGATTTACAAAGATCCGCCACGTAGACCAAAAACAAACACAATCGTTTATGGTTACACTCTGTGTTAAAAAGAATTCCCTCCACGTAACGCTCATTTTCATAGTTACGCTTAGAGGGAAAAAGTTATTCTTGTAATGAAAGACATCAGATATATGTACATTCCATGCATAAGAAAAGTTCTGTAGAAGGCTTTCAATAAGCATCTTAAGTTACACAACCATTTGGCTTTAGAAAAGAAAAACACATAAATGGCATACCAACACACTTTACTTTAAAAAAAACTCTACAGCTTCATAGTGTTTGTTGAGTAATGGCTAAACTTAAATATGTTACAGCCTACTATAAATGAACTTATCTGACTAAGTCTAATATCCACAAACAATAAAAGTTGCCAAGTTACTTAAGAATTCTTATCGAGATTTTTGGAGAATTTCCTACACTGAATTTTAGCTGGCAAATTGCACAGAAATCTCTATCCGCACGACGGGAGTTCCAAGGACTGAAAGCATTTAGAGACAGAGAAGAACGAAATATATAATGTAATTCGGGCAACAGGTGTTCCACACCTGCACAGAAAACACAGAAAATCAATCGTAATACTAACCAGAGAATTTTTTCATGCGACGTGCATCAAGAAGAATGTGTGTATCAGGATGACGGATATTACGCTAAGAGAGTACTAGACTTTCCCTGGAATTAAAACACGGGGGACGGGCTAAAAGAGAGAGAGAGAGAGAGAGAGAGAGAGAGAGACTGCCATGTGTGACGTAACTTGGTCTACCCGTGGACACACGAAAGGCGATGGCTTTCCCTAGTGACAAAGGCCAGGGAAAGTTTGCAACTCTTCTCCCGGAAACCTAGTGCCGGATTTTAACCCATGATCAAAGAACTCTAAGAAAGGTGCCACCTACCGCGACAGAGAGTCCTGGACGCGTCAATTATTTCTCCTGCCAACATTAAAGAAGGGGCAATTAACCTGTCCTGATTTAAAATGACGGGTCAGTTACCCTACTTTCCACTTACAGGAAACCGAAAATAAATTAAAAGGGCGGGCCAAAAGTAAAACATAATTTAGGGAAGTGCTTGAGCTCCAGGTTCGTGGCAAAGTTTTAGATCCACCGTCACAGAAACTTGATGCAGATATCTCGAACACGCGTCTGGGGTAATATTTCTATTTAGAATCTCTCTGTGACTTGTGAGTGGTTCTGTAGAATCCAGTTTCCGTATTATTATTGACGATTTTCTACTGATGCTTCAGCAGATTGTCTAATACGTTTTGCCCGGTCCAATAAGTTTAGGATACTGACTTTATTCTTTCCTGATTTAGTCTGGTTTGTCTACTCTGACTATCCTCGAATGCAATGTCGTATTTCTAAAATGTGCTACTTTATATCGCAGCTTTCGGCCCAAGCTTCCGCATGACGTTTCCGACAAAACTTCAATAAGAACGAATGTATATTCGCATCCTAAATGTCAGCCAATAGCATTCAAAGTGCGTGTTATTATAACTCTCCTCATGGAATTTTCTGCGTGACTCATACGTTTGTGAAATTGAAAGTCACTTTCCATATAAGGAGTTGTTATTTCCGTCTATGATCGGTCATGCTCACTATTATCACATTTTTAGCTCACTTCTTTAAATGTCGCCTAAGATTACGATTATTTGTACTTATTATCACATGTAATTTCCGAGGTCTGACTACATAGCTTATCAGAAACTCATGACAGCTTGCCTTAACGCTGAAGCGAAACAAATCTGTTTGCCCGTCTAGACAGACGTGGTTATGCATGCAAACCCGTAATTCAAGTTCGTTTTACCTAGAGTCTATCTAGTTATTATTACATTTAGTGATTCAATCAATCTTTTTGGATGGTCAATTACGCCTTGACCTGACCTGAATCGAGGTGCGAAAATGTAAACAGTGACGGATTTATGAGCCCCGAAAGTGAGAAATAGTTAGAGAATGGGAGAGAGAGAGAAAATACGAAAAAGATCAAATTATATGACACACACACACACAACAAAATAAATAAAAACATCATGCAAAGATACGCACCAACTAGCGACAAATAAGAATCCTTCAGAGAAGGGTTTTACACCAGGCTGCAACTAACATAACAAAATTTTGCCTCCTTGTAGTGAGGCACGATTCTTTCAACCAAGACTGAAGTCCGTTGATTAAATTAGCGCGCAACTATCAATCACAAAACGGTGAATTCTGTCAACTCTAGCACAGTGTTGATAAACGACTATTGCTATTTAGTTGCTAACATGACGAAGCCCTAAAAAGGACTTATATCAGTTGCCGCGCTGATAGCTATTAAAAGAGGAATGATAGTCGCATAGCAGGATACTGCCGTTGGGGGCTGAATTGTTAGAGTCTTTACTATATTAGGTTCAGATTAGAGAGGCAGGGTGACTAGGTCCTTTCCTCACAGCCTTTGCTTTCCCTAATTTAAGATCACAGTCAGATACCCAATTATAAATGGGTATATTGGAGAGTGACGCAACTATGTTTCGAATCCTGTATCTTTGCCGCTATAGGCCAGCGCTTTAACTGCTCTGCCAGTTGGACGCGTCCAATCTGATTCTACGCCACAAAGCTACAGGCACTAGCAGCAGACCTGAACTTACTACATGATAAGCTAATATTGCAGACGCTGGCACATACATAGTCCTGTAAGACATTGGAAGTGACGAGTCCAATACTAATTACTGTACAATGACCGAACACATCCAGAGACAAAGACCTACTGAAACTAAACCGAGGCTTATTAGACAACATTAGCAGACTCTTTTTAAAATTAAGAATCAAAACTACAAGTAGCAACAACGATTGCAGAAGAATAAGACATCGCACAGACACGATAAATAACTAAATAATGCCGTCCTTTACCCGGCAAGGAGTTGAAACTACCCATAATAAAAACCACACTCACGGGTAGCACACTAGCAAGAGCCACCAAATCAACAATACTTTAAGACAACTACTTTCGACATTTGGCCTATTTCTACAAAATAGGTATACACATATGGCTCTGCATTTAGGGCTACCATAAATGCCTAGTTGAAGCGAACGTGAAGTAGCCAAATGGCAATACACTAGAAATACATGAACATTATGAAGAATTCTATAATAATTATAAATCAGTAAATACAGCAATAAACATCACTCCACTGCAATACTCCAATTTAAACGAGAAATCTATAAGCCATCAGATATATAATAATATTGTGTTTTACAAAATCAACGCTTCAATCTTTGGAAGAATACCTCCACGCTGAAAGTAAAGAAATAATACACCTGCCAACATACACCATCATAGTCACTCTCCAGTGGATACCAGGACGTGTACACATACTAGGACACGTGTACATACCAGGACACGTATACATAACAGGCAATGAGCAAGAAGATGTACTATCACAACTAGAAGCAAACGTGGTTCAAGCACACAGCCCAACCAACATACAGACAGTTAAACTAAAACTTCAAAACAACTTCAAAGATGAATAACTGAAACAACCGACAAAAGGGTCTACTGGTCGTGCCATGTATAAAGACATGACTCATCCAAACGAAAATGGCACTGGCAGAAGCACTAATGGAAACAAGCTATGAATTTAAAAAAAAAAAAATTAAAAAAAAAAGTACAGTGGATCGCTGCACACTGCAATATATATATATATATATATATATATATATATATATATATATATATATATATATATATATATATATATACTATATATATATATATATATATATATATATATATATATATATATATATATTATATATATATATATATATATATATATATATATATATATATATATATATATATATATGGAAATGAGAAGGTAGATAAACTTGCCAAAGAAGGAGAAAGACAAATCCAAACAGAAGAGAGGGCTACATATGAAAAGGTATAAGCAAATAATAAATAACTAAAGAGAAAAATGGTATATGGAACACCCAGACTCCGATACGCAGAACCATACTATACATTACCAAGAAGAGATCAAGTGATAATTTTTTTCAGACTAAGAACCGGGGAGCCGCGCTGGTGAAATGGTTACCACACTGCGCTGGCGATCGGGCGATCCAGGTTCAAGCCCGGGTGAGGACATTTGAATAATGTCGTCGACCATCAATTGGACTGGATTAATTCGAGCCCTGGCGAAGAAATTTGAAAGAGGGGCGTCGACCAGGGACTGGCTGTACCTGAGCCAACCCCGCTCTAGGGTACCCTCCGAAGACGGCGAGTATATGCCTGAATGGCGAGTGGACATCTGTCAGTGTGCAGGGAAAAAAGGGATACTCACGTAAAAATCAGTCTTAGGTTAGATATAGTAACCGGAGATTCTCGTCTCGAGTAATAGCGGGGAGGAGCTAGACTGAAATGCTATTTTCGTTATTAATTGCTGGATTTCAATGAAAATGCACATACTTAACCTATATCAATACCAGATACGCAAAATGAAGAGTTTGATGGCACTGCACCACTGGTTGCCATAGAAACGGCGGTCATATTGGATTATATTGTTCTAGTTCAATTTGCTAAGGCTTTTTTATTTATTAAGCTATGAGTACCAAATTTGAACACAACGCTTATCATTACATTTTAAAACTTTTTATGTGATGAATTTTTGATAACTTTAATGCAAAAAATTTGTAGGACTTTGAATATAGTGTCTAAAAATAGTAACAAATTTTGCTAAATTTTACATTACTTTTTGCAATAAATCAAAAGTTTGATCAGATACTAAGAATCCATCACACAAGAAGTTTTAAAAAATTATGGGCAACATATGTGCCAATTCTCATGTCAATTAATACATAAGTGTGGAAGTTATAAGAAAATTTGAATGAGGAAAATAGATTTTGAACACTTTCCTTTACAATGTAGAAGCAAATGTAGTGCAATGGAGGCAAAGCAAACACATGTAGGTAATAAATTATGTTATTAAAACTGATACTTATGGAGAAATAAAAACTACATCAGTTTAAATTTTTAGACAAGGAGAAGGAGAAACCAAAAATAAGATTCAGAAGTAATACCTTCAAAATTTATTTCACATTCTTGCTTCACATGCTCCTCTTTCCATTTGCTGAAGTTTCCCGGGGCTTCCTTCTGGTGCCAAGAACCAGTTGTAGCACATGTCTGACAGTATTTGGAAAGCACATGGGCATTTATAACAAGACCTGTCAAGATCTCCACAACAGAACCAATACCAATTTTTGAACTGTGGCCCCTTGTGAGCCAGCTGCCATCAAAACTGACTCCAATATCCATAATATATTCATGATATGGTTGATTGCTCTGAGCACATTTTACGCTGCGTGCTAGCTTAGCAGCGTGATCAAATATTAATTTTGCGAGTTCTGGTGTTTGCAAATAAAATTTTTGTGCAATTGTGTTGAAATTTTTTTGATACAGGCCAGGCATATCCATGTTCTGTGCAAAGTACTTAAATATATAGGGTCCCATTCCTGATAACAACGATGATAGAACTGCAACTTTGTTCACACTGAATGAATTATGTTCATCAACCGATGCAACGGTTTTGTTGCAAACACAACAATTCACTTTGATGTGTTGAACAAGACCTGTCTTGACCTTATTATTAATTTCTGCAGACAGCTTCCCATAGCATTCTGAACATGCAAGCTGACTAACAAGGTTACATATCTCAGACATATCAACTATAGTTCTGGAGACAGTATTGTTAGGTGTTGAAGCTTCCTGCACCGATGAGGCACTTAGTTCCAGCTCTTTACAGAACCGTGGTGTGCTGTGGGATAAAGAGGTAGAAGTTGTAGAGGAGCTTGTGTTGGCTCCTTCATTTACAGCTGAAGCTGACAGTATAACCTCAGGCAGACTAGGCTCATTAGGGGGACCATATGGTTCTGAAAAAAGTACATAAGAAATAATCACAGCTCAAGAAACATATGTCACATGCTTATAAATACCATGATAATTTATCGTATAATGTGGAATCATGTTATTTTGTCAAACAAGAAAAATGTGATCACTCTTTACTGCCAATGCGTTTACTAATAGCTTACAAATATATAAATTAAAAAAAAAAAAAGTTTATTCACATGTGACTTTTTTTAAAAAGTATATCGTTGAACCCTTTAATAGGTTGTAATTAGGACATATTGTGTATTAATTCAAGAAAATTAAGTCAGATTTCCAATATTCAAATGTAGTACATTCTTCCCCCCTCCACTCAGTTCAAACAGAGTAAATCAAAACCAAATATGTGTAAATGTTTTTGTGCGTGACCTCACCAGATGTGACTGCCTGGATTTTTACAGTGATTCATTTTGAACCATTACCATAACAAAATTAGCGACTTTTACCTGCACTATCTTGGTTCCATCGCTTCGCCCTGGTCTTTTCCAATTTCAGATGACGAAAGCTATACTTTTTTCGAGGCATTTTCACACAAAAAGTTCCGAAAAATGAGACTAACTAAATATGTATACAGAATTTATGAATCCGACGCCATAATGTAAACACCACGGTTACAAGTCACGTGCATTCACGCAGCCAATGAACAGTTTAGAATAGAGTGTGTAAAAGGCCGAAGTCAACAAACGCCCGACGATTTCCATATATGGAAATAATCGGTAAAAAATGCGACCTATAAATTCTCGATCTTGGCGGGTACAATTTTGTTACCGAAATAATTGAACTACATCATAGGATTCCGCAGATCTAGGCAAATCAAACGATGTATAATACGTAGGGGTGTAAGCTTGATTGCTATGGAAGAAACTAGGTCTAGTTAGACATAGTTGCTCGAGTTTGAGAAAATCTCTCCATACCATACCTTTTTCAAAGTCAAAATACGTATTGTTAAAATGCATTTTGACATTTAATTCTGTTATATTTAGATTCAGGAGATGCTAAAGTATCCGAAAATGGACTAATCCCAAAATCCTTTATTTTTTTATTTTGACGAAAATTTAATTCCCGCTCCTCCCCTTAAGAAAAAAAAGACTATGAACCGGCCATTGCAGACTATCTGTACTATATATACAACAAATTGAAAATGTGACAAGACATATGCTTATGTGGAAGGATAGACAAATAGTAGAGCATGTACTCCAAAACTGTCAATTCCATGAGAGGAGCATGGTGACAGCGTGGCCTTCTCTAACCCAGTCACGGGGGAAACTGTATGATGACCAGAAGGGCAAAGCCGGACTGCCAGCTGTATAAGAAAGATAGACATGATTATTTAAGAGCTAACGAAGAAGAAGTTAAAAATAAGCTCTCATTGACAGGAAATTAGAAATTCTTAGAGGCGATGGGTCAGAGCAGCAGTAGCATCCCAGGTGATGATAGGAACTATATTATAAACAGTGAGTTCTCTAACGATCTTTCTTGATTAAATCATGTTTGTTTTCAGGTGTCAGAGTATTTAGAATTTTGGAAAGTGCAGTCTATATATAACTTTTATCTCTAAGGGTTGGAGTGGCTAAGACGTATGGCATCCGCTTCGAAATCTAAAGGGACCGATTCCCAGTAGATGGAATATAATTTATGGAATTTTTATTAAATTCACAACCAGTGGTCCTAATGATATCATACTCCCCCTGTAGTAGTGAGATCGAATGCCTAGCCTTCTCGGATAAGGGCGAAAAAAAGGAGGTCCCGTGTGCAGGTTGCACACGTTAATAATCCCACGGAAGTTGGAAATCGTCAAGAGTGTGCCATAAGGCCACTGCCATGGCAAAATTTAAAAATTAGAAACCTGCCTATCACAAAAATATTTATAGAATGTGCGACACCTATATATACACACATTGGGATCCGCACCGGGTCTATGGAGTTCGTGCACTGTGCTGAGATCCTGCTTGTGTGATTTAAGGGAGGAGATCGGAGTACTTATGGAGTTGTCCGTGTGCAATGAAGATAGTCATTAAAACCAAACCAAACGTTTATCTCTGCTAGCCAATCTTCTTCCTGCAATTCCATTAATGGAAAGTGGGCAATTAGAAGTAACTGATATTTTACCGAACTGTTACTTCACTTCACAGAAATGATCGCATTCCTATTTCGTGCAGATCCTGATCGAAGTGAAAGTGTGTAAGATAGTTCGTGTGCTTCTGTGTGAATGAGGAAACGTATTTGAATCCTGTGCATACCGCAGTTTTACATGCCTGCGGGAGAAAGCTAGACCAACATTTTTCAACTTTTAAAACTCGTATCGTTTACCCCGCCGTCAACTAGTGATCTATCGACTAATGTCTTGTGATATACTGGTTGATTGGAAGTTATCATATATCGACCTTAAGCTGGAGCATTCAGCAAAAACGTAGATGTTGTGAGAAGAAAAGAACTGCCGTTGATTCTGTTAATGAAGATGTAATGCAGACACCATCATTTCGAACATTTTTGTTTCTGCATTTAAAAAAAGTATTTTTTACGGAGTGTAAAGGACCGCCACTGAATGATAATTAGAGATGGCCTTGACTGGAACCTGCCACACACAAGAAGAGTTGGAAAGCGAAGAAGAACGTAGACAAGAAAGATGGAAAATGAAGCTCAGGTAGCAAGGATCATAATAATGAATCCGTTGGTGACTTTTCCCACCCCTCTCACAAAAAAGTGACTAGCAACAGTTATAGCCCTACTGCCAACATGGAACAAACAAAATAATGACAGATACAAAAGGAGTTGTGCACCAAATCACTTCATGCGGTCATGGTGTGTGTGGCTGCTGTAAAGCAAGTTGTTTTACATAACGAGGTTGCTAACCACACACGATATTCCAAGTAAGCAACTTATCATGTAACACAAATTGCTTTAAAGAACACTTCAAGTGCTTTTGTCCTGAAACATTTTCACAGTGTCAGCACACCCTTCTCCATCATATTCAGCAGGTCACAGTCTAATGAGGAAGTATAGTCTGCATCGATTTGTATCACAATGTATTTGTCCGTTGAGCACGATTTTATTTTTTTCCTTTTTACCTTTGATATCAGAATAATATTACAGGATTTAATACATTGGATTTGTGGACAATAGAGTCGACTGATAAACATTAACTTAATAAAGAAAACGAATTAAAATATACGTACAGAGTTCTTCATGAAGGACAACTAACAGAACCGTTTTGGACAAGAACTGGAGTGCGACAGCGGTGCCTCTTGTCTCAATTTCTTTTCTTACTAGCAGTAGATTGAGTTATGAATATATCAACCTCACGCAACAGAAATAGAATCCAATGGAATCTGACTAAACAGCTTAAGAATCTAGATTTTTCTGATGACTAGGCACTTTTCCCCCATAACCGTAATCAGATGCAAGACAAAATGACAATACTCTATGAGATGCCGCATAAAGTCGGTCTGAAAATATACAAGGAAAAGACAAAAAATAAATAAATAAAAGAGAATAAATGCAATAAATGCCAACAATGTTCAGCTTGAAGAAACACCACTACAACATGTAAAATAACATACATATCTTGACAGTAATATATACAAAGTGTGAGGGACAGACAATGCTATCAAAATAAGAATACAAAAAAGCAAGAGGAGCTTTCATTGCATTGGGAAACATATGGAGATCACGAAACGTTAAGCCCAACACACAAAATAACAATCTTCAACTCAAGTGTCAAGTTAGTCCTATTGTATGTCTCTGAAACATGGAGAACATAAACAAACAAACAAACAAACAAGAACAGCAACCAAAAGCTACATACCTTCATAAGTGGCTGCTTGCGTAGAAAAGCAAAATGAAGTCGTATTACAAGATCACCAGTAAAGAACTGTTGACGAGAACTAGCCAAGTGCCGGTGGACCAAGAGATGAGAAGAAGACGCTGGTGATGGATAGGACACACATTGAGAAAACCTGTTGATAGCATTACAAGGCAGTCCTTGTTCTGGAATCACCCAGGGTAAGAAAGGCAGAGGTAGACCAAAAACACATGGAGAAGAAAGCTGGAGACGGAAGTGAAAATGATAAGGAAAACGCGGAAAGAATTTGAGCTCATAGACGTGACATGAGGACTTGGCATGCGTTTTTCGAAGGCCTATGCTCATTGGGAAGCTAAGGGGTATTAATTAATTGACGTATTTATTGATGCTTCACATGGAGATAAAGTGTTGCTGAATGAATATAAGTGTCCAGATACTGAATACTGTCCATATATAGAATATTTCCAGATACTGAATACTGTCCATATATAGAATATTTTCAGATACTGAATATTGTTCAGATACTGGGTACTGTCCATATAGAATATTTTCCAGATACTGAATAATGTCCAGATACTGGATACTGTCCAGATATTGGATGCTGTCCAGATATAGAATATTTTCCATATACTGGATATTATCCAGATACTAGATTCTGTCCATATACAAGTATAATATTTTCCAGATACTGAATACTGTCCAGACAATGAATACTTTCCAGATATGGATACTGTCCAGCCACTGAATACTGCCCAGGCACTGGACATATCGCATCAGAACAAAGTCAACATTAAAAATGATAACAACAGAAGGTAAAGTTGTGAAGAGACGTGATGACAGAGAAGTGAGTGGGTAAAGACGTATAACGATAGAGAAATGGTTTGAAAGTACACGGAAAATATTTCACAGCTGGTAAACACGTCTGTTGTAACTCTCTTGTTGTAACAATGAATTCCTACATTTTTCCGTCCTTCATGTATCACGGACATAGGCTACAATATGGCTGACTTGACATTAGTTTCCGTTGAACCCATGTTATTGCCGTATAAATGGTTGGTTTTGATCCTTTTCGACACCTCTGTATTTATGAATGCAATGACGGCTTCTCTTGCTTTTAAGTCTGCATATTTTGATAGCTTTGTCTGTTCCTCCAGTTCTAAAGTGATGTCAAGATACTTGCATGAGTTTACTTATTATGGGAGTGTTTCTCCTAGTGGAATTATGAAATCATTTGCAGCATCCACTCTTACAATTTGGGGTGTGTGTGTGAATTTTTAGATTCAGTTGCTGCGACTTATAGAATGGCATAGTCCTCAGTAAATTCCAACAAGTAGAACCGTTTGGCCACTGAAATTCAGTAAATTCTGGCAGCAGCTGATGATTTGCGGTCTGGCTATTTAATCTTTATCGGATCTCTTTTGTCGGAAAACTATTTTTCCTCAGATGTCAGTATATGTCATCTATAATCTCTCTTAATAATCCTGTTTAATACTTTTGCAGGCATTATTGATGTTGTTGATGTTATTGTTGCTATTGTTGTTGTGTAACTAGGGTTACTAAGCGTTTCGCTCTTTTGCAGCCAATACCAAGTTGAAGACTCCTTTGATATTAACTACACTTTAGATCTAGAAATTCTCTGTGGCTTTTCTGCCATTCCAAAACATATTAAATAGTCATGAGCTCCAGTTTCTTCAGATAGGCTTGCATTTAAAGGATCATCGCATCTGGTCCCAAGCTAACAGGAGGATGCGCGTGGCGTAAAGGGCATTCGCCACCATCCAAGGGAGCTCTCCAAATATGCAGAGCTAAAATAATGTGCTCTAGTTCTGGCCATTGTTGATATTATTCGTCTTTATAATCCCAAGTCTTACATCTCCCCACTACATTAGCGTCTTTATTAGCGTTCGACAGTGTTACACCTGCACACTCAGCGTGAGGTGCACGTTGGTCTGCATTGGCTGAGAAGTACATTATTTATACTTTATGTTTTCTGTTTTAACCTTCCATCTTGTTTTGTGTAATTCTTAGATTTTGCAGTTAACCATTTCTGCTGCTGTTTGTGCTGTTCAGCTTTAGTTGATTTCACCATCACATTCCATGTCCCGATGAAGCATAGGTCTCAAATAAACTAATGCCAAGTCTTCTTGTCCTGTGCCATTACCTCAACGTTTTACCATGTCTTCTTCCTCAACGTTTTACCATGTCTTCTTCCTCAACGTTTTACCAGTCTTCTTCCTCAACGTTTTACCATGTCTTCTTCCTCAACGTTTTACCATGTCTTCTTCCTCAACGTTTTACTACGTCTTCTTCATTCTCTCATGTCTCCAGTTTTCTTTTCTTTGTGGTCTTCCTCTAACTCTTTTACCCTGGGCATTCCAGCGCAAGGACTGAGTTAGTTGATTTAGTTTTCTGAACATCCGGGTCCCGTGGACGACGGGTGAAGTGTTTTCCTAGTAAATGAAAAGATGAGAAATAACAACTCCGGTAAACGAAATAATGAAAACAGATACACTGAGAACAACTCAAATGAACTCATAATGAGTCATTACAGAGTAAATGCATGAAAATACTTATTAGCATGACTAAATTAAATAGCAATGAACAATCCATGTACTTTAGCATCGTAGACGTTGAACTGATTCATCTGTTATTTACATATGACTACTGATGTCTTCCTTGTTTGGGAGGAACCTTTATATATATATATATTCCTACATTTTGCATATATATAAATACATTGTTGGCACGTTACTTGAACTACCTATTTGTATAAATTCTCTATGTACACGAAAAAACAACTCCATTTGAGAAGATAAGCAGGGTGTATTCATTCAATACCATAATACCCGCCGTAAGTACGTCGGGCGGTCAGTCACATTTTGCACACCGTCATTTGCGCACTTTTCGAGAGAGTACATTAACTTTCAACCACAGCTAGGGGCGTGCAACTGTGGTTGAAAGTTAGACAATAATTGTATTGTTTCCCTTATATGTACTCTCCCGAAAATAGAAAAGTACGCACATGACGGTGTGCATGAACAGTTTGATTATGGCAAGTCAAGATTTTAAAAGATGCACGAACTATTACGAGACATTATGACGAAAGTACTGAGATTCTGTCTTTCAAATGGCCCATGTCTTTTTCTCCTTGCAATTTGTTCACTATTTCTAGGAGGGATTACAGGTAATCCTTCTCCGTGTTTCTTCTAATTCTATTATTTACGTTTTTTCAGAGTGAGATCATGAGGGAGTTTGATCTCATCTGCTTTATGGTTCTTCCTTATGTGTTTAGAGTGTGTGTGTAGGGAATTGTTGCAGTAGTATTCTAGATTAAGACTATAGAGCCTTGATCAGATTTGCACCAGTTTATTTTTCTTTTAAAGACATGACAGGCGGCTAGACGCATTTTTCGGGCATTTTATATATATATATATATATATATATATATATATATATATATATATATATATATATATATATATATATATATATATATATATATATATATATATATATATATATATATATATATATATATATCGGCCATTTTTGCTTCATTGCCAGTAGAGGGCAGAGCTTAATCCCGTTTCTTTGTCTAGCAGTACCGGTTGCATCAGTATTGTTTACAATTCTGATTGGCTGAGAGCTAACGGCATTTGAAATCATTGGGTTAAAAATCGAAGCCACGTATATGACGTCACGAGGTCAGCGTGCTGTTAGATGATGATAAATAGGCTCGTATTTCAATTCTAGTTCTCTTTAATGTAATTGCCAGCTGCGTACCAGAAACAAGTCGGTTCGCCTTCAGTGGGAATTCGAATTTGGTAAGCATGAATTTTGCGTGGTACTATATTTAATTTTCCTAGTCCTAGGCAGATCATTTAAGTTTCTTTGGGCAGTTTAAGTTTAATGTTAATTCTTAACGCCAGAGCCATCAAATGTCAGGACAATGTACGAGACAGGTAGACTGGGACAGGTCACGGCGGAAATGGGAAATTATGGGTTACACATCCTGGGGATGGGCGAGAACGGATGGACGGGCGAGAGCGGATGGACGGGAGCAGGAAGGGTTAAAACAGCAACGGGAGAGGCGGTGCTTTGCTCTGGAAGAGAGGATGGACGGCACAGTGAGGGCGTGGCCATTGTTCTGCAGAAGGGGATGGAAGGGACATTGCTGGAATGGAAACCCATCAACAACAGACTGATACGATTGAGACTGAGAGGGAGATTCACCAACACTACAATAATACAATGCTACGCACCAACGAATGATAGCGATGGGGAAGGTCGGGGGTGAATTCTGTCGGCAACTGCGGGGGGAAATGGAGGACACACCTAGATGTGATCTTGTTGTGGTAATGGGGGACCTCAGTGCGAAAGTTGGTACACACAATACATACAATGAGGGAACAATGGGGAAATGCGGCGGCGGAGTAGCAAACGAGGATGGGGATAGGCTGATAAGTTTCTGTGGCATTGACAACCTGGTCATTGGAGGAGCACTTTTCCCACATAAGGAAATTCACAGGTTAACGTGGGAATCGCCGGGTGGTCGGGGCAGAGGCCAAATGGACCACATCGTGGTTGACGGTAGATGGAGACGTGCATTGCGGGATGTAAGGGTGGGGAGAGGTGCGGATGTGGGAGGCGATCGCCATTTGGTGGTGGCAGAACTGAGGGTGAAACTGGGAGGGGCTGGACCGGCTGTGACTGCACAGAAAAGGTTTGACATCAGCAAATTGAAGGACCCCCTTACCAGAAAAGCGTTTGCGGCCGACATTAAGAAACGATATCAATTTGCCAAAAGCCAGGAAAGGACATTGATTGATGATATAGACCAGAATTTTAACACCATTTCAACAATATATGGGGAAAGTAGCGGATCATGCTTGGGATTCCGGGAGGGGAGGAGGCGGAACTGGATGGCACCAAAGACGCTAGACACCATAGAGATGAGAGGGGAGGTGAAAGGAAAGAGAACGGAAGCGAAGTCCCCCAGGTTGGGGCGGCTATGTAGCGAACAGTGCGGTCAGCTGGACAGGGAGGTTGAACGCCAAACCCGAGCCAACAAAAGGAATTTCCTAGACGATCTTGCAAAACAGGCAGAAGAGGCAGCACTGGGAGATGAGCAGAGCACAGTATACAAAGTGACTGAATTCGTCAGCGGAAAACAAGGTGCAGGCGGTATTACATTGGTAAGAGATGAGCAAGGAGGTCTCGTCAGGACAGCAGGGGGACGGGAGACGGGATGGGCGGGGCGCTTCGGAGAGGCTCTGAACAAGAAAATACCAGAGACACAGTTGGATGTTCCTGAGGCTGAAGGCGATCTGGATGTGAATACTGACATTCCACGAAGGGAGGAAATCATCACAGCAATCAGGGGGTTAGGGAACGGTAGAGCTCCGGGCCATGATGGCTTAAATGCAGAGCTATTTGGGACGGGCCCTGAGCTAGCAGCAGAGCTATTAGAACCACTGTTTGCACGGGTGTGGAAAGCGGGGACAACACCGTCAGAGTGGAACGGGGGAATGATTGTCAAATTGCCCAAGAGGGGAGATCTTTTGGACTGCAATAGTTGGAGAGGAATCGCTCTTCTCTCGGTTCCCAGCAAAATACTGGGCAGGATAATTATACAGAGAATTTCAAAGGCAGTGGACTACGGACTGAGGAGGGGGCAGGCAGGATTTGGAAAGAACAGAAGATGTGTAGACCATATATTCACTCTCAGGAACATTATAGAGCAGTGCTCGGAATGGCAAGGACAGCTTTACATAAATTTTGTTGATTTTGAAAGGGCTTTTGACAGCGTGCATAGGGACAGTTTATGGAAAATGCTGAGGGCTTGTGGAATTCCGGGCTCCATGGTGTCAGTCATAGGGGGCCTCTATGCCAACTTTACGGCAACCTTCGGGGTGAGGACAGGGGTGCGACAGGGATGCCCCTTGTCGGCCACTCTGTTTTTGGCAGTCATGGGCTGGGTGATGCGCCGGGCGGCGGAGGGCAGTCCAAGAGGAATAGGATGGACTACATTTTCAACATTGGAGGATCTGGAGTGTGCGGATGACATTGCACTGCTGGCGCATTCGCGTCAACACATCCAGGAAAAAACGGATAGACTCAATAAATTTAGCCAGCAGGTGGGCTTGAACATCAATTTAAAGAAGTCTGGGGTCATGGCGCTCGGTGTGAGCAGCCCTGGGCCCATGTCAGTAGGGAGTCGGCGGCTGGTGCAGACAGATACCTTCACATGCCTAGGAAGCATGGTAGCACCAGACGGTGGGGCGGGCGGGGACATCAACGTCAGAGTGAATAGGGCAGGAACAGCCTTCTTTGGCCTAAATAACATCTGGTGTCCTCCCAGTGCAGCACGGGCACAAGGTTGGGATTATACCAGAGTTGCGTGCTTTCTGTGCTTCTCTGTGGTGCGGAATGCTGGGGAGTCGCAGGGAGGGAAATGTCGAAATTGTCCTCTTTTCACACAACATGCCTGGGAGGAATTCACCGGGTCTTTTGGCCGAATGCCATCGCCAACCGGGGTCTGCTTACTCGTGGCAAGCAAGAGGACATGCATACCATCATAGCTGGCAGACGCTGGAGCTGGGTTGGTCATGTCCTCAGAAGAGACCCCGATGCCATCACAAGAACAGCTATGCTTTGGACCCCTGAAGGAAAGCGAAAGAGAGGCCGACCAAAAACAACTTGGCGGAGGACTGTGGAGGCTGAGATGCAAAGAATGAACCAGAGTTGGGGCACTGTACGAAGGATGGCCACCGACCGTGCAAAGTGGAATCAATTTGTTGTTGCCCTACAAGACCCACTAGGCGTGATGGCCACTGACTGCTTTGACGGTCGGTGGTTAAGGATCGAAGAAGAAGAAGAAGAAGAAGAGCCATCAAATACGATCTGAGTGATAGACTTGAGAAACTTAAGAGGTTCATAATAATTCCTTATCAAAGGAATAGCGATATTTAAGCTGGGTTTAAAAGTTGAGTTGCCGCGGGCGTGCTTTGTATTATTGCAAAGCAGGTCTGTAGAGAAACTTGCATCTGCGAATTATAATTAAGTGCAGAATGGCGGGCGCGTGTGTAATTGTGATTTTATTAAGAATGTAATGCTGCTAGTATTTATATATAGTTACACATCTATCTGTGGACGGGAGTGAAAGAGGTGTAATTTGTAGCACGTGCGTGGGTTACGGAATAGTTATTCGAGACGATGGTCAGAGGGGTGAGGGGGAGAGGAGCACGTGGTGGTAGAATTGTAAGCACGTGGTGGAACTACGGGGTTTTCAATTTGATAACCTGGGTTTATGTATAACTTTTAAGCAGTATGCTAGCATCTAACAGGGTTATACGTTATTAATTATGTATTGTGGTTCTGAGTAAGAAGACGGAGATGTAATTATTTCTTTTAAAAGAGAATAATATTTGTATTATCATTTTGATGTGATTTAAGATTATTGACGGGAATTTTAGGAATTCCTAGAGAGGTCTAGTTATTTTGTGTTAAGCATTTTGCTGCATTCAGTGTCAGCGAGAAGTGGGCCAAAGTATTTTAGACAGTTCGGTCCTCAGTGAAAAACTGTTGTGATTGTAACCAGTCATGCAGAACGAAAGATCTGGGTCAGCCAATGTTTATTTTGACTCGGGGAGAGTGAAGAGAAGGGAGTTACGTGTTGAAGAGTAAGGGAGTTATTTGTTATTCGAAATATATTATTACTGTGTGTTTAGCTGTTGTTTTGTTTTTTTGTCTAAACAGCAGGTACCGGCTTTTGTGTGGGGAAGAGCAGAATTTTTGATACCACTCTTACCACTGTAAAGTTGTGGCATTCGCCGACACGCAAAGTCGTGCGTTAATTGCCAGTGGCGGACGGAAGGAAAGAAAATACGTTTTCCCAAGGCAGGGAAGACATTCTCCAGTTGAAAGGGATTTTGGTGGAAAATCCGGAGCTCTGATGCTCAATCTTCTTACACCCGCAAATCGGCAAGTTGCCAGCGTGGTTGTAAATTTATTTCGATTCGTCCCGGCCATAATAACGCCGAGGCCCGAACCTAGAGTAGGGAGCGGGCACGTAAATCCAGAGTGGTAGCAGCCAAACCAGCTACCAAATCGTAGTTTCTCCAGAATTCATATTCATAACCCTCCACTCCCAAAGGAGCATAGGCCTTCAACAAACACATGCTAAGTCCTCCTGTCACGTGCCATCATCTCAAGTTCTTTCCATGTTCTCCTCATCATTTTCACCTCTGTTTCCAACTCTCTTCTCCATGTACTTCTTGGTCTTCCTCTGCCTCTCTTGCCCTGGGGGTTCCAGAACAAGGACTGCCTTGTAATGCTATCAACAGGTTTTCTCAGTGTGTGTCCTATCCATCGCCAACGTCTTCTTCTCATTTCTTGTTCCACTGGTCTAGTTCTTGTCATCAGTTCCACGCTGGTAACCTTGTCATACCATTTTAATCCCTCTATTCTACGCAAGCACTCATTTATGAAAGTCTGTAGCTTTTTGGTTGTTGTCTTTGTTGTTATCCATGTCTCTGAGCCATACAATAGGACTGACTTCACATTTGAGTTGAAGATTCTTATTTTCGTGTTGGATCCTATTTCTCTTGATCTCCATATATTTCCCAATGCAATGAAAGCTCCTCTTGCCATTTGTATTCTTATTTTGATATCGCTGTCTGTCCCTCCAACTTTGTCTATATTACTGCCAAGATATGTGTATGATTCTACATCTTGTATTGGTGTTTCTTCAAGTTCAACCCTGTTATCATTACCTGCATTTATTCGCATTATTTTTATCTTTTCCCTGTGTATTTTCAGACCCAATTGCTGTGACCTCTCATCAAGTGTTTTCAATTTGTCTTGCATCTGATTACAGCTATGGGACAGAAGAGCCAAGTCATCAGCAAAATCTAGATCATCCAACTGCTTAGTCAGAGTCCACTGGATTCCATTTCTGTTGTGTGTTGCCGATGATCTCATAACCCAATCTATTGCCAGCAAGAAAAGAAATGGAGACAAGAGGCATCCCTGTCGCACTCCTGTTCTTATCCCAAACGGTTCTGTAAGCTGTCCTTCGTGAAGAACTCTGCATGTCATGTCTTCATATGTTTTCTTTATTAAATTAATGATCTTCAGGGGAACTCCATAATGCCTCAACAATTTCCAAAGTGATTCTCTGTCTACACTGTCAAATGCCTTTTCGTAGTCCACAAATCCGATGTATAGTGGTGAATTCCATTCCAGACTTTGTTCAACTATTATTCTCAAAGTGGCTATCTGGTCTGTACATGATCTGTTTTGTCGAAAACCTGCTTGTTCATCTCTCAGTTTCTTGTCTATGGACTCTTTTAATCTCTCAAGGATAATCCTGTTTTAATACTTTTCCTGGCACTGATAGTAACATTATTCCTCTATAATTTGTGCACTCTTGTAAATTTCCCTTCTTAGGCAACTTAACCAGATATCCTTCCTTCCATTCTGCTGGTATCTCTTCCTTTTCCCAGACTTTACCAAGTAATTTATATAACATCTCTGTAGCCTTTCTCCAGAAGCCAGTGGTGAAACCTAGTCGTCAATTTCAAGAATTGTGGGGAGCAACAGGGTCAAAATCCTCTCCACAGATTTTAGAGCAGAGGACAGCTGCTGAAGTGTAGTCTACAGGTAGTAGACCAGAAAGACAGAACTGAGACATAGTTTTGTGAAGATCATAGCAGAGAACAGCTGTTGAAGTGTAGAGGTGCAGTTAGCTGTGTAGCAGTTCAGGAGATTTTCAGGATAGGTTGTGTAGAAACGAAGTCTGTGCAGAGTTGGTGTGGACACTTCGTAGTAGATCCAGCTGATTGTGTACTTAGAGTTTATATTAGAGTTTAGAATAGCTAGTTTGGAGTGGAGGCTCGGCGTCTGAGACCCCCCCCCCCCCCCCCAGTGCAGTGTAGTTTATTTCATTTAATCTTACCTTCTCTCTCCATACAGGTGAAACTTGTGGGTGAAGAGTTGGGTTTTGATGACACAACAGTTGTAATTTTTCCTGATTTTGTTTGTTTCAGGAGTGCTTACACTGCAATTTTTATGTATTTGACATATATTTGAGTTTTGTTTATAGGTGTAAATAAAACTTGGAAATTAGAGCTGGAATCAGTCATTTCAATTACGTACAGTAGCTATCTGTTGTCTGTATCGTGGTGTATGTGAATCATAATTGAGCCTTATCCCCTTAGGGTAGCTAGAGGTTGTCGAGGCCATAGCAATTAAGACGTCCGAAGTGGTGAGGAAAGAATCAACTTCGGTTCTCAACCTCGGAGCCAATGGTCTCACTTTCACATTTGCACTGTCATTTTTCATCTGAATCTATCATTTCAGTCTTTCTTCTCACTAATGTCTTGTCACTATATGTAGACAGCCTTTAGTCTTAAATCCATTTCGTGACAGACATGTTGTCATAAAAGAAATGTTAGTTATTTAGTCAATTTACGGTTCAATAGATCATTATCACTGCTCCACATGTCATTTAGGAAAGTTACTCCATGTCTTCATATAATTTTCACTACAAATATCTAATGACAGTGGCAAGCAATGAAATGAACACATTGGTAATAGTATCGTCTGTAATACATGTAACCGAAACAACACACTATAATTAAAAACCTGTAAATATTGGCGGGTTATTGCTAGTAAGGTTATAATTTGATACACGTCAAAATCAAAATAAAGCCAAAAACTGTAATGCACAAACAATCGAGACAAAAAAACAAAACATGAGTCAGTGACGAAGACCTTTCACCCTTTTCTCCGCCGCTCATCATTATTCTCATAGCCTGAAAGTCTTTTTCGTATCTTGGATGGATGATTTGACTGACATAATGATGAACTGTTTGAAGTTTTCATAGCTAGCTTAATTTCTACAGGATGAGTAAGTATTAGCGCACTAAGCTCTCCATAGTCACCTGTTAAAACATGTCTGACAGGTCGCACGTGCTCTAGTATCTACGCTTGTGACAACAATTACTACTATTGGCAATATTAGTATGGCATCCGCTAGTTACAACATGTGCTACTACTACAAGTACTTTTACTACTAGCGAAATTGCCAGAACTACCATTACTACTACCACCATCGCTACAACGACTTGTATTATTATAACAACTACTACTAAAACTAAGGCTTTCATTATGATTATATTTGCTAATACAATCTCAACTATTACAACTTTTACAACTACAACCTTTACGACTTCAAAACAGAAGCTTCTGTCAACATTACTAATACAACATAATTACCTCTAGTTCTACACTTTTATTTGTGTCCATAATTCAACACTTTCATATTTACTTAGCACCATCTGACTGACTGTGTCTGCTTTTTCCATTCTCTCAGCTAGAAACTCTCTATTTGTCTCCGCCCTCTGTTTCTTTATCTCTTTCACTCTCTCTCTCTCTCTCTCTCTCTCTGTCTGTTGACTTTGAGTTAGTAAGTTCATATAATTTACATCGCAGTTAAAATAATTATCGTCCAAACATTAAGACTCCTGTATTGACTTTCTGAAAAATTCCGTTACTGTTAATATGTCTGATTATTAAATCCGCATAATCGATATTTTCCTCGTCAGATTGACGGAAGTGGTACGCGAGGACTAATAGTAACCAGCGATTTAGGATATACGTTTTATCGATTAAAATTCAATGTAAAAATATAATCTGTCTCTTTATTCAGCTTGAAATGTAAATCTTTCAGCTGCGAAATCTTCTTCTTGTTGTATCTACAAAGTTCATAGCTATCAGCCCCGTTAATCTTAGACATTATACTTGATACCGAGCATAAAATGTGCAGTTTACGGTAATATTTCAACAACTTCGGCAGGTTTGCACAGTCGAAAGAGAAAGTGAATTCTTTATCAATAATCATAACTATTTTTCTCTCAGTGGAGCGTTGCTTTTGTGTTATATTTCCCTTTCATGTCAAATTAATGTTTACAATGTCCCGTTCAGTCAAGGCCGTCACGTGCGTGGCCATTATCTTAGGAGCGCTGCTAATCCCAGATTACATAACCCAGGGTTTGACATGGAAGCATGACGCAAGATTTAATTCAACGCGAATACTATTCTGGCACGTAGAGGACAGAATTGAATTTAATCTGTTCAAGAATTTAATGTTTGCAGTTGTTCTGCCGCTTGTTGCTGGTGTTACCAACTCGATCTGTGCAGCAGTTATGATTGCAAAGATCAAAACGTCGAGTAACTTTCGACAGTCACTTGGATCAGTTACTCCATATGCCCATGCATCATGCCGTATAGATAAAAACGTCGAAACGAAATACAAGCAATCTAATATAGCGTTAACGAACAAAGAAGCAAGATTGGCTAAAACAATAATTACTGTGGATGTGATCTTTATTATATGTAATATTCCCAAATGTATGCTCCTTGCTACTACCATTTTAGAGTATTACATTCCTGAATTCAGTGCTGGGGTCCCAGGCAGGTACAAAAATTTAGTGACGTTGATTATTATCTTAGCCTATACCACGGAGTCTGTCAATGGTGCAGTTAGCTTTTTAATTTATATTATTTCCAGTGTAAAGTTTAGATCAGTGTGTACGCAAATATTTTGTAATTTTAGAATCGCGTAAACTAAAAAAAGCATGATCCATGTGAAATTAAAAGAAACGCGGTGAATTTTGATATGTGGTGTAAAAATTCTCTCAGGAATTCAAGTTTGGCTTCATTTCAAACGTAAAATCTGCCAAACTCTATGGCTCAAAAACCCGAAAAGTGACCAATAAAAATAAACATCCCAGCTCCAGATTATCAAAGATAGGTGTCTCCGCATTTGATTTAATACCAGCCGCCATAAATAAGGAAGAAAGACCAGTGGAATTGTTCCGGAGGACTACAAATCCACAAAGAGATTAAAAAGAGGAAATATCCGACGAGACGCAACTACTAAAATCAATAACAAGGAACAAGATTCGCGGCTCGGCATTGAAGCAAAGAGCTCGCTATGTTTATTCTTCAGATAAAGTAATTGGCAGTGAACAGTAGCGTTATTGTATCAACGTAAAATTGACGTATTTATGCCTATGACATGATAATTAATTTTGCGTCATTATTAGAACATAAATAATGCAGAGAAATATATGTTTGTTTGCGATTAAATGTATTAAATATAAAAATGTATAAAGTCTACTCATATACTAATAGTGTATTATATATGTGTTCTTCAATAAGCATATTAACTTGCTCCATTAAGATAACATGTTATCATAACACTTTTATATATATATATATATATATATATATATATATATATATATATATATATATATATATATATATATATATATATATATATATATATATATATATATATGAGCGTCCGATTGACAGATAAAGTCTCTTCTAACACTTCACTCCCCTACGGCAGTACCTGCTATGGGACTACCTTTACATTTTAATACGAGTAGAGAGAGAGAGAGGAGTACCGTAGGTCAGTGAAATATTGAAGACTTCACTGTACTAAGTTCATCATCATCTCAACCCGTAACCCCGTCATGGGTCGTAGGGGTGCCATGGTGGAAGCATCAGCAGACAGGGTCCTCCACTGCTCTCTATCCTCAGCAATGCGTACAAGTGTGGAAAAACCATGCCCTGCCCATTCTTTGATGTTATCAGCCCAGGATTTTCTTTACCTTCCTCTGCTCCGTTTACCTTCGACTGGGCCCTGGAGGATCGTTTTCGAAAGGGAGTCATGACGAGTTACATGCCCAAACCAGGCAAGCTTTCGACGTTTCACTACTGACAAAAGTGGTTCTTGGTGGCCTGCATAGGTGTTTATCTTCTCTCTAACATAGACATTTGGTTTGTGCTCTTTATAGCAAATGCGCAAAATTATTCTATAACATTTATACTCGAAAGTCTGAATCCTTCGCTCCGTATCTGCAGTGAGTGTCCATCCCTCACACCCATACTAGAGAATAGATAATACAAGTGATTTGTATAATTTGATCTTCACAGGAAAACTGATGTTACTTTTTCAGATCACATTCAGCCTTGTCATGGCAGCTGAGGCCATCTCAAGTCTTCTCTTGATTTCTTTACTTGATCTTACATCACTACTATAGTACTAGGTTCAGCTTTTGTATATATATATATATATCTGTGTGCGTGTGTGTGTGTGTGTGTGTGTGTGTGTGTGTGTGTGTGTGTGTGTGTGTGTGACAGCGCCATCTTCTCATCACCATTTTGTCTGTCGTTCTCAGCGCCATCTTGTCATCACGATTGTCCCCGTGGTTCAGTGCCTTTCTACCACAACATCTTCAAGAGGAATATATATTACTAGGCCACAATAAAGCCTAGAAATAGTTGTGTGTTATATTTGTGTTTTCGCTCGTTCTAGAGCATCTAAGACGAGTTTTATTTAAGTGGTCTAATGACTACGCGGCGCGCAATAAGTTGAGTGATTAGGCTTAGCGGCTTATATAAAGAAGTGCCTGGCAAGCAGAGGCCTCTTTCTTCGTCAGACACCGAGAGTAAGAAACCAGACTCAATCTATAGATACCTTGAACACGTGAGTTAATTTAGATTAGCTTTATTGATCTAGTTTTATTATTAGTATTCAGCGTGTCTGTTCTAAGATATATATATACTACGAAAAGTTAAGGGCCACCATTCAGTTTAGACAAGGTTTATGTAATTGATTGGCAAACTGTAAAGACAAGTGAAAATGTCATTAAAACTGAGCTCAGAGAAATGTGTATACATTTCTGTGTGCACTAGGTTAATTTTTTTTAATGTCCAAAAACTGGGTCACTAACTCGCACGTGAAAACTGCCATTGTTGCTGCAAAAACCCGTGGTTTTTGAAACACGCCCCACTAGTTCAAAAGGTGAAAAAGTGAGTTGAATTTGAATGCACGTGGAAAATGATCATCGGTAAAGAGTGTTCACTGTTGGTATGCAATAAATCAATATGACAAGTGGTCGAAATGATCACTGCATTAGCCATGCCACCAAGGAGAAGTCTCAGCACTGTAGACCGTGGTCGAGCCATGGCATGGATTCAGGATGGTCAATCTGTTCGTCAGGTTGCAAGACGTTTAGCAGTGTCCCACTCTACCATTCAGAGATTTCTTGAGAGATTTCAAGCTACCGGACATTTGGAAAATCGACCCTGCTCACGAAGAATTATATAAACCTTGTCTAAACTGAATGGCGGCCCCTAACTTTTGTCCAATAGTATATATATGTGTGTGTCTATATATGTGTGCGTGTGTCATTATATGTAATGCAATATATCTATATGTATGCATGTTTTTATAGATCATTCATGCTTCTTTTAAAGCATGTAGCCACCACAGGAACAGGAAGTCTGTCTCATAGCATTCATATGATCTTGCAGCAGTTGTTCAGGGGCAATTAGTTTTCCCTGATGAAGTTGCCATCCTTACGCAAAACCTCAAATTACTCGCTTCTTATGACATGCACTTCACCCATTTTACTTCTGAAATACTTATCGTAAAGCAGCAACTTTTACCGCTACCTGTTGAACATCTATTTCTGTCTATGTGGAACATAATATTTTATGAAATTCACTCCAGTCTGCAATGTCTTGACATCAGCGTTTCGATTTGACCCACTAGTTTTACACCCATAATTTCACCTGTTAGCCCTACGAGAGCGTGCACGTATTAGGTCATACCACTAATAACCAATGTACTAAAATTCTAGCAGACCTTTGTCATTGTAACAAACACTTTTGTGTCCTTAATCACTGAGGTATACGACAAAGCTTAGGGCCTATTCTGTTCTGTACGTTTTTTTATTTATTCTTGACAAGGACTAACAAAAATGGGCTCCCATGATGCCTGTGTGAATAGATTTTGTCATGTTGTGCAATTACATAAAGTAAATTTCGTTATTTACATCTTTTACTATTCCTTACAAAAATGTACACAATTCTGTGTTTTTATTGTTGTAAATATTTGTTTCTTAATTTTAGTTTTCAGACAAGTGAGTTCCTTGACAAAATGTAGGGGTGAGTAATATATTTCATCAAACTAACATAACCTGTTTTGTTAATCTCAGTCATCGAATATATTAACAATAATAATTTTCTTGATATAAAATTTTGTAGCGGATGCAACTGAAGAAACAGTCGCAGCACCTTTAGGGTAAATACGAAAACGGCGCGCATGGTGATGTGCTTTTGGTGGAGGTTATCTTGTAAACTGCAGCAGTGCAGTCTGGCTGAGCGAGTACGGATCGCAGAGGGAAGGCAAACCCGGTCCAAAAAAATGCCGTGCTGAAGTCGGATGTGTCGACCGAAAGATGCAGATATCACAGCTACGGCGTAAACAGACACAACGCAACCACCGTCCTTTTCAGGGCGAACGAAGAAGAAGAAGAAAAATCCCAAGTTGATGCTAAACATCTTTGTCTCCTTTCGGACAACACAGGTCTGTTAGCACGTAGCGCGCCAAAAAATGTCGGCAACGTAGTATAATTTAGTAGCATATAATGTGAACCACCCAATGCCGTTACACGTTCTTTTAACAGTATCTTAATGTTCACATTAAAGACAGATGACGAGTTGTTAAAAAAAAAGAAAGAACAAATAAGAAAGAAAACTCTTACTCAGCCGACGTAAGACATAAAAGAAAAGCATTATGTATCACAATTTTGTTTTGTGCACGTGTCAGGAGCCTGTGCTCTGGGTGAAGCGTATATTGGATAGAGTGAGTTATTTACGTGATTAGTTTTGTGAGTAAGATATCAAAAAGTGTTGTTGTTTTGTTTTTGTTTTTTAACTGGGCACGCAAGGTAGTTGTTAAGAACAGAACTGGTGTAAGGGAAGTAAACCTGAGTATGTTAGTAGACAAGTTAGATTTTGAGTTGGAGCACTTGTTTGCTTGTTGGCTATTGAATAGTTTTGAAAATATCTCGTGGTAGTTTCGAGAGACAGATTACAGATAGCGTGGAAAAACGCTGATCATCTCAAGTAGTGAGATATATATTTATTCTGTATTGTTTTGAGCGGGGTGAGAATAGCTCGCGGCTAGCCCGCAGATGATTGATTGACTGAGTTGTGTTGACAGTGAGGAAGTCTCGTGACTGTGTTGAGCGGGACGAGTGTGTGATTCAAAGAGAGTGTTCTGGGCGTTTGACCAGGTAGGTCAAGACAGTGTTTTTGGGAAGTGGGAAATGCCTGCGCAGTGCTGAAGTTAAAATGTCGACTGATTTTTCGCTGTGGGTACAGCGTAGTATAAAACTGCAGTGTGGATTATTGTGAAAATGTTTAAAGGCCATTATTTCCTGTGAGAGGATAGTAGTTGAAGATGTTGTGTAGGCCATTTTGATAACTGCAGTGTGCAGTCCTTAAAGGCCATTGTTTCCTGTGAGAGGATTGTTATTGATGATACTTTGTAGCACTGATGAATTATATAAAGGCCATTGTTTCTGTGAGAGGATTGTTATTGATGATACTTTATAGCGCTGATGAATATATATAGGCCATGATCTCCTGTGAGAGGATCGTTATTGATGATACTTTATAGCGCTGATGAATTACTTAAAAGCCATTGTTTTCCTGTGAGAGGATAGTTGTTGATGAATTATATAAAGGCCATGATCTCCTGTGAGAGGATCGTTATTGATGATACTTTATAGCGCTGATGAATATTATATAGGCCATGGTTTCCTGTGAGGGGATAGTTGTTGAGGAAGAGATCGCGCTGAGATGAGTGAAGGCGAGATTATTGCAAACTGCCGGGTATGCAGTCTTGTGAGAAATTGCTAGTAGGATTCACTATATTATTATAGCGCTGATCTCATTGTAACTGCCGAGTGTGCAGTCCTTATAGTGTTAAGATATATTTCGTGTTATGCTGTGAACTGTATCCTGACTATGTGCGTTTCATATCAATGTGTTGTGACGTGAATAAAGCAGTATTAAATGTCACCAGTCGTTTACAACCATCTATGACTCTTGTGTACGTACCTGTGGTGTAAAAGACTAAACCAACACACGCACTCAATATTCTAGACGTGACAGTAGTAACACATATTTATTACTAGCCTATGTGGCGATGATGTAGACTTGAACACACATACCTTTGAAACATAACCTTACTCTTATCAAGTGGTGGTTTACAATCAAGCAGGATCTACTGCTATATTGCAAGACTGATTATACCTACTTAACATATCTGGGTATTGAAAGTGTTACTGTTAACTAAAACTAAATACACCGAAAACATATCCAAAATACCGGTAACATATCTGGTTGACCAGTCATTACAATTTGGAACGAATAGATATGACATTCGTGTGACAAGAGGTTGTGTGAACTTAACATATTTAGGAATAGCCCTGGGTGGCGTGGCCTGTAATACAGAACCCTTTAGCAACGTATCTCTATATTTAGCCTGAGTGGCGTTAGTATAGAAGAGACAGACATCACATATGAGAGTTGTACCAGTGTGCCCCAAGAAACTCTTGTGAAGTATCGAATGAGTATTACAGTAACAATCGGACGCTTATCAGTTGGTGGTTTCCAGTAATTATAGGACCTGATACTCATGCCATATTCGCAATTAAAGGAATTTATTACTCAAGGTTATGAGATGTCATGATATACAGTGGCGTCTGTATACAAGTTCAAGTATATAGTGGCGGATACCCAAATAAGGTCAATCCTTCTACAAGTGTGCCGCAGTACAAGAGTGGCAATGTTACTTGTTCCAGTCCTAGAGTACCAGTTCAAGTAAACGTCAGGCAGTATGAACGAGCGGTGTACCACCTTTCAACGAAATTGACAGACGGTGACCCATTTCCTGTTTTCCTGTGCGGTGTGCAAGCACGTAGCGTGCTGAATCAGGACCTGAGGGGAAAGGTGTCAAGTTCCAATGCCTGTCTGTGGTTGATTGTTTTACCATTGAACTTTGTGATATCCAGGGTGTTAGCGGAAAGGGACGGGATTGTTTTCATTCAAGATAAGTGGTTTTTTGTTGTGTGAATGTTGTCGCCATATCCATGTCAACGAGCCTTCCTGTGCATCACCTATTCTGTTGATAACTGTCGTTTTTGTTATCTAGGTCTATACTGACATATAGTAAGGATTTATTGCATAAGTATTGATGGTTGTATGATATATGTTGACTTCGCTCATATGGAAGAGGAATTGGGGATACAAAGTTAATAAATAATTGCAATTTCAGGTATAGATACTTAACTGTGTGAAATGGAAGGGTAATTGTCAGAACTTCTTGAAACATAAACTTGCGATATTAATAATTATACGGGTATAGATATATGGTTGACTGGGTGATTGAATCACCATGGATTTTGATGATGATCCAGATGATATGAAGCCTATACTAGAATATTTAGCGGAAGTAGCTGAATAAGTTGAGGGATTACAAGGCCCAGCACTTGATAGATACGTGCTGGATGAGTTTTTGTTTAATGCGGTAGCAGCCATAAGGATTTTTACTGACGATAACCTTCATTCAAATCCTGAAATGATCATGGCTAGAGATTTGGCGGTGTAGTTAGAATGCCCACGTCCGATGGTGTACGATTATACTCGGGCTAGACACAATTATATGCATAAGATTGTACACAATATAATCCGCAACAACATGCAGGATGGTAACAAAAAGGAATTAGAAGAAGAGGAGCGGATGAAGAAAAACAAACAGATTGCTCTACAGGAAAGGGCTAATTTTTTGCAAGATATTACTGAAAAGAGTAAATTACAAGAAACAGTGTCGAGACTAACAAATGATTTAGATAAGTCAAACATGGAACTTACTCAAGTGCAAGCGGCGTTAGATGCTGCATTGGGCAAAGTCAAGGATTTGGAAAATCAAGTGCATTATAGAGATGATGAGGTTAGTGATCTTAAGCAACAACTTCAGGAAAACAAAGAGAGATGTGGTAAATTAGAAGCTGAGACAACTGACCGTGATAGGTCTTATACAAAGACGCTTCTTGATTTGTTGAATAAAGTAAATTCTGGTATTGAAGAAGAGAATTATACTGAATTTCCGAATGAAGTTGAAGGGCTAATGAATAATGAGGATAGTGAGAATGAAACATGACAACTAAGTGCAAATAAAGAAAAGAATGAGAAAGACAAATTAGAAGAGTTAACGACTGAAAGAGAGAAGATGATTAAGATTGAGAGATTGCTAACAGAGGAGAGAAGTAAAGTTTTGACATTTGACAAATTAAATAGGAAATTAAGTGGAGAAATTTCACAAAAAATGTTGAAATTGCAGAAGGGACAAAAAGAGTAGAGGCCCTACTCGATATTATTTTGAACAACAAGATATAGTCTACTGTCAATGTTGACAATGCTAGACAGAAAGTTGTATGACAACAAGTTGGAAAAGCAAAGAGCCAGCCTCATACAATCTTTGCTGATAGAAAGGTTAAATGTGATGGACAAAGATCTTTTCGGGGAAAATATAACTTTCCAAGATCTTTTGATTCTGCTTCCAATAGCAATGATTCTTGGCGGCAGTGTAATAGAGAGTATGATAATGTAACAGTCAGTCCTGATAGATTTCAAGCTAAAAGCCTAAAGATTAAACGAGTAACTAATTTTGGAAGTTCTCATAAGGTGATAACAAGAGATAAAGTTATAAGTAGTGGTTCCAAGGAGGAAACCCATTATATGCGTAACAATAATGATACTTTTAGATCTGCAGGTGATACTGCAAACAAGCATATTGTCAAAGAAAAGAATGGAAAGGTTTTTGGTAGGAGAGATGTTCCTAAGGTTAGAAAGTACCAAGGGAATTCATATGATAATAATTTTCCTTCTCAGAGAGATAAAAAAACAAGTTAATGTATCTCAACATTTTAATTCTGAGAATTTTGAAAATAATGGTACAGGCAAATGCAAGAAGGGTTTTCAATCGTGCAATAATTTTTCTGACAGATTTTTTGTTCGGAGTAGAAACGTTAAGCATAACAAGTCTGACTGGGATTATAGACATAATAATGGTCTCAAACAAAGAGGAAATGATGATAAATATTTTGATCAAACAACGAATAATAAGTGCAATTATGCTAATTTTGCTCGACATGAGCCCAGAATCATTGTTAGTAAGCAAAGTAGCAATGATAATGTTGTCCCTAGGTCTTCTGTGGTGTCTACGTGTGATAAAGGAAGAGTTGATGACATCGTGAAGTGACCAGAATTCTACACAAACCACATTGCTAGGTAATTGTTTATTTAAACTCTCCGTTGTTCTCAGTAAATTTTACCATTCATTAAAATGGAAATTTTCATTTGTATTTTTTGAACAGAGGCGACTTCTCGATATGCGTCAGCGCTCCTGTTTACATTAGGAATGTAGGTCAACATTGTGCCTGAGTGTTTGTCAAAGCGGAACATATCAGCGTGCTAACTATGCATTGGACGTGTTACCCCTAGTGTTTATGAGATGTCGGCAAGACCTATGGAGATTTTTTGCGTTTGATTTTGTTTGTTTGTTTGTTAGGACAGTAGATGTTATTGTATTCTATTGTATACATCATTATAGGTAGTTATATTTGAAATATTATGTAATTTCTCTGTAATATTATGATCATCATCTTTATTCGTCATTGATGTCAATAGTTTTTCTTGATATGTATGACTGTTTTAATTATGCATTAGTTCCTTTCGATGCTATTTTTATACTATTGTGTTTTGGATAATGTGTAGTGTGTTAGATGGTAGTGACGTGTTGTTTACTATTGATGAATGCAATGTGCAGATTTATATTTAACCTTACTGGTTATAAACCTATGCCTATTTACACCATATAATCATTGACTTTTATACTCTGATGCAGTTTTTTTGTGTTTTGTTTTACAGATGTGATAGTTAGGATAGTTTTGTACGTGATGAGTTTGCCAGCTCTATGCACAACTCATTAGTTGCAATGTTACAATAGTTACTTTTAGTATATCAGGTGGAGATAGATATAAATTTATAACTAAATAACATTGTAGCTAAGCTGAACGTGATTGTCAGCCGGAAATATTTAAAAGTTTAAATTGAACTGTTGTTGCTGTCATTTTTGACGGAGTCATCGGTCAAGTTATTTGCTTATGTTTTTATCATAAGAATAATTGTGTCTTTACCTGCGATGTCAGGTTGATTAGGGGTTGTCTTCCCTTGTTTATTCATTAATTGTGTTTGACCTTTAGGGTCAAAGGTAGACAGTTCTGGCGTATGCCCATAGGCAGGGTTTTTTAAGCGGGAGTTGAGTTAGACTTCCGGCAAGCCGTGAAGTGTCCTGGGTTTTCTGAAGGGACCAAGGGTCGATTGTGTTTTTCGGGGAGAATCTTCGAAGTGACTACGATGGCAGTTTTCCCCAGTGAATCTCTGTGCGTTGGAATGACAGCAGAGTTCCTTATTATGTTCTGTGGATTCGGTTACAGGTAATACCGACTTTTTCCATTACTATGCTTTCGGTGGCAGAACATGTTAGAAGATTGCCTAGTCTGTGAACTGCAGCTCACCGATCCTCCATTTCAGAACTTATATTTTGTGCTCGAGGTATCCATCCAAGACTATTAGTCTTTATATTGTCCAGAAATCCAGTGACGAAGATATATTGTGGGAACCGCAGATTGGCGGTATTTATGTCTACAATAAGCATTACTGCAGGGTTGATGGTAACCTGCTTATCAGAAGTACACAGCTGACGTCAGAACGAGGACTGTGTTTTCGGCTAATGTACTACAGCCTAATACAGTGCAATTGGCGGGGAATGCTAAGTTGCACCTATGTGTCAAAGTGATTAAGGTATCTGACGCGTTTAGTCAGTGATACCAGGGCGACGCCACGAACTGTCATTATTGAAGAACATTGTATTGACCATGCACGAATATCCAAATGCTTACCAGCTTGTTGAATGCCTAATGTATACCTATCGATTTCCGGTCAGCATGACCTTGTTACACTGACTGTTCCTGTTGATACCATGTGTGTTCTCGTCAATAAATGTTTTGAAACGTGCCTGCAGTGTCCAAGCATCCTTGACTACTGCATGTGAGTGTATGGGTTGCAGGGTCTACATATATACGAGCCTAAACACATTCGCGCCTTCATTCGCACCCACACTCAGTTCATCATACGCTCGCACTACACACCTAACAACATGTATACTGTCTTGGGCCAGTGATCACCTCAACAAGAGAAAAAGACAGTTACAACTGTATAGAGGAAAATTAACAGCGTTTGCTGATATTGTTATTTGATTGAGGAATCTTGAGATCTGATTTAATCATTTGATTAACATACATTACGTTGTTTTCATATATTTGCAAACTTGTATGTTGGTAATAGTGTGTTTTTCTATGTGTTTCTCTGTGACGTATTTTTTGAAAAACTTACACGTGGTGTTAAGTGTTTGCTTAGATACAGGAATTGTTATATGTTTCTCATTTTGTTAAAGCTGGTTTCTTTGTTAATTTGTTAATTATAGATTTGAATTAATTAAATTAAAATGCTATTTTTAATGTAACTTAGCGTTACGAAATATTTTTGTATTGTATTTTTTGGAAAATATTTTTTTTCCGGACATTGTAATTTTTGTTTTTGTTTTTTTGTGTGGTGTCCATAATGTATTGTTAGGTTAATGGTATAACTTAATATAGTGTAACTACTTGTGATATGTGTAGTTATTTTACATATAAGAAATTGTTTGAAGTGATATTATTGTTTTTTCCTCATATTCTGATTTCATACTTACCTTTATTACGGATCATTTTTCTTTTGCTTGATCTTGTCTTTTCTTTTACTATCGGTTGTTTCCTATTTAATTGTTCTGTATTCACTTAACTCGGTTTTGTAATGCATTATTTTTTTAGTATTGACAGTGAGGAAGTCTCGTGACTGTGTTGAGCGGGACGAGTGTGTGATTCAAAGAGAGTGTTCTGCGCGTTTGACCGTGTAGGTCAAGACAGTGTTTTTGGGAAGTGTAAAATGCCTGCGAAGTGCTGAAGTTAAAATGTCGACTGATTTTTCGCTGTGGGTACAGCGTAGTATAAAACTGCAGTGTGGATTATTGTGAAAATGTTTAAAGGCCATTATTTCCTGTGAGAAGATAGTAGTTGAAGATGTTGTGTAGGCCATTTTGATAACTGCAGTGTGCAGTTCTTAAAGGCCATTGTTTCCTGTGAGAGGACTGTTATTGATGATACTTTGTAGCACTGATGAATTATATAAAGGCCATTGTTTCTGTGAGAGGATTGTTATTGATGATACTTTATAGCGCTGATGAATATATATATAGTCCATGATCTCCTGTGAGAGGATCGTTATTGATGATACTTTATAGCGCTGATGAATTACTTAAAGGCCATTGTTTTCCTGTGAGAGGATAGTTGTTGATGAATTATATAAAGGCCATGATCTCCTGTGAGAGGATCGTTATTGATGATACTTTATAGCGCTGATGAATATTATATAGGCCATGGTTTTCTGTGAGGGGATAGTTGTTGAGGAAGAGATCGCGCTGAGATGAGTGAAGGCGAGATTATTGCAAACTGTCGGGTGTGCAGTCTTGTGAGAAATTGCTAGTAGGATTCACTATATTATTATAGCGCTGATCTCATTGTAACTGCCGAGTGTGCAGTCCTTATAGTGTTAAGATATATTTCGTGTTATGCTGTGAACTGTATCCTGACTATGTGCGTTTCATATCAATGTGTTGTGACGTGAATAAAGCAGTATTAAATGTCACCAGTCGTTTACAACCAACCATGACTCTTGTGTACGTACCTGGGGTGTAAACGATTAAACCAACACACGCACTCAATATTCTTGACGTGACAATAGTAACACATATTTATTACTAGCCTATGTGGCGATGATGTAGACTTGAACACACATACCTTTGAAACATAACCCTATTCTTATCAAGTGGTGGTTTACAATCAAGCAGGATCTACTGCTATATTGCAAGACTGATTATACCTACTTAACATATCTGGGTATTGAAAGTGTTACTGTTAACTAAAACTAAACACACCGGTAACATATCAAAAATACCGGTAACAGTAGTGTTGGATGACAATGAATCCATAGATTAAGATTACATTCTTGTGAGAAAAGGTAACTCGTGTTGATCAGTTGGATAATAGAATCAGTTTTGGACTCGAGAGTAAATGTTTGGTCACTAAGCGGTCGGCATTTGGGATGAAAAGACGTTTGCAGAGAAAAAGACAGAGAGAGAGAGAGAGCGAAAGATTGAGAGACGTGGAGAGAGAGAGAGAGAGAGAGCGAGAGAGATGTCGTCTGCTCGATAGCATACTTAGACGAGTATCGTTGTCTCTCAGCTTGCCCTTGTAGTTAAGTGGCTGTGAGACCTATTTTCGATAGAAGAATTGCCTATCCTGAGTTTTGCTTCTGCGAAAGTTTACTTTGACCTACGTGACATTTGAGCATCCATTGGTTTTTTTCTGCTGGTTATGTATTGCTTATTTTGATGCCACTATGATCTATTTGCGTGAGCAGCGCAGAAACCTATGTGTGTTTTCTCGAAAGCTGTTCCTTGCACTGATTTAGAATTTTACAGTGATTATTATAACTCATTTGTGCTCCAGTAGATATGTTTATGTTTAGTATATTTATTATTGGTAAGATCGACAACTGGTGTGAGAGTTCATTATTTACCGTCGTCGTTAGACAATTACAATAGTCACGTCAGTGTTGTGAGCCTCTATGGTGAGTAGAACCTCTCTGTGAATGTATCATAGTGTATACCTTGATGAGCTTCACGTGAAAGTCTACGATTTCTTTAGTTTGTCCATTTCACCCGTGTTCAGTTTCTTCTACATTGAAATGCTTTTTTTCGCTATTAATCACGTAATTTCAATGGAAATGCACAACATCAATCATAGATACGCATAATGAAGAGTTTGATGGTATTACATCATCGGTTGTCATGGAAACGGCGGCCATATATGATTATATTGTTATATTTTAGTTTCTTAATCTGTCATTACCAAATGTAAACAGAATGTTTATCATTATAATTTAAACTGATATCAGATTTAATTTTTGATAACATAAGTCAATTCTGAGATATAGAATTTTAAAGTTTGTATCTAAAAATAATCACCATTTTGTTTCAAACTTTTACCAAATTATTTGCAATAAAGCAAAATTTTGATAAGATTTCAAACATTGGATCTGATCAAAGTTTTGTAATCCTATGGAAAGTATTTATGCCAAATCTCATATTGATTGATGTTACGGACGATGAAACTCAGCTGACTCTGAAATTGTTTACATGATATGGTAGACACCTCGTAGCATCAGTGCCACCGAATATTGTCGTAACTTTTCGTCAAACGAGAATTCTTCCACGTGGGCTCATTAGCTATGCACAACAGAAACGTGGAACCCCACCTGGGCTCATTAATATGTGTCTGAGCAGAGTAGACTAGTCACCACGTTCGCTAATTAATATGTAGACAGTTTTTCTACCGTGCATTCTGGACAGCGCATAGTCAAAAGGGGAGGTTAAGCCACACGTTTTGCTTTATCTCCAGAGAAATCAAGAGCAGTTATTTTCCTTACCTTGGTCAGTACGCCGGCCTAGTGGGGCGTGCCTAAATCAAACGAAGTTAAGCGGGATACGATCAAAGGCAGTAGTGGTTCCCCCAAGACAGACGAAGCTAGTCTCTCGCAGGAATTTCACATCTCTGTGCCAACCAGAGAACTGCTCGAAAGACGGAACGAACGAGGAGACGAAGCGGACGCAGCGAACGGAGATACGGAAAACCAGGGGCGGCATCTATCTTTAGTCTGGCGGTCAGAACCCCGAAAGTCTCCTGAGATCTTAAATGGCGTTAGATTCTAACATGTCTGTTACGTGCAGTTTTTCATAACTGATAATGTAGTCTGTCTGTAAGCTTTTTATATGTTGAATAAGATTTTTGGGTCTAATGTATTTTTCATTGGAACCATCATCTAAGGGCGAATACTCATCTTTTGCTTTGAGGTAAAGTAAATATGTAGTTACTCCTCTTTAAAAGGTGACACCAGCTGACTGGATAGGTCAGAGGGGATGCGAACTGCGCATGTCCAAACTAAGGAGGTTTTTTGAAGAAGATTTCCGGCGGGAGGCCGTGTTTTTGTTCTGGGTCTGTCAGACGGAATGTCTGATTATTTCTCTGCATTGCCTTTTGGGGATGGAAACTCTTCCACTGTATTTAGAGTCCCCTGTGTTATTTCTGTTCGTCAGGAAGACGACAATTGCTTCTAAGTTGTTTTAGGAATTCGTATCAAGGTAAAATAACGAAACTTTCACACTTCCTTTGTAAGGATCATATTTTTGAGTCAACCAGTGACAAGAGCTCACAAATGGTTGGAAGGCAGAGCATTCCTCTTGTTACGCTCGTTGGAGCCATCTAAGACTGTTTTTCTAGATTTACACACAGAGACCCATGAGAATAGATAATCTTCTACAACCCGCATGATTGGCGGTATATTTTGAACTCAGACACTTATGTCTACAGAAGAGGAATCCACAGTGTTTACTGTTTGATAGAGGCCTAATATATATATAACTATATGGAGTGGAAGAACAGATGGGTTATTAGTTATTATAACTTTGAAAATGAAAACTCGCCTGATGTACAAGGGAGTTGTATAAGCCTATCTTCGAAAGGACAGCCTATCGTCGATACGTCCGATTAGAGGGATGGACTATGCTAATTTCGTCGCCCACCATGTTTGGGAGGTCGACTTAAGAAGAATGACTTTGATGAGTCAGAAAAAAACTGTTGGATGTTTATCCAGTATTTACCCGTTGTGTAATACGGGGTTTTTCTGCTAGTTGTAGACTGAGAGATATCTTGCAGGCTGCAACACTTTGATAATCATATAATTATTGGAACTTATGTACATGCCATTGTTGTGAACTGTTTTCATATCCGCCATGTTCCTGTGTCATACTTACATGGAGTTGTCTTCGTCTTGATGCTGTGACCATAATAAATGATCAAAACGTACACAGCTGTTCACCTATATTTTGACTCCATCAACTTCACATCTACATCTTTCAAGGTGATGAATGCCACACACACTCTTGTACGTTACGTGTGGTGATACCAGTCTGCACTGATACATAGATGTCCACCTTGACGAACTACCATGTCACACATTCGCGATTAGTCATATTACAGCACGATACATCACCAGCCACTACCACCATAGCAGTATATATATATCAACCTTACTACATCAGTTAAACATATGCATTGCATCTTATTGGTAACAATGTCCCACTAATCTTTCATTCCATTTTATATATATATACAGACCATGTACAATGCCATTTTATTACTCGTTGCCAGACATTTTAAAAATCACTAGCATATAGTTAAATCCTGCTAGAATTCCCTCTGGATTTTGGCTATTTTGGAGTGTGCTTAAACGGTACAAAATGTATTAGTTTCTAGTGATCAGTGGTCTAGTTCATTCATTTTTATTTCACTGGATTTTGTGTTGATTTAAATCTATTAAATTAAACCTATCTCAAAAGTTTCCAGTTGTTAAATTTAAGGATTTATCTATTATAATATTTCCAAAGATAATAGATGCTTAAACCGCTTAAATTAACTTTTAAAATCCCGAAGGAATTTTTACCTAATTAATTAAGTTAAGTCCTATAAATAGATGTGTGTTTTAACCATTAAACCCTGTAAGTGTTTTCTTAAATACATAATTAAATATGCGAGTGCATATAATAGGCTTAACGGTAAATTTATCGCGCTTTAGAAAGTTATTTGATTTTCGGTATGAATTACATGTTTTCTATCTTTCATATAGAGTGATCACAACCTTTGCATCCCAGCAAAAACATTGTATTAGAGTCCTGCAGACTCGTTTCTTAAAAAAACTCCAGAAGTTGATGAGATTGTTAAATTTTAATCTTTGTGGCGATCCTCTGTTGGGATTCCGCTATCTAAATTTTTTGCAAGAAAAAAAGCAAACCCAAAGAACATTTTACAGGCCATCAATTAAATCTAAGTTTAATTGGAAAAGAACACTGCTAGAGCTATTTGCATTATTTTACTGCTCTATTAACGAAAGAAAATAGAAATCTTCCGAACACTGACTGTGCATATGTTTCTTCACTGGATTTAAAACACCCCGAAGTAAACCATACCTTACCGGTCAGTTGTTATCATCACGCATTGAAGGAATTTTACCACCAGCTGCGAAATCAAATGAGACCATACCATAGTCACCACCTATATCTAAGACTGTGCCATCCCGTAGAACCTTCCTTTTAACCTAACAAAATACAATGAACATTTTTCTCTCGCAACATCATTTTATTACAATATCTATTTTATAACGCAAGGGCAACAACTGCTTGAAATTTATAGTTACTTTTCTCGGTAAGCATTTGTCTTCTCGCGTTGGTATCGAATGCAGTTAAGTTTGAGCTGTGGTCATTTTGCGCTGGACTGCGCATGACTTGTCTTGCTTCTTGGTCGATCGGTTTCCGCCCACCACTAGTGGAGTGAGCGATTTGAATGGCGAAAGAGATGCCTCGTTGAAGAGGGGATCTCCGCTATTTTTTGTTCTGTCAGGAATGTGAGAGTCCTCTTATGGATATTTCGTTTATTCGAGATAATACCTCTAGTGTATTTGCACATGCCGGGAGGCATAATATTTCTGTGTATTTCCGGAAAGCAAGGTAAATTGACTTTTTCATTAACTCTATCGATTTTTGGTCGTGAACGATTTCTGGTTCATAGCCTGTCTTCGAAAGTCGTCGTCACGAGATGTTTTCCTAGCTCACATGTCGCTGTATTGTGTTGCATCGGTTGATGCAGGTCCCAAGGACTATTACTTGCTACTTGGTTACCTGAACTAGGTTTGAAAAACCTTTGTTATCTAGAGGATATTTTTGAGGACATTATTTATACTTCGGCAGACGTGTCTGTCTTGCTGAAGTCAGATTAAGGAGAGTGAACTGATCTCATACATCTGGTTATCTCCTGGCTGTTATAGAAAAGGATGGAGTTTTTCACCTGACTACATTTACAGCACTATGAAATATAACATGCATCTGACTCATCATTGTAATGCTGTCTACCGTCTATTGCTGTATTGAATGTTGCTGTGATAATGACTGTTTGATGTGTCTACATATTCGCGTAACCATTTTGTCACTGTGGCGTCCACAATAAATAATGAAGAAAAACGTCAACGGCTGTTTCAAGAATCATTGACTTTATACGTCGTGAGTTTACTGACGTCCTATGTGGATTGCCCTGTTATTTTTGTATGAACATTGTTTGACTGAACACATCTGCACACTACACAAAACCAGACATGCGGATACCATCCATCATCATATGGCATCACGCATCATTTGGTGGCCATAAGCTGGTTTGATTCTGGTACCAGCAAACACGGGGTCCCTTACCCACTTCATTTTCAACAAGAATTCATCAACATCCTTCAAGAAATTAACATTCTTCAATACAGTCAACATCTTCAAAATTTTCAAAGTACTCGGCGTTGCCCGGTAAAAGTCAAAATTTCAATTTTTTGACGGAAACAAGAATTTGACAGTACCCGGCGTTGTTACATGTTGCCGGATAACTCGGACTGCTGTTATCTTTTACGCAAGTCAAGCAAGTTGCTGCTGTCAAGGTTCCAGTGCTGTCGTTTTTTGTGAAGGTCAAGTGCCGGTTGAAACGGGTTGTTTTCTGAAGAAGGCCAAGTACCGATTTCCATCAACTTACTTTTGGATTAGAAGGTCAAGTGCCGAAACAACTCAACACACAGTATGTCAGAAGCTCAAGTACCATCGTGTTAGCAGTGGAAGCAGTTCAGATGTGCCATCATCGTTGGAGCTTCGCTCTTTAGGACGTTGATTGACATCCGTTTTTTTTTTCTGCTGTTCGACGATTGGAAGCCTATAAGTTAAGTGGCCTGTTTGTATGTAAACTGTGCCCTTATACTTCTGCTGAGTCTTCTGTGTATCATCTCATTCTATATGTTATATGTTTATATGTTATTTGTATATTTATATGTTTATATTTCAGCGGGTTCTCGGTTGGGTGGTGTCTCCGTTAGATTATGCCACGTCATAGAGGTCGTCTATTGTGAGCGTTTTCTGTAGGGTTTGCAAATTTCCGATACTGGAATTTGCTAAGCGACTTCTGTTGCTATTTATGTTAGCTGTGATGACATGTTTTAATATTGTTTTCGTTATTATTTCGCATTCTTTAGTTTTGTTTTGATTTGTTTGTATTTGTTAGCCTACTCTTGTCTATAATTTAGTTTCATACAACATTTTTGTTTATACACTGTGGTGTCATGTATTTTGTTTAATTATAGCGCAGATATCGTCACATTTTTTGTGATATTTCATTAATTTCTGCTTTATTTTTAGTTGATTTCTGCGAACGTTTTTGTATTGTTGCTGATCTTTGTTATTGTTTACATTGTTATTGTTTACATTGTTTGCATTGTTTACATTTTCAATGTTTACATTCTGCATGTGTTTACATAGTCATTGTTTACAGTTATAGTAATTAGTTAATGGGCTATGCTAATGCACTGTTACTACTACACTGATGATAAATGAATGATGAATAGTGTCGTGCACTATTGAATGAGAAGTGCACTTATGATCAAGAATTGATTGGTGATATTTCATATACAAGTTCTTTGATTGGAGACTTGTTTCCCACAGAGACTGGGATAATATAAGGTGATGTGAATATACAAGTGCTTAATTAAGACTTGTTACACTTAGGTTTGAAATAAATTAGTTAATTATTTCAGGTTTTGGACGCATATGTTAGACAACATGTCTACATTTGAGCACTTTATTGAGCAGGGTAAATTGCTTGGGAAGACTGGTGATAAGTTAGAAGAATTTGCAACTGCTCGATATGATAAAGCAATGGAAGCTGAACAAAAGAAACTGCAGATGGAAGCTGAACAAAAGAAACTGCAGATGCAGGTGGATGAAAAAAGATTCCAAATGGAAATGGAAAAACAAAAAAGGGAATCAGAAGCTGAGGAAAGAAAACTCCAGCTAGAGGCTGAAAATAAAAGACTTGAAAAAGAGGCTGAGAATAAAAGACTTGAAAAAGAGGCTGAAAATAAAAGACTTGAAAAAGAGGCTGAAAATAAAAGACTTGAAAAAGAAGCTGAAAGACTTCAAATAGAGGCTCAGGCTGAGGAGAGAAGATTACAGAGAGAGTCTGATGAGAGGAAAGAGAAAGCAAAAATGGAACATGAAGAAAAGGTCTTAGCTTTAGAGTTGGAAAAATTGAAATTGATGAACATGAGTAATGGTAATGATTCAAACAAGGGTTCATCTTCTGGTAAGGCTAATAATGATACTTTTAAGATTAAGTTACCAACATTTAGTCCTTCCAGTGATGACATAATGTTCTATCTGGACAGATTTGAACAAGCATGTACAGCTCATAAACATAGACAAAGCAAAATATGTTTATCAGTTATCAGGGATACTGACAGGTAAAGCTCTAAGTATATTAAATATGGTGGATGAACCTGACAAGAACAATTATGAGGTTGTCAGGGCCGCTCTGTTAAAGAAATATCAGCTTAACGAAGACGGCTATCGTCTACAATTTAAAAACATGTTACCTGAAAATGGAGTTGAATTCTCCGAGTTTATTGCAAGAATACGCATTACTTTCTCACGATGGGTTGAACTATCTAAGACGGAAAAAACTTATGAAGGACTTATGGACTTAATACTTAGAGACAAAGTCATGTCGTCTGTCAATGAGTCTTTCCTTGCTTTCCTTCATGAACGTAAACCTAAAACAATAAAAGAAATGGAAGATTTCTGTTGCCAATACGTAACTGCGCACCCACACATAACCATGGGTAACTCTAAGGTGAAAGAAGGTTTACCAGTTGCTTCGGCAGCTCCGTATGGTCAAAACTTTGCTCGTAGATCCCAACAAAATTTTGATAGAAAGAGCAGCGGTAATTTCTGTCAAAATCATGGAAACCAATTTCATGGTGATTCTTCTTCGAAGAATTGGAGACAACCTGATAGTGGTCGTTACTATCACCCTAATAATTATAGGCATTTCAAAAGAGGATATGGTAATAGAGGTTATTCCTGCCGAAGACCTCAGAACCAAACAAATAGATGTTCGCATCAATGTGAACATGATAGTAATCGTGGAAACTGGAATTCGAACCAGGATAACAATTACAATAGAGACAATAATAACTGCAGAGATAATAATAACTCTGATAACTTCAGAGGTAATAATAGTCGGGGTAGATCTCAACACAAAAAAAAGAGATATCAGCAGGCTAATGCTGTACAACAGGAAACTGAGGGAGCCTGTAATCATGTTGTTGATAATAAAAACTTTGACGCTGTCACTGGTTCTGCTTTTGACTTTGAGAGAGCAAACAAATGCCCCCAATGCAGTACTTTATTCGAACCGGGTACCATAACTACTTTGAGTTGTGGTCACCCACTTCCCGCTCTTCCTGCTGCTGCTGTTGCGCATGACGGGAGGGGTTCTTTAATTCTACATAAGGGTCTTGTTAATGATACTCCGGTCTCACTACTTTTCGATTCCGGATGCACCACTATTGGTGTTAGACAATCGCTTGTAGATCCATCTTGTGCTACAGGAAGGGTTATTAAATGTGTCACATTTGGCGGCACTCTAGAAAAATATCCTACTGCTGTAATTCGCATTGCCACTCCTTTCTTTACTGGAGATGTGCATGCTTGTCTCTTACCTAATCCTATTGCGGACCTTATTATTGGTCGTATTCACGGAGTTAGGGAGTGTACCCCACAGCAGATTGCTGCTTGGGAAGATAATAACATGCAAGCTACAAATGCAGTAGTTACAAGAGCACAAGCTCTACAAACACCCGAAACTTCACTGAATAGTGATAATGAAGTTGATAGCCAAGATAGTCACTTAGTGATCACTCGTGACTCTTTCATAAAATTGCAAGAAGAAGATCCTTCTTTAAAAAAATTCTTCGTTCTTGCGAAGAAAGGTGATCCGAATCAGGATACAAATAGAAAATCTTGGATTGCAATGAGAAACGGCGTACTTGTACGTATGGTACAAGATTCGACTACGTCGGCACATTCGCAAATTCTTGTTCCCAAGAGCATGAGAGTGCAAATATTACAACATGCTCATGACTCGCAATGTGCTGGACATATGGGTTTTGCCCGTACGAAGTCGAGTGTCCTTGCGGCTTTCTTTTGGCCTTTTGTCAATAAGGACATTCGTATTTACTGCCGATCATGCAAGGTATGTCAGGAGGTCAAATCTAGAGGACCACGACATGCTGCGCCTATCCAGGCTGCTGACATTCCTATTCGGCCGTTTCAGAAAATGGCCATAGATATTATTGGCCCTTTTAAGGTCAAGTCGGCCAGAGGACATCAGTTTATCCTTACATGTGTCGATATGTGCACACGTTGGCCAGAGGCTATTCCTCTTAAGAGCATATCTACTACAGATATCGCAGATGCTCTTTGGTTGATATTTTCTCGCTTGGGGTTCCCCAGAGAAATATTGTCAGACCATGGCACTCAACTCATATCTGACACTATGTCACAGGTAATGTCTACCTTACATATTGAACGATCTCTCAGTAGTATCTACCATCCTATGTCTAATGGGTTAGTTGAGCGTCTGAATAGAACGCTCAAGACTTTGCTTGGTAAGATAACTGAAGATCATCCTCAAGATTGGGACAGGGTTTTACCCGCGGCTCTCTTTGCCTATAGAGAAGTCCCTAATGAACACACAGGATTTTCTCCCTTCGAACTTGTCTTTGGCGCGCGTCCACGCGGCCCTATGTCTTTATTACACGATCTCATCACTGCCGATGATATTAGCGATGAAACTCAATCCTCATATGAGTATGTCATTGCTCTTAGACAAAAGATCATTGAGGCATGTAAGCTAGCAACTGCTTCATCAGAAATTGCTAAAGAGAAGGCAAGACAGTTTGCTAACAAGAATAGATGTCTACGACAACTTTGTCCAGGTGACAAAGCATTCGTCCTACTCCCCAGTAGGGAAAATAGACTTCTTATTGCATGGAAAGGTCCGTATGCAATAGTCTCTCGGATTTCCGATGTTGACTATGTGGTCGATATTGATGGAAAGCATAAAACTTTCCACATAAACATGCTTTCGGAATTTCACGAACGTCCGGACTATTTGCTGCCTATTTTCCAGGCAACGGATGATGCTCCTGCACCTCACGGTCATTATTCATCCCTGTCTGTCATACAGGATGAGGAAGCTACCTTCTCTGATGTCAATCTTCCCCTTCCAGTGGTTCCATTACATTCCACGGAATCTTGGAAAAACGTTTCTGTTTCTCCTAATCTTTCTGGTGACGAACATCGACAAGTCTCGTCGATGTTACAAACATTTCAGGATGTTCTCACTGACATTCCTGGACACACAGATGTCATAGAACATGACATAATTCTTACCGACAATAATCCAATTAGGGTTAGGCCGTATCCTATTCCTATACACTTTCAGTCGCAAGTGGAAAAGGAATTGGATGAAATGATTCAATTAAATATAATTGAACCATCGACTTCACCATATTCTTCTTCCATGGTTATTGTCCGGAAGAAGGATAAGAACATACGAATTTGTGTTGATTATCGCAAATTGAATCAGGTCACAAAGTTCGATGCTGAACCGATGCCTTTGTTAGAAGATCTACTGATTAGACTTTCTAATTCTAGATTCTTCACTAAACTTGACTTGTCTAAAGGTTATTGGCAAGTGCCTTTAGCAGAGCATGCCAAACCTCTTACTGCTTTTTCTACACCTAGGGGTCTATTTCAATGGAATGTTATGCCTTTTGGTCTCATGAACGCCCCTGCAACTTTCGTTCGCATGATGCGTCGAATTCTGTCACATCGTTCGGATGTCATCGCATACTTAGATGACATCTGTCTCTTCAGTGATACCTGGGAAGATCACTATTTAGGGTTATATGACTTACTGTCCACTCTACGTGAGAATAATTTGACAGCGAAACCTTCTAAAGCTTTTGTTGGTTTTGGTGAAATCTCTTTCCTGGGTCATCGTGTTGGTCATGGTCTCTTGAAGACAGAAGACCACAATACTTCCAAAATACTGAACATCTCTGTTCCTAAAACGAAGAAACAAGTTAGGAGTCTCTTAGGTTTAATTCAATTTTATGGGAGATTTATTCCAAATTTATCTTCGATCATGGCACCTCTCTCAACATTGTTGAAGAAAGGTTCGCCTAATCTGGTCCGTTGGTCTGAAGAATGCCAATCTTCATTAGACCAAATCAAGAATATATTTTCTTCTCCTCCCATCTTAAGATTACCTACTCTTGATAGGACTTTTGTTCTTCGGAGTGATGCTTCATCCACTGGGATTGGAGCAGCACTGATGCAAGAATATGCAAATACTCTGCATCCTGTTATGTACATTTCTAGAAAACTAAATGAGGCAGAGAGGAACTACTCGGTTTTAGACCGTGAGTTGTTAGCGATGGTTTGGTCAATTCTAAAGCTACAAAGATTCCTCCTGGGCGCACATTTCATTCTAGAGACTGATCAGAAAGCTCTTACAGCTATTCAGACTAAGAATTTGAAGAGTTCGAGATCCACTCGATATGCTATAGCTCTTCAACCTTTTCACTTCACGGTACGAGCTATCCGTGGTGCGGATAATGTGATGGCTGACATTTTGTCTAGATGCCCACATGACTCTAACTAATACTTCTGTCCTATATTTCCATATATTACAGAGTCATAACACACCTATATTTCTACAATAGATTAGCACATCTGTACTTACTCTATATGTACACACTATCGTGCTTTGTTGTCATCTTCTTCTGTTCGTTTTTTTAAGATGATAGAGGAGGACTGAGTAGTTAATATAAGGGCCGTTAGTTTACTAAACAGCCACAATTATTAATAATGTATTGTACCTTATGAAGCATATTAGTTATTAATTAGCATTATATTGCTTGTACTTTCTCAGAATGTCATTGTTGAGCTGAGGACTTACCTTACTAGTATCAAGCATGACGAGTTCTAGATTGTGTACTTACCCTCGGAATGCCAGAGCATATGTCCTGGATCGTCATGTAGTTTAACTTTACTATGTACTTATGTCATTACATGCCAAATAATGTACTAATTAAATTTTCCTATCAGATTTGTACATCCATTTTTAAAGACAATATTAGAGTATGCTGTTTAATGATGATTATGGTAACTTGCATACGTATATTGTGTTTACATGCTAACGTGATGTGTGTTGGTGACACCTCCCCGATGTGAATATTTTTTGAGACATATTTATTTTTCTGTTGAGGTATATCCTCACCAGACACTCTATATTTAGCCTCATGTTAGGCAATTTAATTAATTATCAGCGCATAATTCGTGCGTTTTGAGCCGCTTATCGCATGCTCTTTGATATTTAAAAAAAAAAAATATGTTCCACATTTTTTTTTTTATCGGGAGGAGGTGGTGATATGTTGCGTGATAAATTCTCGCAACATCATTTTATTACAATATCTATTTTATAACGCAAGGGCAACAACTGCTTGAAATTTATAGTTACTTTTCTCGGTAAGCATTTGTCTTCTCGCGTTGGTATCGAATGCAGTTAAGTTTTGAGCTGTGGTCATTTTGCGCTGGACTGCGCATGACTTGTCTTGCTTCTTGGTCGATCGGTTTCCGCCCACCACTAGTGGAGTGAGCGATTTGGAATGGCGAAAGAGATGCCTCGTTGAAGAGGGGATCTCCGCTATTTTTTTTGTTCTGTCAGGAATGTGTAGTCCTCTTAATGGATATTTCGTTTATTCGAGATAATACCTCTAGTGTATTTGCACATGCCGGGAGGCATAATATTTCTGTGTATTTCCGGAAAGCAAGGTAAATTGACTTTTTCATTAACTCTATCGATTTTTGGTCGTGAACGATTTCTGGTTCATAGCCTGTCTTCGAAAGTCGTCGTCACGAGATGTTTTCCTAGCTCACATGTCGCTGTATTGTGTTGCATCGGTTGATGCAGGTCCCAAGGACTATTACTTGCTACTTGGTTACCTGAACTAGGTTTGAAAAACCTTTGTTATCTAGAGGATATTTTTGAGGACATTATTTATACTTCGGCAGACGTGTCTGTCTTGCTGAAGTCAGATTAAGGAGAGTGAACTGATCTCATACATCTGGTTATCTCCTGGCTGTTATAGAAAAGGATGGAGTTTTTCACCTGACTACATTTACAGCACTATGAAATATAACATGCATCTGACTCATCATTGTAATGCTGTCTACCGTCTATTGCTGTATTGAATGTTGCTGTGATAATGACTGTTTGATGTGTCTACATATTCGCGTAACCATTTTGTCACTGTGGCGTCCACAATAAATAATGAAGAAAAACGTCAACGGCTGTTTCAAGAATCATTGACTTTATACGTCGTGAGTTTACTGACGTCCTATGTGGATTGCCCTGTTATTTTTGTATGAACATTGTTTGACTGAACACATCTGCACACTACACAAAACCAGACATGCGGATACCATCCATCATCATATGGCATCACGCATCACCATGTCAAGTGTTTTATTGATGTTTTGTATTTCTATGGAGTGCCAGATTCTACAATCGGTAAGTCTGTGTGAGCATATAAGTGTGGGCCCTCACGAGCGTGCATGAATGACAGATTTAATTTTGCAAACCATTTGTTAATTTGCCTAACGGGTAATACTTCTACTGTATACCCTGCCTTCTTTATTTAAGTGGGATTCTTGTTAACTCTGTTTCCCCCCCCCCCCCCCCTTTCATTTGTTTAGTAAAGGGAAAAACAACTGAGTAATAACAGGATTTTTTCTACCACCCATACATAGTAATGTAACACCTCTTTTCAGAGTAATTAAATTTACTGTTGGGTTACATTATCCATTTCCTGATAACTACCTATCTTTGTACTGGGTTTATCCTTGTCTAATTCAAGCGGTAAGGGCGTAGTGTATACCACTCTTCTTCGCCCCCCCCCCCCCCAACCTTGTTATTTGTATTTTCTGTACTTATGATATTTTTTCCTGTAGCACATGATAATTGTTGTGACTGATTTTAATTATAATAAACAGCATAAACTTATTTAGTACTGTGGTGGAATACCCAAGCCAAAATTTCCCATGTTTGTTTCACATAGTTGTATTCACGTACGTCCGTGAGTTTGGAGCACCAAATAGTGTGAGCGCTTGAGTGTTTGATACTGGCAAATAATTGTTTAGCCAGGAGAGTTTTTAAGGAGTAGATGGAGAGAAACAGATTGTCATAAAAGAGTCTGTGCTTACTCTCCGCAACACTCTGTGAAGCAACTATTTGCTTTCTAACCGTTAATATCACTGAGCCTTCACTATCATTCTCCACTCTAAACGAGACCACTATTTCTAAGACTCTTTCTCTCAAAATAAATTTACGACAATTGATAACTAAATGTGGAAGTTATAAGAACATTAGCAGCGTAAAACAAGGTTCTGAGAAAATCTAGATTTTCTTCATAGGAAAAGCATCATTTCTGAAGAAAATAATATTTACAAAATCAAGATATACCAAATTTAGACTGTTCTGACAAATTTTTTTCATATATTTAGATTCAGGGGAAATAAATTATACGAATATAAACTAATCCCAATTTTCATACTTCTGCTGTTTTGACTTAAAATGCCCTGTAGATCTTCCCCTTAATGAAGATGCCAATAACTCCGCATCTACTGCAGCCTAAAATATGTACATATATCGTGCCTATCAGAAACCTAATGGAAATAAACGTCTCTGGAACGGCACAAGATTAATTGTGAATTCCCCTCAGAACAACTTCATTGAATCCGAAAACATCCTATACAGTAATACAGATGAACATATTTCTTTCCACGCATCATATGACTGCCAAGCAAAATAAGCCTTTCTCTCATCCTGATACGTTGTCAGTTTCCTGTTATTCTAGCATCTGCTAGGACAATCAACAAAGCACAGGGCAGTTATTTGATGATGTACGCATATACCTACCATATGCAGTCTTTGCTCATGAAGAACTTCAATGAACTGTTACGCCAGTATAGAGTCCAGACAAGTATATATTCAGGAAATAAGCTACCAAAACAGCAATTTTATAGATAACCGTGCTTTTACGTCCCAATTTAGCGATACAAGAGCTGTTAAGTAATAAGTCAAATGGCACGTTATTTACCCATGTGCACGTTTCCTCCTGTCATTTTTGACGGGTCGTTCCGCGGCGTCATAGCCAACCTATGACTGAAGCAAATACAAAATCCAACTAATCTAAGCTGCATTGTTATTTTTACACACCCCATAATAATATTATTTAAAAAAATTATATATTAAATTTATTTCACATTTTTGTTACTCCTTTTGTTACAGCTATGGATTTTTGAGCGACAGACATGCTATGTTTATGAAAAAGCTAAAATACATTATCACCAAGCAACTGTTTGTAGCTGGCGAAGTGAAGGCTAGAGTGTTTGTGCGTCTCCAATAACATATAGGTCTTACTACCATTGCCAAAACTTGCGAACAGCCGTCATGTACACTAATATTCCACCGATCAATAGGACATGGATTAACCTAGCATCTGTAAAATATGCTTTAGCAAGCACTGTGAAAAACTGGAACTTTTGGTTTCATCTGGGCGCTATAAAAATGAAAGTTTGATTGCTGTTTGCCCAGAACAAATCTTTAATTCAGAGTGAATATTTATTCTAAAATGAGCTCCCATTTCTGAAGGAGCACTGTTATGTAAAGCACAAAAGCTCCTTCGTCTTTCCATACTTTCATTCTTCTGGTCATAATTTTTTTTCTTTCATTTATTAACTCCATTCTCGTTTCGTCAATCCACTTTTCTTGGTATAATTCATTCCTAACCCGTGGAAATTATAGTGTAGATTTTATTGTCATCTTACTTACCATCCACTCAGCTTGACTTTCCGTCTAGGTATTATCCGTTTAGCTCATTTTCTGATCTTATTCTCTCTAGACACTTTTCGCCGCTCTTTTGTGTGAGATTAGAAGCGAGAAATTAAGGATATCCTGGACAAATAGGTGTATCAGAGGATACCAGGATAGTGCCAGACAAGAGACTGGTCTTATAAGTAATACACCCTTCTCTGAAAAGAGCAAGGGTGTATAGACATCAAAGTGGGATCAAGCTATGTAAGTTCCCAGAGAAGATGATGATGATGTACTCTGAGTCCCTAACTGCTACCTCTCAAGATCCCACAAAGATTAATGATTAATTGTTGTTGTTATGTTTTAACTAGTTGTCTAGGGGTAATTTAAATACAATATGTAATAAATTCCAACACAGAACTTTAAACTTAATACAAATTATCAAGCAAGTCTGAATGAAATTATTTACAATTTAATTGTCCTGCACCGTAATATGTTTTCGGGAAGGAATGATCAAAAGAAATGAAATGATATTTACAGATCAAAATGAATAAACTGGAAATTCTTTTCCATATTGATAATGTTCCAAGGAATAAACTAAAATACACTTTCTGTTCTTCTTGATGTTAACTTCAATATACTGTTCTGTAGGTATTTTAATAAGATAATCAATGTCCTATCTAGTTTTCGTCCTTGAGAGTGTTATTTGTTGTACGTTTTAATTGTGGTAATAAGCTGGATTAGTTGTTTCGTGGACCTTAATGGCCACTCATCTGAATATGCTGCTGATCTTCACTTCACAAGACAGGACTCCCCAACTTGCAGCTTCTGGTTATGAATTCGGGAGTACAGCTCTAAATTTATGCAGAGCTTTCTTCTCCAACAGTCTTCTTCCAGAATAGATGCAGCTTCAATGGTAAGGTCGAGACAGAACCTGGAATAAAGGATAACCCTTTCCCTATAGGTATATGCATCAATCCACATACACATATACAACATCACACCTTACGCCCTCTGGTCGGGTGCTAACAAGTTGTACACGACATATAACTTCTTTTCCTACAGCCAGTTTTATGTGAATATTCTTTTTCCATGCTTATTCTATGATAGAGTCCTTAGCCCATGTTTGGCTTCCATACAATGATTTGGTTAAGTATACAATGGTAAGTGACTACTTAATTACTTCAGGTCAACAATTCCTGTACACCTATCTTATGTGCATGATCAATGTGTAACTCCAGGAGAAAATACTCAATCAAACACACTAACAGACTTACAATGCTCACTTGTGCCATAATTTGCAAATATCTTATATTGTTTCCATTTCTGGCCTGTCGTATTTAAAACTACACACTTTTACAACTGGGTCAATATGGCAGCACAAGTACTGGTTTCACTTTCTACACATTTCCAAACACACACTCAGGAATACACAAGTCATGTAATTAATATTATATACATATCTTTCTTACCATCAAGCTGAAACAGCCCTCAAAGGCAATCTTAAAGCCGCATTCAGGTCAGATCGGCAAAGGAATCTGCATGTACTGTGCTCTAGGTTCGAACCCTTTGGTACTGTTTTTTTTTTAAATTGTGGCAAAACTTCCTAGGTCTCCGGTCTATTCATAGCGATACGACTGGCCAAATCAGAGCACAGTCCAAAAATATTTTGAGATTATACTTTAAACGGTTTCTACTGCTTGCGTGTACAATGTGCTTAACTTTTAATATTTTATATTACAGTTATTATTGGACCGATTTTAATTATTAAAAGTGATAATCAAACGGCCAATTGCTCTCTATCGTACTATATGGATATTCGTTAGCTATTTCCTTGCATTCCAATCCAGGTAATTTTTAAGTATTTAAATCGGGTACCATCCTGATATGAAAATATCACTAAAATCAATTTTTCTCTTTAAGTAACTTACTTTTATGAGGCTGGTGTTGTACCTAATTATACAGTAATATATCAGATGGTATAATAACTATGTATTTATTTTTATTTATCGCTATTCTTTAAGAAATAAAATAACTCCTTCCCGTCAAAAACAAGGGATTAGGCCCTTTCTGCTTAATCCAGAAAGTTTCTTTATAGACACTAGAAAAGGAGCGTTCTGATTGGCCATTATATTTGGACCTTTTATCCTAGATTTGAGCGCAGAAATTATGACCGTGTTGTGTATACAGATTCAAATCATGACAACTAGCATAGTAAAAAAGCAATAAGTAATAGTGATCGCCAGACAAAATCACTTTTCTTCAGATTGTCCCATGCATTGACTCCTAAGCAGAGAGTAGTACCTAAGTATATAATTAAAACATGTTCTGTCTGTAATTTGCCACACAATTTGGGAGTGTGACAAATCCTGTAGATAAATATCTATTTTACCATCATGATTATGATGTTAATTCCAGAGGTTTATGTTAAAATTGTTGTGTAGTGGTGTGCATACAGTTAACAAGGGATTATCTTTATTTTCGCGACGAATGCCCTTATTTTCCTATGAGTGTAAATGTACTCTTCCTTTTAGTAGCAAAAATTGACTACTGCAGTGCTTTGTACCACTGAGCAACTTTTGTAGTCAATGGTTTTCTCTCAGACCAACTGTGAATGTCCTTCTACGGCATGATGTATGACTGGTGACTGTCTGCTTAGAATTTACCAGACAGACTAGCGGAGTGAATGAATAGTCTTATAAAAAGACTGATCAGTATTGCAGACAGCTCATTTTTCTCCCACCACATACTTACTTATGTAATCAGCTGGTTTTGTTAGCCACAGAACCATAATGAGATGTTCTCTGATGGCTAAATCAAATGATGGTTCTATAAAATGACAGCGTAAAAAAGAAATTTTGATGAACTCTGTTAATGTTGCCCTCACATACAGTACAGTTGAAGATAAGAAATGGAGTGCAACAGGGATACTTCTTGTCACAGTCTCTCTTCATACTGGCTGTAGACTGGGAAATGAGAACATCAGCATCAGCCAGTGAAAATGGAATTCAGTGGACTACATTTTGACGACGGCGTCTTCTGAATCTTAATCGTAATCAGATGTATGACATCATGAAAATATTTGAGATAGGTCACAGCAAGTAGGTTTGTACACAGAGAAAGGACACAGACGAGGAGACTAAACGCACGAAACTATAACAAGGTTGTATTTGAAGAAATACCCATATAAAATGTAGAGTCATACACATATACTGGCAGCAATGTAGACTGGAGTTGGAACATGTCAAACTGAGGATAAAAAAGCAAAAGGGCCTTTCATTGCTTTGGGAAATATATGAAAATCAAAAGAAATCACAACCAACATAATAATATAAATTTTAAACTCTAATGTCAAGTCAGTCTTATTGTGTGGCTCTGGAACATGGAGGACAACAAATAACAAGAAGTGACAGACTTTCATAAATTGGTGCTTGCGTAGAACAGAGAAATTGAAGTGGCATTACAAGATTCCTAATGTGGAAGCGATGACACGAACCAGACAAGTGCCAGTGGAACAAGAGATGATAAGAAGACGCTGGCGATGGATAGGGCACACATTGAGGAAACCTGCTGATAGTCTGACCCTGGGGTGACGCAAGCACAGTTATAGATCTGTATAGTGTAGGTTCGATCTCTAGTCCTTTTTCTTTGTGTTCAACCTCTTTATTTTTAGAATATACATTCTCAAGATACATTACGCCACATACCAGCTCAACACTGAGCACAATTGAATATGGTGATGTTGTTAATGCCTTGTAGCCTTTTCTACTTTTTAATTCAGTAAACATATTTACAGTTTACTGTTAAAATAATCAAAATTGAGACGCTCTTCATCCAGGTTTAACAAGCTTCCACCAGCTTGATGCACATACAGGTAAACATGACTTTATCAGCATCATCATATTTGCAGTCTTAAATCTTGAATCATTTCACTGATCATAGAATAATGCTGTTTCATTTTTAGCTTCGCTTTCATGTCGGCAATGTATCATTGAACTATCTTCACTAAGCTTTGCTTTATCAGTATCTCGTGAAAATTGTTTATATTGCTTGGTTATTTAAACTAGCCTGACTGTAGCGAATGGTTCTGTTTCCAATTATTTAATACTTCTGCACATTATTCGACTTCACAGCAAACGTCACATAGAACAACCTCGACTGCCGATCAAAAGCACTTTGTGCAATGAATCTCAATTCAGAAATAGTTACATATCTTACACATTCCATTTGCTTTTCTTGTACATGAAATACACCGAACCTCGTCCTTAATAGCACTATTCAGAGACACCAAATCATTCTGAATGAATTCTTGACGACTTGATTTGATAATCAGATAACATGGATCCCACGGCATGTGAAAAGCCGGGTGACAAGCTCACTCACTGGTGCAGGTGGTACTTCTACGTGATGTGAACGGGCCAAAGAACTATGTTCAAAGAGCTTAGAGGCCTCGTGTCTCGTGGATTTCTATAACCATCCCGTCGAAGCTTCTGGCCCTGTGTCACGTGACATGCTACCAGAACGTTCTACATTTTCTTGATCTCTGACCATAAGGGACCTAACTCTTATCCCTCATTTATCTCTTATTTATATCTACAGTTACCTCGCTTATAGCATTTGATCTTTCGCAGTTACACTAGCATTACTAGTCAGTCTTTGTTCTGGAACCCTATGGTAAAAGAAGCAGAGTTCGACCGAAAGACATACGGAGAAATGCACTTGAGACAGAAATGAAAATTATGACGAAGACATGAAAAGACCTTGCGCTGGTGCCACGCGATAGGGGGCACTGGCGTAACTAATGTAACATCAAAATCATGCTCTATCAGATGATGTAATCAGGTGCAACACGTTTCTGTTGTTACACATGGCTTATGAAATGCTATATATTACCTGATCTTGCAGTGTGTAACATATATAAGTAAATAGTGCAGCAGTGACCCGTCCACCTTGCTTCCCCATTTTAGGTTTTAATCTTTGCTACGCAAAAACATACAATTCGCCGACGAAATTCACTGACTGTAGACTCACCTTTGAAGCCACGCCCATTTCTTCTGTTTACAGGCGCTGACAAGCGTTTACCTACGTTCGTACAGGCTAAGATAACAGTCAGCGAAAGCATAATTCGCTAATCATAAATTATCACACGAGCTGATTTGGCAACTTGCATTATTGACAGAAAGGAGCGCGCGGATAGATAATTGGGTTCTTTGGAAGCGAGGGGGCGGGCAGGAGTTGGCCGCTAACGGTTGGATGTCCAACATTTCAGGGGACAAAGCAAATGCAAAAGGGAGGAGATAATAAGATTTACCGACCACATTCGTTTGTCCGTGATCCCAGGGGAGGTAATTATCTGATCTAGAGCAGAGAGACGAGATCAAAGACGGTCTGTTCGCTTTAGCTGATGCCTATGTTGTTGGGTGGCATCAGTGAGCAGGAAATCTTATCTCAAGCTTCGAACGCATTGATTTTCCCTGATATGGCCGAAGGCGCAATTTCTCGCACCAGTTAGTAAAATACCACCATTTCCGTATAAATACTCAGTACTCCCAAAGTCAGTTTATCAGTTCGCTCAGGATATTTTGGAAATCTAGCTCGTGATTCTAGCCATTGTGAAAGTGTGTCATAGCATTCCGTGGAGATTGTTCAATTTCCGATTGCGGTAATATATATTAGCATTTAGGTGATTTAATGTGTTAAAGGTTATCATTATAATTCACCGGAATTTTTCTAAGTGCTAAGACTGGTGTATTAAATAACATATAGCTAACGTTTCCAGCTGTAACGTAAATTTAATCAATCGCTATCACCCAGAAAGAGATGTTTTAATTGACTAATAAATACACTAGGCGACTTGACTATTGATGGAATATAAATTTATCTCCAATTCATTACGTGTAATTGTGTAAGTGACTAATGTAATATCATGTGGCGAAAAAAATAGCTAGTAATGACAAGCGATATTTGTAAAGCAGTCATAATTAAATTAACACTGATATTGTGCGCTGAGAGTTTTACCGGGGGAAGAGGCGAAAGGCGCATACCTTAAACCCAAATCCGTCCCAGGTGAGCGAAGCTCGATAAGATAGGCTAAGACACGCGTGCTTTTAATGTAATTAAATGACGGAGTGAATTAGAGATCTTAACCTTACGCCTGACAGGATAGGATATTGATATTTTTATTAAATGTTTTGTCTTCTCCTAAATCTAGTACTGATCACAAACCAGCCTGCCAGCGGTCTAAATACAACCAGTAACAATTCTTAGTCTTTATTGGGTCTTCGATGTTAACCTGTGCGGTCCTCTTGCTTCATCCAGAGAGAGGGTCCAAACGTATAGACATTAAGAATTAATTATAACTGGAGGTACCAAATACCCAGATTTTTTCCATTCAATTTAATCAGCCCGCTGTGGCAAAATATCTATACATAACCATTGTTCCCGACTATTGACCATTGTGATGTCAAGTGGATCTATCCAGAAAGATTTACCCATCAGACATTTCCTTTAACTATTGGAAGTACTAACTACTGTCCACTGTGAACACTAGATCTTGGTAATTATTTTGCTACCTGAACTATCTGACGTGACATTTTCATACCCAATAATCACCACCAAAGTAAGCGTTCCCCATTAGGAGGATTAATTATTCGTGGAGGAACTGGGGCTCACTTCGGCAAAGCACAACACTAGATTTTGTCACATGTACCCTGATGATTATGTTCAAGATGTTGTTAACCAACTAGTAGGTAAGCGAGATTGTATGTGGCCACAGATTTGACACAGAGTGTGAGGAAGAGGAGTGAATATTTCTATTTGTATAATCATTGTACCCACTTCTTTTTTGTTCGCTAATACTGTTATTTTACAGGATAGATTAATTAGGAACTCTGTTCTTTACTTTATCGTCTATTTCTATACCCTAGCGTTAATCTTTTGACCTTTTGGGGTTATTAACTTCTTGCGGGATCTTTTCTCAACAGAGGGGATGACATGTATGGGGTTATTTTTTTCTGTAAAATTATATATAATATATTTCATTGATTTATATATGTTTGATGTTGTGAGCAGTTTATATGATAATAAACTTAACAAAACTTAATTACTTGTGTTGGTCAGCTCAGCCCATACCCATACTCCATTTACAATAGTTTTCACGTTTGTGTGTCTTGTTGTCACATAACTGTGTGTGTGTGTATAGTTAAACATATATGTTAAATGTATGGAGAGTAGGATTGTCTGTTAACAAATTACAGTCGTAAAGATAGGCTGGACTAGAGTATCTTCTCAACCCAGTGACAGATTCTACCCTTAAACTATTCACTCGTGAATCTATTTCTCATACCTTAATTCTCACTTAATTACTACTTTGCCTGTTCTATCCAGACGGACCTGATCTAACTTAAATACCTATCAAATTTACGACACAGTATTGTTTCTATGCCCTTTTCTATTCGCTTCAACTTCTTCTGTCTACCAAGGTGTCTTCTTTCATTTCTTCAACGAGTCGGAAGTCAACACATGTTCAAACATCAACACCGTAGGAACACAGAAACGACATTCACACGTCAAGTATTTTACTCGTTTCACGGCAGAGCCTATGATGTTACCAGGTCTGCCGTGAATTTAACTAAACAGACGGTTTTTTCATCATTGGCAATATTAGGGCAGTGCCATTTTTTTGTGTGTCTTCTTGACAATCATCAATTATTGTGAATTGTTTGATTTTCCTAGTGAATGTCTTTTTTTTTTTTTTTTTTTTGTTAAATCTTTTTTCATAATTAAAAATGACTTATTTAAATTTCTAAATTTAAATAAATTGAGATCCTTGATTGTTGTTGTTGTTGTTGTTGTTGTTGTTTAACTAGGGCTGCTGAGCTTCTTGCTCTTTAGCAGCCAATAGCAAGTTGAAGACTCCTTGGTATTATCTACACTGTAGATCTAGGCTTTTCTTGTGGCTTTTCTGCCATTCCGAAACGTGTTGAGTTGAAGTCATGAGCTCCAGTTTCTCCAGCTTGGCTTGCATTTAAAAGATCATCACATCTGGTCTCAAGCTAGGAGTAAGAAGAACGTGGTATACTGTGCATTCCCTGCCATCCAAGGGGGCTCTCCAACTATGCAGAGCTAAAATACTAAACTAAAGTTCTGGGCTCTCCCAAGAAATTGTCACGTCTTGAACAATAGTTGTAAAAGTGGACTTAGATGTAAAAAGGTTGAAAACCACTTGTTCAGACTACCTAATCCTCTATCTAACTTTACGTCTGCTTCCATATTATTTGTAAGTGATAAAGTGTGTGCAAAAGAGTAATATTGTCGCCATGGAAAACACGAAGAGCAAGGCGTGTGGGTGTCCTTAATGAATAACTCACTGACTTAACCTTCGCCGTCTATCTATCTCTATCGCACATCACTATCACACGTTTTTGTGCATTACTGTCACCCACCTATCTCTGCAGCTATCAAGCCTTCCACACTTTTAATTAATACCTCATGCGACAGGTTACTATTACCACTAGTTTTACTACTATCACTACCGCTACAAAACCTATAACTGTTATAACAACTGCCACTAGCCTTCAAGCGTTTGCTATGATTAAATTTTCTAGTTTGTTTTCAACTACTAGAAATATTATCAATGCGACATCAAAGTAGAAGCTTCTGTCAACATTACTACTCAAACATAAATACTCTGGGGCAAAACTTTTAATTGTGTCCACAATTAAGCGCTGTAGTATTTACTGAGAATGTTCTCGTTGCTCTCTCGTCCTCAATCTCTCTGTCTCTCTAGCTCCTTGTCTCTCGCTGTTGACGTTATTAAGTTCAGATGAAAACATACATTTCATACCAATTATAGTAAAATTAAAATAATTATCATTTATATGTTTATATTTTAAAGAAAAACACCTCCTATATTGATTTCATCAGCCAATAATTAATGCCGTTACTGTTAGAGATCTGATAATTAGATCTGGACAGTAAAACGTTCTCCCATCTGAAGCGGGTGTGGTATTCAATAATGACTGATAACCAACAAACACGGTTCGCCGATTTTAATTCAGTATTTAACACTAATCTTCACATTATTCTTTTTGAAATGTAAACGTTTGACTTGCAACTTCTGCTTCGTGTTGTTTAGGCAAATTTATCTAGAAATTCTATAATTGTCAACCTAAATAATCTTTGAAATTTACTCAAGACAACGACGATACTTTTCTGAAATATTTTTTGCTGTCAAAGTAATGAAATTAAAGCAACGTGTTTTTTTTTTTAAAATTTCAAATCATTTCACACTATCTGTCTAATAGTATAGGAATCTACTTAGCTCGTGAAGTTTTCACGAAATACATATTGAATGGTAAATTAGTCAGGACACTTTCAGTTTGAAACGGAGAAGTTTAAAAGTATGCATATGCATGCCGTTAACGAAAGATCTTTTATAAAACGTTAACACGTCTGCTTTATATCTCATTCTGTTGTTTAAAACCAGTATCTGTAATTCATAGAGTTTTAGTCTTTGTTTTTGCCTTGCATGGTACGCTGTAAACTTAAACACATTATAATGGTAATGAATAGTTGACTTAATTTATATAGCTAATTTAGTAAATTTACGAATTTGTTTTAGCTAAGGCATGTACATTTGTTTAAAGAAAAACCTGTTAACTTCAGATATGAACATTGGTAATATCTCACACAAAAGCGAGACGCCACATTATGATCCTGTGGTCAGCGACAATACCGTCCATTACATTACCTTTGCTCTAGTTATAGTGACAAGTTCATCTGTGGCCTTGTTCGGTATAGCAGCCAACGCCATCAACATGGTCGTATACTGGAAACAAGGAATCAAAGACAGTGCTACTGTTCAGTTTTTCTCATTGTCAATTATAGACTTTGTTTTGTGTATACTGGTTTTGGCTGCATCACTCAGTGTTCTCCTCGCCTACGTTAATCCAAACGTCACGGTTCTCGATCCCCTCTCTTTATCTACATTCCTATCACAGCCGAGAGAAACAATGTATTCTCTGTCAACAGTTATAACTACTTTTCTGTCAGTGGAGCTGTGCTTTTGTGTTATGTTTCCGTTTAATGTTAAATTAATTTTTACAAAGCCTCATTCTGTTAATGCTGTCCTTTGCTTGGGATTTATCTTAATGACACTGCTAATCCCAGATTACATAACCCAGGGTTTGAAATGGAAGTACGACTCCAGATTTAATTCAACTCGACTTCTTCTCTGGTCGGCGGAGGACAGGAACAAATTTGATGTATTCAAGAATGTTGTGTTTGCTAGTGTGCTACCACTTGTTGCTGGTATTATCAGTACAATACGTGCATTACTTATGCTGACAAAGATTAAAACTTCGAGGAAATTTCGTAAGTCAAATGGATCAGCTGTTCCATATGTGCATTACTCACATAGTATAAGTAAAAACATCAAAGACAAATCAAAAACATCTATACTGAAGCACATTAAAAACGCACCACCTGTATAATCCAGGAACAGAGTGTGAAATGTAAATATAAGTGTGTACAAGTTTACATATTTGGAATCTTTATTCATTTTCCCATGAATCCATGCTGGTCATTAATTTGTACATTTGATTGTTATGAAATTCATTGCATTCTGTGCAGGCAAGGGAGAAAACCAAAAATACAAAAAAATGCACGTGCGTTATCCTGCTGGAGAAGCTGCAAGTCTGGATAAATTGTGAACGCAGGAGCAACCAGTGCATCCAGAACCTCATCTCGATATGTCACAGCATTAACATTTCCACGGAAGACGTGAAGAGGCAAGCGATGGTGAAAACTGAATCCTCCCCAAATGTGAATACTGCCACCTCGAAATCGGTTGACACAGCAATCTGCAAAGCGCTCTTCACACCGTCGCTAAATCCGCATACGTCCATCTGCAAAGGATATGTTGAATCTGTTCTCGTCTGTGAATAGGACAGCATTCAACTGCAGTCTAGTCCATCTGATATGTTGCTCTGCCCATTGCAGGCGCTGCTAACGATGTCTGTGAGTCAAGTTTGGCCCAACATAAGGTCGTCTAGCAGTAAGGCCTGTATCTCTGAGTCGTCGTATGACTGTCATTCGAGAGACTTGCCCATGTCTACCCACTATTGCTCTTGCTGTTTGACTTGCCGGGAGAGTCAATTCCTTAGGTGACTCAGCACAATATGACGATCTTGCGCAGGGGTAGTAACTCGTGGTTGGCCACTCCGAAGTCTATCCCGGGCACTGCCAGTGGTTCCGTAACGTTCATTGAGACGTACAATAGTGCTGTGGTGGCAATTCATCCTTCTGGCAATGGCCCGCGAGCTCATTCCGGTCTCCAACATACCAATGGCTCGTTGGCGGTCGTTTTCAGATAGTCGTGGCATTTCAAGCACATGTACTGGGTGTTTTGTCTCAACGGCCTTTTTATACCGAGTATACTGCCACAATGCGTACACATTTTCAGGGTCATAGCTGTTGAGAATCGTGTTACACGTGTAACTTTCATCGTTTTCATGTAGTCTGTACACACACCCATGGGTTGAATCTTGCACTTTCCATTCCAGCAGCCATTCGCTCTCTACCGCATGGCAAACACGGGGAAAATCCATTCCCACACTTTTTTTTGCCAGCTTCTCGGCATCAGTATATATAATAGTGGTGCGTTTTTAATGTGCTTCAGTATAATATTGCATTAACGAAAAAAGACGCAAGACTGGCAAAAACAGTAATTGCTGTAGATGTGATCTTTATTATATGTAATGTTCCCAAATTCATGCTTCTTGCCTCCACTATTGTAGAGTTTTACATTCCTGAGTTCAACTGTCTCGTGCCAGGTAGATATCAAAATTTAGTGTCGTTGATTATGATCTTAGCCTATATCATGGAGTCTATAAATGTGGCAGATAACTTTTTACTTTACATTTTTACCAGTGTAAAGTTTAGGTCAATGTACAGACAAATATTTTGTAATTTTCGAATCGTAAAGTAAAAAAAGAAAAAAAAAGAAAGAAACAGCGTGAATGGTGATATTTGTAAAATGCAAAAGATCTGTGCAGCCTCCTTTCAGGTAAATAAGATTAAGAAGTTCATTGCAGACACACAGTCTGCACTATTGGAAATACATTATTTTTCCAAACAAAAAAAATGTCAAGTCCAAGTTTGAGGCTTTCAGAAAAAAAAACATGTCTCAGTCGTTTACTAAACCGAGAAGTCATAAATAAGAGAACATAATGATTTGTGGCATTGAATAGGAAAATAAAGAAATCCGTAGAGACTGAAAAATAGAAATCAGAAGTTGTTGTGTGATTCCGTCCAGTGATGGGCTGAATTCTGAGGTACTACTTTCGTACAGCGGGTCATCATTACACAAGAGAAGCAATCAACTCTCCCAAGGCGATCCAATAAATGTCTCTGAATAATTGAACTTAGCAATCATTTTGTCATAAGGCGCTACATGCATCTAATTATCATGCATAAAGTTCGTTGTCCTTTAATCCAAGCCCCTTGCCAATGAAACCACACTGTCTGATACTGCCTGTCACAAATAAGTCACTTCGTCCAATTTAATAGGAACCAGTTGAAAGTATGCACATGTGTTCAGTCGCTATTTATATCTGGTGCATAAAGGTCCTGGGGTCAAAATCCGACATTTGACAATTAACACCTTTGACATTACACAAAAGACCATCTATTCTTTACACAGTTCGACTAACTTTTTGTATCCCGCGAGGTAAAGTTTTCATAACAACGCATCCACATTATTGCGTAGAACCGAGCGATAATAATTGAACTAACACCCCATCGGGTAAACCCACATCCTTCAATCACCGTGCGTAGCTCTCAACAGAAGTAAAGGCATTAATGAAATCAGTAACAAGAAATACGATTCGCGGCTAGACATTGAAATAATACGCCAGCCATTTTCATTTTTCGAAACGGTGGTTGACGGTGTAGAGACAATATTGTGAAAAAAAAGTTATTATATAAACGTAAAATTGCTTCACATTATATCAAATAAAGACATAGGAATACATTTGCACCATCATACGAACTACATATTTGCAAATTAAATATACTTAATGTTGAAATGTACAGCGTTCATACACATACTTTAAGTGCACTTTTTATCCTTCTTAAAGCCAAACAGATATAGCTGGAAGGAAAACACAGAAAATCTGAGCTTGGGTAAAGAAGACAATACGTTATGGAGACTAGCGAGCCTTGAACAACGAAGTATCTGATTACAAATAAATCACATTCAAACAAAGAGGAAAAAAGCTGCAAATGTGCTTAACGAACATTGTGCTGGTGCAAAACACATTGATCTCTCTATAGAGAGGAAGACAGTCATCATTCATGAATAGTTAGGTCATGACAACACAAAGATTGCAAAAGAAGAGCTTATGATGGCAAAGTTGACAATGATAGAAATGGAGGTCGCATTAGGAAAAGGAAAAGGAATCACCAACAAAAGATGGGAAAACCAATAAATGTTAATAGGTCTGTGCACGAACCCGAAAAAGACGCTGCTGGCAGTCCTAAATTGCATCTGAAAAAGAAGAATTGTCCCGCAGGCATGGTAGAAAGCCACAGTGATGCCTCTATTCATTCATAACCCTCCACTCCCAAAGGAGCATAGGCCTTCAACAAACACATGCCAAGTCCTCCTGTCACGTGCCATCATCTCAAGTTCTTTCCACGTTCTCCTCATCATTTTCACCTCTGTTTCCAGCTCTCTTCTGCCTCTATTGAAGGAAGACAAATACCTTCAAGAATCAAATGGCTACAGGTCAATCAGTGTACTAAACCGTGTACTTAAACTGATTAAGCGCACGTTTATCAGACTGGCGTGCACTTCGAAGAAAAACACTTATCATCCCCTCAACAAGCAGGTTTCAGACAACACAGATCCCCTGAAGATCAAATCACATATATAACTCAAGAAATGACAGATGCCTTCCAAGAAAAAAAGCACACGCTGGTGGTTTGGGTATATGTGGGAAACAACGCTTGATTGTTATTGTTGATCAGAATATACTTCTTGGAATCCCGCAAACTCATAGGTGATCAGTCTCCACATTTATTACATAGAATCGCGCAACGATAATTGAAGAAAGACCCCATGGGGTAAACCCACATCCTTCAGTCACCGTGCGAAGCTCTCAATAGAAGTAACGACACTACTGACGTTCGTAGCTACTAAACAGGGTTGGGCATGGGGCTGATTATCCCCTCCCGTAAATAGCATTTTACCACAAAAACATCAACAAACAATATAGATAAGTCAAATACAGAATATAAGTCAATTCAGCTATCAAAGACAGAAGAAGATCCCATGGAAAGAAGGTGCATGAAGCAACCCAGAGAAAGCTGAGGGAGTCTGTGTTGCCGACTAACCTTTTTTCGTCTAGGAAAATCTCTAGGATTGGCACTCGAAACGTAATTTACCGGCAAGACGTATTTTCAAAATCTTTAGTAGCTCATTTTCAGAGTATGTAAACATATAGATTTTTAGTCATTTTCACATAGGTCCTGAACGAATGAGTAAATGACTCGAAGTTTTACACAGAAGAGAAGCCTAGAAGAAACTGCTTGTAACAAACGTATCGTCAGCAAGGGCTCTTCTTACAAGTCGGGACAGATCATAACACTACCAATACAATCACTAAAAACAGCTGCCTGTTAGGCTAGGGCTTACGAATGCGTTTGTGTAATATCTAACAGTCATTGGACTGACAGCTTCAGCATATGCAAGAAGTACTGTCGTCAACACAGAGAGAGAAAGGGCTTCCCTACTCATCTTGATAGATCGCTTGTGATCTCGACCACTGTGCATCCATCTAAGTCTTTCACCATGTAACGCTTGCCGTACATATTGACACAATCAGCCATTGGTATACAATAGTTACTTACTTACTTAGTCATTCCCCTTCTACCGTGAGGTGTAGAGGTTTGGAAGAGAGAGCGCCAGACTATTCTATCGGCTGTCTTCCTCCTGTACTGGTTTCACTCTAGTCCTCGGTCCTTCAAAGATTGTCTAATGTTGTCCTCCCAGCGGACTCTGGGTCGTCCTGGGGGTCTGGATCCCTGGCTCTTTGTTTCCCATGCTTGTCGTGGTAGCCGATCTTCTCCCATTCTGCAGACATGGCCAAACCATCTTAATTGGGACTGTTCTACTTGGGTCTGCAGGGGGTAGGATTTAAGGCCTTGACGTATCGTCTGGTTGCGTACCATGTCTCTGCTTGTTACTTCAACCACCTTCCTCAGATACCTCATTTCTGAGGTTTGGATCTGGCTTTTATGGGTTGTAGTCATTGCCCATGACTCGCATCCATATGTCAAGACTGGGACATAGGTGGAGCGGTATACAGCCATCTTCGTTTTCTTACCAACCTCTCTCTTGCCGAGGATTCCTCGATTTATGGCCTGAAAAAGTCTCCCAGCTGCTGCTTTTCGAGTGGCCAACTCTTCTTTGACGCCTCCCTTTCGGTCAATAATAGCTCCGAGGTATTTAAAGTGGTCGACCTGCTCCAGGACCTGTTCTCCCAGCTTAATCTGATGTCTTCTTTCTTCTCGTGATATCACCATGGATTTTGTTTTAGAGCTGCTTATGACCATCCCTCTCTTCTCCAGCTCTTCCTTCCAGACTTGCAGGTTGGATTGGAGATGTGCCTCTGATTTAGCAATCAGGGCAACATCATCAGCAAATGCCAGCTCTGAAATACAGACCTGTCTCATCTTCCAGTACCCCGCTGAATACTTTCTTGTTCTCTCCCTACATGCCTTAATTGGAGGGGGAGGGGGGGAGGGCAGGGGGGTGGGGGGGGTGGGGGGTATACAATAGTACTCAGAGCAAATCGCCAGATAGTACTGAGGCGCAACATAAACATTCATCAAAGACAGATTGCCATTGGCCCAGTCAACCATCAGTGGTCAGATAGGCTTGAGGTGTACATACGCCAGACACCATAGCGGAAAAAATCCTTTCCCAGTGTAGTTATCCAAAAGTGATAGGTTTATAGACATTGTTATACAAGCATAACATTGTTTTATATTATTCGTCAGCAAGCAGTATACTTGTCATTTCATTATTTTCCAGTGTAGTTCACCAATTTGTGGGACTGAAGACTTTTCATCATAGCTTTCACCAGTTCAATCTTAAGTTAAGAGTAATTACGTTGTTAATTAATTAAGTGAATATCATTTTTAAATATCTGTTGATTGCAATGTTACAATCAGTGCCAAGAAAAATATTAAACAGGATCATCCTGGAAAGGCAAAAAGAGTCCATTCACAGACAACTGAGAGATGAACAAGCAGGTTTTCGGAAAAATAGATCCCATACAGATCAGATATCCAAATAATAGTTGAACAAAGTTTGGAATGGAATTCACCGCTATGCATTTGAATTGTGGACTATGAAAAGGCGTTTGGCAGTGTAGACCAGGGTTTCTGAAACGGGGTTCCACGACGAAACCCTAGGGTTCCGAGATAGATCGTGATTTAACACACACACACACAAAACAAAAAAAAGTTTTTTGAACTTTGCTCGCAAGGCGATGTTAGCGCTCACAGTGGTTGACAATGACCAAACAGCCCCGTATGCCAGTGCGCAAAAGGACCGTCTTCGCTCTTGCACATACCATATTTAATTATCATCTTGTAGAGTAGAAATTTGTTATAGATTTTTAAGCTTACATTGATAAGGTAAACAAAATCAATTAGGAAATTTAAAAAAAAAAGGAAAAACTGATGTTTCTTCTACTTACACGACGTATTTCCATTAGAGATGATACCCTTCGCAGGGGAGGGGGAACCACCAAAAAAAAAAAAAAAAAAAGAGTAGGCTAATAAGTTGGCCAAAACAAACAAATCCACAGAAAACAAATCATTCTTTACTCAAAATAGCTTTGACAATAAGTATTGGATTATTATATTTACAACTTACAGATGACGTTAATGTGCCATGAGCTGTAGATTTAACAGTTTATGCACTGGTTCCATGAGACCTGATAATTATTTCAATAGGTCTTCCAGAATAAAAAGGTTTAGGAAGGCTAATGTAGAGAATCACTTTGGAAAAAGTGAGACATTATGGAGTCCCCAGTGTGACGTATAATGGAAATGAAGCCCCTGTATCCGACAGCCGTTTGTGACATCAGCTTAGTTTTAAGATTCGCTAACAAAGTCACGCATTCCTCTGCTTCTCTGACTCACCTTGTAATCCACGCCTCTTTTTACTTGACCATATCAAACGAGCTTGTTTACCAACTTTCGCAACCTGTCATTCATAGCAGGGGGCGAACCACGTTCGTTTACGCAAATTTCTCACGAGAGCTGAGCTGTCAGTATTACGATAACGGGCGGATCGTACGTGAAAAACACGTGGAAGTGTAACGGCCTTTGAAGATTCTCTATAAGGGGAGCAAATCCTTTGATCTCGAGATACAGGAAAAATCTCAGACGGGAGCCCGCTACACGGGTTAAGCTTTTGTTGTCGATTAGCAACGGCCGACAGAAGCGACCGTTAAACCCTTGATCGGGGAAACGTAGTTTCAGATTTCTCTGCTGGGAAACGGAGTGTGAGAATTCACATCTTCTAGAGATCATAACAACAGGATCGTATATAAACTGCGTCTTTCTTAAATCATTATCAGAGTCGCTCAGATTTTTCTCGGAGAGTCTAAACACGTTATCTAGAACCACTGGGAATAGATGTGTTAATAGAGCTTGGTGTTTCTTTCTGGCTTTCTGGTAATATATAAATTTGTGCTTAAGCGTATTAAAATGTTAAAAGTTTTAGCATCTTAAATTCACTGTGCTTTTCTAGATGGAAGACTAGCGAATTAAGGCCCTGAGCTACCCTGAAATGCTATTTTCGTTATTAATTGCTGGATTTCAATGAAAATGCACAGACTTAACCTATATCAATACTAGATACGAAAAATGAAAAGTTTTATGGCATTGCACTACTGGTTGCCATAGAAACGGCGGCCATATTGGATTCTATTGTTCTATTTCAATTTGCTAAGGCTTTTTTATTTATTAAGCTATGAATACCAAATATGAACACAAGGTTTATCATTATATTTTAAAACTTTTCGATTGGTGGATTTTTGATAACTTTAATACAAAAAAAGTTGTAGGACTTTGAATATAGTGTCTAAAAAAAGTAACAAATTTTGATAAATTTTACATTACTTTTTTGCAATAAATCAAAAGTTTGATCAGATACTCAAAATCCAGCAGTATGAAAGTTTTAAAAGATTATGGGCAACATATGTGCCAATGTTTATGTCAATTAACACATAAGTGTGGAAGTTTTAAGGAAATTAGGATGAGAAAATTAGATTTTGAGAAAATCGCATTTTTCTCCATAAATAGTCTACAATTAAATAAGTCTGTAATATTGCCCCTGAAAAATTGCTTACTTGTCATTTAGAACATACTGGTAGCATAGCCAGCTTTCTCTGCAGCTTCCTTGCTGGCTTTCTGTTGAAATTTGTGCCTACTTTCCTTCCTTGTCTTAGTGCAGTTTTCTGCCGTTTTAGAGCTGAGCAATATTGGATTCTTTGTTCTATTTCAATTTGCTAAAGCTTTTTTATTTATTAAGCTATGAATACCAAATCTGAACACAATGTTTATCATTATATGTTAAAACATTTTCAGTGATGGATTTTTGATAACTTTAATACAAAAAAAAGCTGTAGGACTTTGAAAATAGTGTCTAAAAATAGTACCAAATTTTACTAAATTTTACATTACTTTTGTCAATTAACCAAAAGTTTGATCAGATACTTAAAATCCATCACATGAAAAGTTTTAAAAGATTATGGGCAATATATGTTCCTATTCTTGTCAATTAATACATAAGTGTGGAAGTTATAAGAAAATTAGTATGAGAATAATGATTTCTTTAAAATCACATTTTTCAATATAATTACAATATAATTAAATAAGTATGTGATACTGCAGCAAAATAAAATAACTTACTAGTCATGCAGAACATACCGGCAGCATATCCAGCTTCCTCAGCAGTTTCTTGTGTGGCTTTCTGTTGAGATTTGTGCTAAATGTCCTTCATTTTCTTAGTGCAGTTTTCTGCCATTTTAGAGCTGAGCACCAGACGTTTAACGCTTTCTTGCTCCTGCCAGTCGACAAGCCTCTTTTCCACTGTTCAGCCCCAGGACTTTCTTGAAAAATATAGCAGCCTCAGGTCCTTGATTAAATTCAGCAATATTAGGGCCATATGGTTTAATTGCTATGATCTGATTGAATGCTTTGCTATCACAATCACTTTACACGGTGTAGCGAAATATATGTCGCGTCAGATAACAGCTTCACAAATCACTACCTGCCTCAGCTTCCATGACACTTGAACTTCCTAGAAAGAGGTAAATGTTTACATTAGTAAAATTTCAAATAAAGATGCAAACAAGAATTATAAAACTGTGTCTTAAAGTACAATGGAAGCAAAACAATACATGTAAGTAATGAAATATGTTTCTAAACTTGATATTTATGGAGATCAAAATAAATTACATGAATGTCTATGCTTAGGCAAGGGGAAACTTAAAGTAAGTTTCAAAAGTAAATACCTTCAAAATGTATATGACAGCCTTGCTTCACTTTCTATTTGATGAAGTTTCCAATCTTTCTTCTGGTACCAAGAACAGCTGTTGCACATGTCTGGCAGGCATTTTTTAAATAACACATAAGCATCTGTGACAAGACATGTCACTAAAAATACACAAGAAACAAACATTAAATTGAGGAAACAAATATGCACTATGCTTACAAGAATCATGATAATGTACTGAATTATGAGAAGTCACCCGTTATTCTGTAAACTCAGGAAAACGTGATGATTTTTAATTGAGTGTCTACTACTCGTAATAGCTAGTTCATGTAACTCCCTGGTGGTTGAAATGAAGCGCAGTGGGCCGCCTTCTTTGATGTCATTCCAGTAAGTAGCCAACGTCGTAAGGTTTAGGGTTAGGTTAAGATTCTTAAACCTGGTTGAAATGAGTCACTGTGGGCCGTCTTCTTAGATGTCATCCCAGTAAGTCGCCAACGTCGTTAGGGTTAGGTTTAGGCTACATTTACGTAAACATTAGCCCTTTTTACTGCGTCTCTGAATTCTAATCTAAGGAACTATCGTACAGACGGTCCTGTCTGCTTCATTTCAACCACTAAGCCTAACCCTTACTCCTGTTTACTGCGTCTCTAAATTCTTGTCAAAGGCCACATCGAACAAACGGTCCGCTACGATTTATTTCAACACTCCTTGCCTGAGTAGTAATGTCCCAGTTTTTACCATTATATCGTCACAATAAGTACGTTTTACCTGCAGTGTAGGATAAGTCTTGCTTCCATCTCTAACTCTGGCCTATTCCAGTTGGAGGTAACGAGAGCATCTCGTTTTTTTAGGCATTGTCACATCAATAACAAATCAAAACTGAGATTCCGTAAACACGCAGCCATATTGTCGTCGTTGCCGGTCACGTGAACGCGAACAGCCAATTAAAAATTTAGAATCGAGGGGAAACCCTTATTGTTGACTTGGAAATTATAAATTTCCAATCTGGCATTTGGAATCCCGAAATAAGTGATCTGCTTACAGTAAAGTGCAGATTTTGACGAATCCAACGATGTATAATATGTAGGGGTGTAAGCTTGGTTGCTATGGGAAAAACTAGGTCCAATAAGGCTTATTTTCTCGAGTTTGAGAAAATCTCTTTATACCATACCTTTTTCAAAGTCAAAATACATATTGTTAGAGTGCATTTTGACATTTAATTCTGTTATATTTAGATTCAGGAGATGTTAAAGTATCAGAAAATGGACTAATCCCAAAATCCATCATTTTTGTATTTTGACGTTAATTTCATGCCCGCTCCTGGCCTTAAATAACGCGTAGCTATTTTTATTCCAGATGCTTCAGTTGTAATGTAAATTTAATCACCCGCTATCACACAGAAAGAGACGGTTTAGTTGACTAATAAATACACCAGGCGACAGATAATTGACGGAATACAATTCACTTTTATTTCATTGTGTGTAATTTAGTAAGTGACTGTGGTTGACTATCTCATGCGACTAAACCAACAGACGCCTAAAATCTAATAGTTATGAATGACAGGCGATATTTGTTGAGTGCGCGTAGAGATAATTTAATCATAATTGACATTATGCGCTGATCGTTGACCGTAGCAGGAGGGGGAAAAGGCTGCACTCCTCAACCAATCTTGCACCCGCTAAGCGACGCGCGACAGAATAGGCTAGACATAACGTGGACCTTTTAACGTTAATCAGGACCGACGGAGAGGATAGGATGAGAGATGTCTCGTCCCCTTCTGTATATATATATATATATATATATATATATATATATATATATATATATATATATATATATATATATATAAATATATAAATATATATATATATATATATATATATGAAGATATCATTAGCAGTAATTTTTTCAAAATGTTATTATATCCTTTAGGCAACCTGATCAACAGCGACCAGCGGTTTTTTTATGTGGCTATATCTTGGGCCTTGCCTCTGTTTTTACTGATTGGATTAAAGTTGTCTTCTGTTGGCTGACGCGTCTCCAAGTTTCCCTTGTGAACAGGACGGGTCACAGAGACGAACGAACATTGTAATAGTAAATTTTAACTGGACTTACAAAATACCCAGATATATTTTCTTGCATTTATATCAGCCCATTGTGGTGAAATAACAATAACTGTTCTCCCGACTTCTGATAGTCGTTTCCAAGAGGATATTTATCCAGAAGAGTCACGCTATTTCAGAATCGGCACTCACCAGAGTGTAACAGCGCTATATAACTAGGTGGCAGATGACAAGCCTAGTGATATGATTTAAGTTTACAACTTCTCTTTTTATCTTCTTTCTCTCTGAGTTATCTTCCAAGTTATTTAGTTGATATCATTTCTGGCCATCTCCGCCAGAGGTGTAAATTCCTGGATGATACTATAATCCTTTTCTTGTATACTTCAGGTTCGTTCAGTTCCTTCTTTGATGTTAATTGTGACTTCGTATAATGGTAGTTTAAATGTACAAGGCATACGATCAGTAACTCATAAGATGGAATCAAATTCGCTCTGATCCTTCAAAAACTTTTAATAACTTAATAAAACAACAAGTATAATGGTTCATTCAAATGATAGAGTTCTCATAGAAGCCTGTACTGGGTCTTTGGTACTTCAGGTTAACTCATACATGAATTCTATGTCTCGTAAACTTCCGTATTCCTCTTTAACTTATTCTTTTCGCCTTTTTAGTCTTCCCAAAACCTGCTCCTCTTTCCTCATATACCAGCCTTTTGATACTTTACAGATAGTCGTTACATGCTCATAACCATCCGTTTTCTTGGTACATAGTCGTAAAGTACTCATACTGAAGTGACAAATCGTGCTTCTGCACAACTTTCCTGGAAACAAAATTCTACTCTGTGCAAAAATATAATCATAGTTCAATACTTACAAAAAACAGCATAAGCGCTGATCTCCTTTCCGAAATACACCTTAACTGTGAACTACAGCATCAAATACTATCTCCAGATAGAATAATACTGGCTAGTGATGGCTGGACATCTAAATATATTTATATAAACCCTATCTGTAAAACCACAGAAGGTTCATCTTGTCCTTACAGCGATCACACCCTCTTTCTGAAGCACAACTCATGACTCACTGTCATCTAATGACCTCTGGTCATTTCGCATGGTGTGTTTCTCTCGCCACTCTTCTGATTCGCTGTCCCAAATCTTTTTACTTAAATTTATTGGTCGAGCCTTTTTTTCTTGTTCTCGAACTTTCTATTTACAACTCAAGATAATCACTCACTATTAATTAACGTGAGCCGGTATTCTGAACCGTTGTCAGTTAGCAATATTATTATTTTCATTCATTATTTTCTCTTGTGAGCTGTTCCAACTGTTTATCTCACTTTAACAATAGCATAAATAATGCTCGGGCAAACCCCACGGTGACAAGAGCTAGCCGATAGGATTTATCAATCAATCACGTACCATCACCAGTAACAATTTTTTTAGCAACTAGCTGTGTCCAAATACCATAAGTATTGGTTTTTCCGATTCTTTGCTGTGAACACTAGATCTCGATTTTTTTCTACCATTAACTGTTCGAGGTGACACTATCGATCCAGGATTACCTCACCAAACTTGGCGTCCACCTTATAAAATTATTGTCAAGGCTGGACTGGGGCCAAATTTGGCACTGTACCCTGACACTATCAATATCGATAAATATATTCAGGATAATTGTACATTCCAGGAAATATCACCAAGATTAGGTAAGGAGAGAGAGAGAGCGTAGCCACGTATGTCAGAGAGAGAGATTGATTATTTTCTTGTTACGGTAGCTTGTACCAAACTAGCTATTTGGCTTTAACAATTGCTTACTTTACGGATTAGCACGTATTAGGAATTTTGTGTTTTTTTTTTCTGTCTATACTATAACCTATTGCTAACCTTTTGACCTTTGGGATTATTAACTTGGTTGGTGTTACGTGTCGTTCTATGGCAATGTTAATAATATATATATCAGAATGGTTCATGATGCCAAGATGATGTCTAGGGTAGTAAATATATTTTATTTAGGACAGCACGCAGCTCCACAAATATTACAATTCAGGCCAATGATATAATGGCATATAATCGACAGTAAGTCCATGTCAAAACAGGCTGTCATAATCCTTCTCAATATGATTTATATATTCCTATTAATAATCATAGAACTTCATTTATTAAACACTTCAACACCAGACGCTCAAAATATATGTCCACTCGCCATCAAACACAATGCCATTCTCTTCATTTTCTGTCCTAACAGTCACCTGTCTCACGAGACCCAGCCAAGCGTATCGGCGTAACGCAGCTCACCCGTCTTTTCCAGTGACCTGTGTAAAATAAACAAACAACGAGCCCGGCTGAGCTACAGCTATATAATTCACACCTGTTATGAATTTTAATCATAACAGTACTATTTCCCTCCCCCCCCCCCCCCCCCCCCCCCCCCCCCCCCCCCCCACCCCCCCCCCCCCCCCCCCCCCCCCCCCCCCCCCACAAAATAATTATTTCCGTGGTGTGAGTATACCAACACCATAGTGAAATATGGTAACATCAAATTTCACTATACATAGGCACTAATATGGCACACAGGTTTCTGCCATAGGGAAGGCAGTTAAACAACAAAAGTATGGTCATTGGTTAATACCATAGCCACTGTCTCCTATTGACAAAATCCTATTTAACCACAATGTGAAGTCACCATAATTAATAGTACTCAACATATTAAAAAATGATGGTAGCAATACATGCACTCACATACCTCACACCGTCACATAACGCCTATCCGTCAAGTCCAGTATCAGTAGTCACTTAATTAATTCATGATCAACATCAAAAATGCAAAGCAATAAATAATAAACAAATATGCACCAACGTAAATAGATGAAATGAGGCTGACAATCATAATAGTAAGGTAAATGAATGCAACATCTTACGCTAAACAATTAAAGAGAATGTACATCTAAAGTAATTATGAAACAAAATGTGTTGTGGTGCCATTAAAAACATAAATTTTTGCACCTTACTGAAAATGTGTGTCCCATCAGGTAATAATAACATATGGTACAAATTACTAATAATATTGAGAACGCATAAAATGTTAACTCAACAATTAATGTAATTCTAGTAAAGGATGTGTGAAAGACCGAATCCTATTCCATGAATTAAAATTAATCAACCGTTAACTAAAGCACTGTATTAATAGCAATAATATTATAGAATTACACACTAATAGAATAATACTAACTAAACTCTCAAGTTCATGTCCATGATTCTCTGCTATATTCTCGTATAAGTCACATTATAATGTATCTGTACGTATAGAAGTTCAGTGTTCATCGAAAAGTACGATATGATTCTAGTAGAAGCATCCCCTTGAACAAGCGAAGAATTCTTGAGTACCGTCCCTTCATTTTGAAACGTCATGGCAATAATAGCATCAACAAAGTTTTGCCTTCAAACTGTCTATCGTGTCATATATGTCTGTAATAATCAACAATTGTGTGTTTATGCATATAAAGTACGTATGACAACTGTTCCAAAGGACGACGACATCCCAGTAATGGGCTGAGTACAATGAGATCCATCTTGAAATCAGCGACATCCGCATTCATCATCATCATCAGGTGCCTAGCAAAGCGCTCCATTCCTGTAAGTACTGTCCAAAGAGCCCTTGAGCGATTTATCTCAATTTCTGATACCACAGTTATTATTTTGTTATGAACCTAGGCATCTATCACAGAGCACTTGTATCTTCAATTTTCTGAGCATCGGTATCATCAGCAAACAGGTTCATAAAAAGTAGAATGTAGAATCGGTCTCCACGTGAGGTAGTCAGCAAATATGTTATCTGTAACCTCACAAGGTACTTGCATTTGCCGCGTTGTCAGTTGATAATGAGTCTTTCATACAACGTGACAGCACATCCGCCACCTCGCTGTGACAGCCCTTGATGGCACGTATGTCGTAGTCGTAAGGTTAGAGTGCAAGTGATGCTCTGGCAGCCCTTTCATTGCAGAACTTTCCATTTTTCAGATATGACAAGGCTTTTTGATCTGTCTCCAGGGACCCAAAGATGCCGCAATAGAGAATGCAGTCAGTGACCAATAGCTTGACTGCTTGCATCAGGGTCGGCGAACCAGAGCTGACCAAGACCCTACTCCATCCCTACGTGGTGGTCCAGGAAACAGACTGCATCACTGCAGTCTGGCTGAGAGAGTAGGGATCGCAGAGGGAAGGCAAAAAATGCCATGCTGAAGTCAGATCTGTCGACCGAAAGGTGCAGATATCACAGCTCCGGCGTAAACAGACACAACGCAACACACGTCCTCTTCAGGACGAACGAGGAAGAAGGAAGAAGAAGAAGATCTGTCTCCAACACGAATATTGCGCCAATGAGGTAGCGCTGCAACTTTGAGAAACAAAAAATCCACTGCGAGCAATTCTCTTTCTACAATAGGATACCTCTTCTCCGTGGGTTTCAATTTTCGTCTGACATACATAATTGGATGTAGCCGATCGTCGAATTCCTGCATAAGTGTTGCACCAAATCCCGAACCAGAGGCGTCGACTCTAAGGACAAACGGTAAACGAGTATCAAGCAATCGCAAAATTGGTGATTATGACAAATAACATTTCAGTATATTTAATGCCCCATCACATGAATGTGACCAAACAATTTTATTTGGAGAGTTCTTTCTTAGTAACGAAGACAGAACTGAAGTAATTTCTGAAACATTAGGCAAAAATTTCCTATAGAAACCGACGAGACCTAGAAGACTGCGAACTTGTTTTTTTGTCTTAGGAATTTCTAGATTCAAGATCCTAGAGATAGTGAAATCTTCAGGTTTTAGACAACCGCCTCCTATTTTATGTCCAAGAAAAGAAATTTCTGTGAAACCTATCTTAGTTTTCAACGGTCTAGCCGTAAGGTGATGGAGAAGAAGAGTACACAATAAAGACTGAATTCCAAGAACATGTTCTTCCCAAGATTGATGGGAAAGACAAATATCATCAATATAGGTAATAATGTCCTCACGATTAGAGAAAATTTTACGCATCATGCGAACAAAAGTCGCAGGCGCGTTAACGAGACCAAAAGCCATAAAATTAAATTGGAACAGACCCAAAGGTGTAGCGAAAGCAGTATAAGGTTTTGCTCTGTCTGATAAGGGAACTTGCCAATATCCTTTTGACAGATCAAATTTACTGAAAACAATCCTAGCTGTAGATAATCTATCTAAAACAGAATCTAACAAAGACAACGGTTCAGCATCCGAGACAGTCAAAGAATTTAGACGCCTTAAATCAATACAAATCCGAATGGACTTGTCTTTCTTTCTAATCAAAACCATAGGAAAACTATATGGAGATTGAGAAGGAGTAATTACGTTTAATTTTATCATATCCTCAATTTCCTTTTGTACCTGTGACTGGAAATGCACAGGGATAGAATACGGTTTCAGCTTAATTGACCTGAAGTCAGTTAGAAGAATATCATGTTCAATGATATGTGTACACCCAGGAATATCCGTGAGCACATCAGGAAAAAATTGTAGTACCAAGGAAACCTGATCCTTTTGGTATGAGACCAGAGTTGGCGAGATAAAAATATCCTTCCAACTCTCAGTAGACAAAAGTGGTAACGTAGGTAAAGACAACAAGGACTCTGAACTATCGGGTAGTTTAGAAAACTCTTCCTGTATGACCGGTAAGGAAGAGTGACGATCAATGGGCTCGTCGATAGCGTCAAAAACTGGATTAAGATGAGGAGGACGGCAGTGAAATTGTTGCAGCAAGTTAATGTGAAAGGCTTTTTCCTTTCCTTTTACAGAAATAATGTAGTCAACATCTGACAGTCTTTCAATCACAGTATATGGACCTCTCCACGATACAAGTGATTTATTGTCTTTACTAGGTAACAATACATAGGCCTCATTAGCGGGTCATAATTGGCGTAGTTTCCTGTTTTGGCTAACAAATAATCTTGCCTTACTTTTTGCCTTTTCTATCTGGCATGCGTCAATGATTTTTTTTCCTTAAATTAACCACTTATTGGTAAGAGGTTTGAACATCCTCAGGCATGTCAGCTCCCACAAAAAACCTTTCCAATATGGACATAGGTCCTCTTGGTTTGGCACCGAAGAGAGACAGAAGTAGACCAAGAAGCACACGGAGAAGAGAGCTGGAAACAGAGATGAAAATGATGAGAAGAACGTGGACAGAACTTGAGATGATGGTACGTTAAAGGAGGACTTGGCATGTGTTTGTTGAAGGCCTATGCTCCTTTGGGAGTGGAGGGTTATGAATGAATGAGGGACTTTTTTTCATATAATTTGAGAACCACTGCTGATGCAACTCACATGTCAGGTCATAATGATCTGTTCTTCTAACTTAGTTAGGGACTTTCCCTTCATAATTTTAAAACCGCTGCTGGTGCAATCTTTCTGTCACGTATTAAAACTGACTTACTTAACACGCTTTGAGCACTGTCTAGTCATTGCGATTTATTCTGAAATTCAGTTACTTCCCTAATACTTTTATTTAACCTAATATAGCTGATACTGCTGATTTTTCGTTTTGTTTTGTCTTTGTAAAAAATTATTTTCTCGTATTCGTCATCATAAATCGCCGGTGCTTCGCACGCGGCTACATTTTCATAGCTAGCTAATATTTTTATAGGAGACGTTAAATCAAGTATGCATGGAGGCAAGTCTGGAGTTATCCTTATATGACCACCAGCTATGCACATGCTATAGTATACAGATGAGTGAGAAGAACCTCTTTGAGGCTACTTACAACCTCATTGACGCTTGCAATCATCCACACACTTCAAGGGATTCCATCAGTGTTGAAAAAATGCAGAGACCCCAACCCAGCATTTCACACTAAGCATCGAGGAGTCACATGAGCCCCAGGTGTAACTCTGACTTACACCTTGTTGGCAGCATACAGCCAGGGAAGCTGAGAAGTGGCTCTGTGTAGGACGTGATTATTCCTTGGGAGAGCAAAGAACCAAAGCACAGTATTTTCACTCTGCATTGGATGGCGAGAATTCTACGGTATGCCATGCGCTTCTTCCTTCTAGCTTTTCGGAATGGCAGAAAAGCCACGGGAAAAACCTAGATCTACAGTGTAGATAATACTAAGGAGTCATCAGTTTGGTAATGGCTGAAAAAGAGCGAGAAGTTCAGCAGCCATAGTTCAACAACAACAACAAAAACAACAACAACAAGAAGTTAGTCAAGAGAACATCCAACCTTCTTTAGTCGTCATCTATGACATGTCTGGTAGGTCCCATTTGCCCTCGTAACTAGGCTTTCTGTAACTACTACTATTGTCAATATTAGTATGACTTCTTCTAGGTTACTACTGGGGCTACTACTACAACCAGATTTATTACCACCACCACTGCTACAACAACTAGTGCTGTTATAACAACTACTACTAACATTCACTGTGATTATATTTGCAATATGTTTTAACTACGCAAAATACTATCAGTGCGACATCAAAGTAGAAGCTACTGTTAAATATCAAAACAGCAACATAATTACCTCTAGTGCTAAATTCTTAATTGTGTCCACAATTAAGCGTTGTCGTATTTACTGGGTACTCTCTTTTATTCATTTCTCTCTGGCAGTGACTGTCTCCACTCTGCTCTCTCTCTCTCTCTCTCTCTCTCTCTCTCTCTCTCTCTCTCTCTCTCTCTCTCTCTCCCTGTCTATGTGTGTCTGTCGGTGTCGACTAGGCGTTATTAAGTTCATGTAAAAACATAAGTTTGATACCAGTTACATCAAAAGTAAAATAATTATCATGTATAAGTATATCTGTCAGCAATCACGGTTCTCCGATCGTACTTCAAACACTAATTTTTGTCTTTTTTCAAATGTAAATATTTTACCGGCAGTTCTGCTTCATGCTGTTTACGGAAATTTGTCTACCAATTTCATAATGATCAGCCCAAAGAACCCAAGAAATTACATAAGAAATTGTGTATCTACTGTTATTTACGGTCATATGTCAATAACTTCTGCAGCGAAAAGAATAAATTAATACAATATCATTTTGATTTCAAGTCATTTCACTTTCTTTGTACTCAACCTAATAGTATAAGAATGTAAAATAGCTCTTGACATTTACACGAATCACGTATTGAATAGTAAATTTGCTCAGCCACACTTAGTTTGGGACTGCGAAATTTTAAATTCTGGGCAGATCAATATGTATGTCGTTAACGTAGGTTCATTTATAGCACGCTAACACATAATGATGCTATTGGCAACAAATCACTCAGCAGGATGGTTTATAAGATACTTCCTTCGCTTATTATATATACGCCAGGCGTTTGTCTAGTTTGATAATAATCTAGATAGCTGCAGGACGGAAAAATTTTTAATTAGATAAATATAACTCATCACTTCATTTGCTATATATCTCATTCTCTTGTTTAAAGTCATTAAATGGAACGCATAGAGATTACGCCATTTATTGCTACATTGCATACGACATTGTAAACTCAAATCATTTTCAATGTTAATGAATAGTTGACCTCGTTTTTATAGCTAGTTTCGTGATTTTTACACAGTTCTTTTAACCAAGGTATTTAAAACCAGCTAACAGAATAATCTGTTAACTTTAGACATGAATATTGTTAATGCCTTCCACAACAACGCCACTCCACAATATGATCTTCTGGTCAGCGACAAAACTACCTATATCATTTGGTTTGCTTTAGTCACAGTGATCAGTTCTTGTGTGACTTTGTTTGGTACAGCATCCAACGCCATCAACATGGTCGTATACTGGAAACAAGGAATCAAAGACAGTGCTACTGTTCAGTTCTTCTCTTTGTCAATTATAGATTTTGTTTTTTGTATACTGGTTTTGGCTACATCACTCAGTGTTCTTCTCGACAGCGTTAGTCCAAACCTCACAGTTCTCGATCCTTTATCTTTAGCTTCTTTCCTATCCCAGCCGAGAGAAAAAGTATATTCTCTGTCAACAGTTGTAACCATTTTTCTGTCAGTGGAGCGGTGCTTCTGTGTTACGTTTCCTTTGAATGTCAAATTAATTTTTACAAAGTCCCGTTCTGTCAAAGCCGTCATATGCGTGGCTTTTATCTTTGGGGCACTGCTGATCCCAGATTATATAACCCAGGGCTTGACATGGAAGTACGACTCCAGATTTAATTCAACGCGACTTCTATTCTGGTCCACGGAGGACAGGATCAAATTTGATCTGTTCAAGAATGTTATTTTTGCTGGTGTGCTGCCACTTGCTGCTGGTTTTACTAATACGATCTGTGCTGTAGTTATGATTGCAAAGATTAAAAAGTCGAGACAATTTAGACAGTCAAATGGATCAGCCATTCCATATGTGCATCACTCAAACAGTATAAGTACAAGCTTAAAAGAGAAATCAAAAACATCTAATATTGCATTAAAGAACAAAGACGCAAGACTGGCTAAAACAATTATTGCTGTAGATGTGATCTTTATTACATGTAATATTCCCAAGTGCATGCTCCTTGCTACCACAATTTCAGAGATTTACATTCCTGAGTTCAACAGTCGCGTCCCGGGTAGATACCAAAATTTTGTGACGTTGATTATAATTTTATCCTATATCATGGAGTCTGTCAATGGGGCCGTTAGTTTTTTAATTTACATTTTTAACAGTTCGAAGTTTAGATCAATTTCCAGACAAATATTTTGTCATTTTCGATCATAAACTCAAAAATAAGCTTTGTCATATGTAGAATAATAACAAACAGGGTGAATATTGATATTTGTAAAACGCATGAGGTGTCTGCAGTTTTCTCTCATGAATTTAAGATAATGTGTTGTTCACAAATAAAAAAACGTCAGCCCAACTGAGCAGCTCACCAAATTAAGATTATATGAGAGCTGTATACTGTCTGTGCTTCTCTATGGTGCGGAATGCTGGAGAGTAACAGAGAAGGAAATGTTGAAACTGTTTTCAGGAAAATTCTCTGAATCTTTTGGCCGAATACCATCACCAGACAAGAACTATTTATTCGGAGTAACCAGGAGGACATGCACACCATTATAGCTGGCAGACGCTGGAGTTGGGTTGACCACGTCCTCAGAAGAGACCCTGATGCCATTACAAGAACAGCTATGCTATGGACCCCGGAAGGAAAGCGAACGAGAGGCCGACCAAAAACAACTAGGCGGAGTACTGCAGAGGCTGATGTGCAAAGAATGAACCAGAGTTGCGGCACTGTACGAAGGATGGCCGCCGACCGAACAAAGTGGAAGCAGTTTGTTGCTGCCCTACAAGACGCCATCAGATATGATGGCCACTGACTGCTTTGACAGCCTGCGGCTAAGGATCAAAGAAGAAGAACTCAGAAAGCTCGGAAACACGAACCTTTTTCCGAAAATCTTTTCCAAGCGTTAGGCCCAAAATGATGTCTCAATCATTTACAAAACACCAGATGACCGTAACTAATACGTACTTACTTAGTCTTTCCTCTTCTACCGTGATGTGAAGAGGTTTGGAAGAGAGAGCGCAAAACTATCCATCGGCTGTCTTCCTCCTGGCCTGGTTCCATTCTAGTCCTCGGTCCTTCAAAGATTGTCTAATGTTGTCCTCCCAGCGGACTCTGGATCCCTGGCTCTTAGTTTCCCATGCTTGTCGTGGTAGCCGATCTTCTCCCATTTTGCAGACATGGCCAAACCATCTTAATCGGGACTGTTCTACTTGGGTCTGCAGGTGTTGGGTTTTTAGGCCTTGGCGTATAGTCTGGTTGCGGACCACGTCTCTTCTTGTTACGTCAATGACCTTCCTCAGATACCTCATTTCTGAAGTTAGGACCGGGCTTTTGTGGGTTGTAGTCATTGCTCATGACTCGTATTCATACGTCAAGACTGGGACATAGGTGAAGCGGTATACAGACATCTTCGTTTTCTTACCAACTTCTCTTTTGCTGAGGAATCCTCGATTTATGGCCTAAACAAATCTGCCAGCTGCTGCTTTTTGGTTAGCCAACTCTTTTTTGATGCTCCCTTCCGGTCTATGACAGCTCAGAGGTATTTAAAGTAGTCGATCTGCTCCAGGACCTATTATCCCAGCTTAGTCTGATGCCTTCTTTCCTCTCGTGACTATCTAACTATCTACCTAGTCTTATTCTGGTCTTGAGTTTGGGACGCAAAGACAGCGAGGAAAGTAACTGTTTACCCCACCTCATCTTGATGAACCTAAAAAAAGTCCCTGAGTCATTCAGTTGCACACCGTTTGAAAATTTCTGAAGTTCTTATAACATAAATCTGAATATGTCTCAAATCACTAATTTACTGTACGAAGAATTCGATTTTGATGTCTTGTTATTGTTGTTTTTTTTTTAAATATTTATTTTAATTTAAATTTTTTTTTTTAAATTCATTATTATTATTATTTTTTTTTTAATTTTAAAAACGTACTTTAATTATGATGATTATTGCAAATGTAATATTACTTTTATAATGATAAATGCCTTAATTATGCTTAAAGTAAATGTGAGGATGAAAGGATATAGTATACATGATGAGAGAAAGAGGAAGGGCAGAATGTCAGACGGGCCTGCGTGCCCAATTCTTAACCCTTTGAAAATAAAGTTCGTTCGTTCGTTCGGGATATCACCACGTTTTTGTTCTAGAGCTGCTTATGACCATCCCTCTCTTCTCCAGCTCCTCCTTCCAAACTTGCAGGTTGGATTGAAGATGTCCCTCAGATTTAGCAACCAGGGCAACATCATTAGCAAATGCCAGCTATGAAGTACAGACCAATGTCATCTTCCAGTACCCCACTGAATACATTTTTGTCCTCTCCTTACATGCCTTGATGACATTGTCATGAGGAGTATGAAAAGATAAGGTGACAGGATATCACATTGTCTTACACCAGTGGTGGTCCTGAACTCTCCTGACTTATGGTTTGTCCGTCCTCACATAATTTCTGCAAGACTTGTAGAAGCTCTGCATAACATGAATCAGAGGTGCTAGAATGTTCTTCCTTGCCAAACAGTCCCAAAGTTTGCTCCGGGGGAGGTTGTCAAACACCTTTTACAGATCTAAGAAACAAAGGTGGTAATCACTCTTATACTCAAGGTATGTTTTCAGGCACTCGTAAGAAATAAAGAAGTAGAACACTTGGACAACAGAAAAACAACAGACGTGAGTGGCTTACCCAGGGTTCGAACCCCGTACCTTCCGTACGACAACTCCGCCTAGCTATCAAGCGAATCACACTGACCCCACGGCCAGCTAGGCATCCCCAAAAAAGGATGCTTTGCTGACTATTTATCAGTACGAAACACACAAGATAACACCGGAAGTATAAAGTGGGCAACTCAGCCCTTTAATAAAGCAATCACTTCTGTTGTTCCCCTATTAACAGTATGTGTCAGTCCAAACAAGACAAAGACCTTGATACTGGGTCCAGTAAATAGTAGAAGACTTAAGGACAGTAGTATAGAACAGAGGGTAGGTTTCTGGTATTGTATAAACATAAATAACACATAAGGAAGGGAAACCCGAGGCCTGTAAACAGTAAATTAATATTAGACAAACATAAAGGTATGTTTTCAGGCACTCGTAAGAAATAAAGAAGTAGAACACTTGGACAACAGAAAAACAACAGACGTGAGTGGCTTACCCAGGGTTCGAACCCCGTACCTTCCGTACGACAACTCCGCCTAGCTATCAAGCGAATCACACTGACCCCACGGCCAGCTAGGCATCCCCAAAAAAGGACCGATCAAGGGAGCAAGAACCATGACATTACCCATAGCCCGAATCAATATAAGATCTCGCTATGTGGAAGGAGAAATCAAAGTAGCAGTGATGGACGACCCTATTTACCCTTTGATTTTGGGGTGTAGGTATGTTTTCCTTGGAGAACCTATAAAACCTGTAGTTATGGCAACAGTCCAGACCAGGGAAAGCTCCAGGAAAATGGAGGAGAATCCTATCAATACTCATCCAGAAGAGATGAAAAAAGCTCAGGCAGCAGATAGCACACTGAAGCCTTGTTTTGGCAAATTGCCTAAAGCACATAACCCTCCAGAGAAAGGAGACTTGTATATGAAGAATGGCCTACTATACAGAAAAGCTGGAACAGGACCTAAAGGGCATGGACAGCTTGTAGTGCCAAAATCTTACAGGGAGAAGGTTATGACGCTAGGACATGCTATACCCTTCAGTGGACATATGGGAATAGGGGCCACTGGACAAAGGATAGCCTGTCACTACTTTTGGCCAGGAATTACAGAGGACATAAAAAGATATGTAAGATCCTGTCCAGAATGCCAAAGAGTAGCTCCTAAGCATAGGACTGCACCAGCAACACTGGGAGAAATGCCTATTATGGGAACCCCTTTTGAACGTGTTGCAGTAGATATTGTTGGACCCCTCACTAGGACCAAGAAGAGAAATGCTTACATCTTAACCTTGGTTGATACTTGCTCTATGTGGGGAGAAGCAGTGGCCATGTCAGCTATAGATTCAAAGCACGTGGCAGAGGCCCTGTTGACAATATTTACCCGATTAGGTTTCCCGCATCAGATATTGACTGACAATGGGTCTCAGTTTAAGGGAAAGCTAACACAAAAAGTATTCAGGATATTTCAAGCCAGGCACTATCATTGTAGTCCCTACCATGCCCAAGGGAACGGTCAAGTAGAGCGGTTCAATGGTACGCTTATTTCAATCCTTAGAAAGCTGGCGAGTGAAAAACCTGATACTTGGGATACATACTTACCCGCGGCACTATTTGCATATAGGGAAGTACCCCACAATTCAACTGGATTGGCTCCAGCTACATTGTTGTTTGGAAGACCAATCAAAGGTCAACTGGAAGCATTGCTGCGGACATGGACTGATGAAAAAGCAGAGGAAACAGTGACTTCCTCATACCAGTACGTCAACGAGTTGACATCTCGATTGAAAGCAGGTTGGAAACTGGCCAATGATAACTTAAGAAGGCCAGGAGGAAGCATGCTGCCTACTACAACAAAAAAGCAAAGGATAGGGAACTAGAGGTGGGTGAAAAGGTGTTATTACTGTTGCCGAGCAGCAATAATAAATTGCAGATTGGATGGCAGGGACCCTATGTCATACTGGATAAACTTTCCAGGACCAATTATAAGATTGAAAAGAAAGGAAAGGAGAAGGTATATCATGTCAATCTTCTTAAAAAAATACTATGACAAGGAATCATCAGAAGTTGCACATATCATGACCCTAGCCATTGCAACAGAAATGCACGGTGAACCACTTCACTCTATGGAGTATCCACTCACAACTACAGAGGATTATGTTCAAGTAAATATTAGTGAACATTTAACTCCAGAGCAGAAGAGGGTTCAGAAAGTGTTGGAAACCCATGCTGATGTGCTCACAGATAAGCCAGGTCGTACGAATCTGTTAGAGTACGACATGAAAGTTACCGACCCTACCCCAGTATGCATGAGAACATACCCTATACCCTATGCGAAAGCCCAAGCACTAAGGGAGGAAGTTGATTATCTGTTGAAGGAGAAAATTATCTCGAAGTCAGACTCTCCCTATAGCTCAAGTGTGGTGCTATTGAGAAAACCGAGTGGTGAACACCGGTTATGTATTGACTACCGGAAGCTTAATGCGATCACAGAATCTCAGGTGGACCCATTACCTGACACCAACCAGCTGTTCTCTACACTGAGTAAGGCTAGGTATTTATCGAAGGTAGATCTAAGCAAGGGATACTACCAAATACCAGTGAAACCAGAAGTTAGGAAAATGCTGGCATTTAGTACATCAGACGGACACTACGAGTTTAATGTACTACCCTTTGGGCTGAAAAATGCTCCCAGTATCTTTTCAAGAATGATGAGGAAATTATTGGAACCTCTACAAAATCCCCATATCACTAACTTTATGGATGACATTCTTGTTGCTACAAACACATTTGAAGAGCATATAGTAGCGCTCTCCATGTTGTTTGACAGACTGAGACCCACTGGATTGACTGCACGTCCAACCAATTGCTATATCGGTTGTAAGGAGTTGGAATTCTTAGGTCACACTATTTCTACAGGTCATATGTCTCCTGCCCCAAAGAATATAGAGAAGTTAAAGAAGGCACCCAGACCTCAAACGAAGAAAGATGTGAGATCATTCGTGTCATTATATGGGTTCTATCAGAAGTACATACCCCACTTTAACTCTCTGTGTGCACCATTAACTAACTTAACTAAGAAAGGACAGCCTGACAACATCCAATGGAATGCTGATTGTGAAAAAGCTTACACAGAGCTAAAAGCAAAACTCACCAGCAAACCAATCCTTACACTACCCGATATCACACAGGAATTTGTATTAAGGACGGACGCTAGCAGTATAGGGATTGGTGCAACTCTCTTGCAGAAATCAAAAGCCCAGCCGGAGGAACTTTTACTAGTCGCCTACGCCAGTAGGAAGCTGAATGCAGCTGAGTTGAACTACTCGACCATAGAGAAAGAATGTTTAGCTCTAATTTGGTCCATCAACAAATTTTCACCTTATCTGTATTGGACACACTTCATTGTCCAAAGCGATCACCAACCTTTAACATTCTTGGCTGCATCTAAAAAGCTAAATTCAAGATTGTTAAGGTGGAGTCTGCTTCTGGCGCCTTATTCCTTTACCGTGAATTACATTCCGGGAAGAGACAATGTAGGAGCTGATTTTTTAAGTCGACACCCTAGTACTCTGGAAGGACAGACGCAAAAGGATTAACCATAGCAGGGGTTTACACGTCAGCTATGACAAGTCACAGCTAGGAAAGGAGGGGGCTATGTCGTGAAACGAGTGTAACCCACTACTTTGTTAATCACTATGTCGAGATACAGATTTGCTTCAACCAATCAACGAGCAACGTTCACCAGTCTCTGAGACAGAATAAATTAACGGCCATCTTGTTCACGCAAGATGGCGATATAAAACTGAATAAAATTAGGCTGTATGAGACCAGGTACCAAACCGGAGGAAACCAATCATTTTGCTCCGCCAGGAACCAACCGAAAGCCTTGCTTAAGAATTCACCTACCTATATAATCGGGCGGATTTTATGCATAATCACACATCACCGAGACGACGCCAGAGATACCGACCGACTGAAGAGGAAGAAGCTGTCACCTTGATTTAGAGCTTACCTGAGGGCATCGACCCGCAGCCTACTTCGCTAAGTCGCGTCAAAATCTGGCCGGTTTGAATCTTAGAGGGTTTCAGTCGTGTCATAAAAACTGAGATCGTATGTTCGAGTCAATCCCGCTGCCTGGAACTCCGCAGGAGCATAGAGGTTGACCAGACTCTACATCTTTGGTCCCCCTCAGTCTTGGGTGGGCTAAAGGAACGATACTCTGCCGTTGTTGTGTGAACCAAACAAAGAAGAACAGACTTAAGAGAGATGAGTACACATTAGTACCATTTCTGTCAGCATTGTGAGCATAGAAACTGTCAGTGATGAGAAAGTGAATTAGCATAGCAAGAGACAAAATTAACAGCATAGCTGATAAGTGTTATATCCTTAATTAACAGCACAGTTGATATAATTTTTTGTTCCTATAATTGGAAAACTTGTTGTAAAATATTTATATATAAATATATAAAATAAATATTTGTAAATCACATGTAAACTTACAATTCCATTACATTCAATTTTTTTTCAACATTCACCCTTCAGCACAAGAGTAGATAGTGTATATACTAAATAAATACTTAGGAAATTGTATTTGAAGACTTGTCAATTTTATCATTGTTAAGCAAAATCTGTTTCCTTGTTTTTTTTAATATCACAGTTAGTTACACAGCGGAGGTGGCACTTTATGTCGGTCTCCTCTCTACTATTGTTTCGAGATCAGATCATTCACAGCCGTAACTAATTTGTGATACCAGTAGTCCTCTCAGACACTGGGACTTCACCATTTTCTGCAGAAATTCTATTTCTGTAATTGTCAGTACTATACTGATCCAAGAGCCAAAAAAAAACCTCTCGCCACAATATATATATATATATATATATATATATATATATATATATATATATATATATATATATATATATATATATATATATATATACAGTACTTTGCAAAAAAAAATGGCAGTCATATTTTCGCAACGCAGCACACTCATAGAAGCAAATAATAATAAAAACTGTATGTCCAGAGGAAGATTGGTATCTCCCCTATCTATTAACAGTGGTTTCAGTACAATATAATGTTGCCTTCTCCAGCAAGGCAAGCCTGGAGGCGGCGAGGCATACTTCCCACAAATGTTTGTAGGTAATTGAGAGTCAGACTGTCCCAGTATTTTTCAGCTACCTTCTTCAATTGTTCAACGTCTCTGAGTCCACTCTTTTTTAAATGATTCTTGAGTAGTGCCCAAACGTTTTCAATTGGGTTTAGATCGGGACTGTTGCTGGGCCACTTCAGCACTATCACATTCTTCTCTTGCAGCCATCCTTTGGGGGTATGAGCTGTATGATTTGGGTCATTGTCATGTTGAAATGTGCACCCATCGGGGTACATGACCTGCATAAATGGCAGAAGGTGTCCCTCTAGTATGTCGATGTACCTTTCTTTCGTGAGAATTCCTGTGAAAAACACACAGTGGGGTGGCACCTCTTGCTGACACCCCTCCCCAAAGATGGAATTTCTAGGTATGTTTCGGTCGCTGGTACACAGGCGTTACAGAGCCTTTCGTCCAAAATATTTATTTGAGCAGGATAAGACCAAACAGAACATTCATCTGAAAAAATCACATTGTCCCCATGACAAATTTTGGTGTGTTCGTGGCACCAGTTCAAGCGCATCTGTTTGTGAGTCTCTGTGAGCAATGGTGACGAAATTACCCGCTTTTTTGTGTAATTCATCCTGTGTAGCTCCCGGTTGACAATAGCATTAGATACCTCTGGGCTTCCCAACTCGATCATGCGCTGCCGTATGTTTTCTACACTCTTCATTGGCCCAGCCCGAACGATTTGGGCGAGACACCGATGGTCCTTTGTGACCAAAATTCTTGGCCTCCCACTACCTTCTTTTCGCTCGATTCCATTACCTGCTTTTAATTTACTCACAACTCTGTAGACAGTCCGCTCAGGAATGTTCAAGGTTTTAGAAATGTTGGAACATGTTTGATTTCCTTCATCCAAAGCTGTGAAATTAACATACACTTTGACTTTGTATCCATTTTCTGCCACTAGCATTAGAAATTGTCGTCTGCTCTATTATCTAGGGACGTTACTCTACGCTAATTTTTTTTTACTTTTGGTAGTGTTTGCTCACTTCAGTGGAGTGAAAATTTGGGGCAGAACATGCATATTTAATTAGATTTCAGCTTATTTAGCTGAGCAACATGACTGCCATTTTTTTTGCAAAGTACTGTATATATAGACATATATATACATATATTTATACATATATATATATATATATATATATATATATGTATAAATATATGTATATATATGTCTATATATATTTATATATATATATATATATATATATATATTTCAGAACAACTGTATAGACAATGTCCTCAGTTGTTAGATACCATTTACTAAGGTAGCACCACTATAATGTGGATTTATAATAATAATAATAATAGTAATAGGCTCGCTCCCTAAGAGTACGACCACACCACAATGGCTGACATAAGAAAACCAACACCTTCTACAGGTACTTCCCTTTAATACTTATGCACACACAATAAAGCCTCACACGGCCAACACACGTATGAAATACAATATAACAATGAAATTTCTTAACAACTTAGACTGTCAGTATCATACCCGACAATATGACTTGCACTGATAAACTGCCATGACTAACGCTCACCAGGAGCGGCAAAAACTGTGACAAAGAAATACTCAAATCTTTGGCAACTTATAACGGCCTGTAACAAATCCAATCCAGACACTACACTGTCCTAGGATCACAACTTAATAATCCAATAGAACTGGAAAATGGCAAGCATTTCTAACAAATAGTCCGTAACATGGACTTCACAGCTAACGCTGGCAATAGAGGAAATATATATATCCGTCCTTCCTGGACCAGAGGCTTGGTTCTCACTCACTACCTTCGCGCCTAATTTTCCCCGCTTCCGCTAGTCACATGACTTGCCGGTTTAGTTATCCCAATGTTGCCAACCTCAGTGTTGCCCGGCTGATTTTTCGTACAAACGATGCACTGCGAAATAGCGCCGTGACAATATATATATATCTAATGCAAAATTCATCGCCATAACATAAGGCGCTACGCTACTCCAGGCGTCTGTTGCGGGCGACCGAAGGAAGGTGAAGTCTCCATTGGTAAAACTAGATTCTGAGTTCCGACTCTGCACTTCCTCAGTTTTCAGAGCGAGCTCGCTCTGTCTCATTCTTTCCTTCTCGGCGAATTCGGCCAGCCTGATCTCCTTATTGATCTCGGCTTGCCTTAATTTCTCCCTTTCCTCCATCTCGGCTTTTCTCTCTGTTTCTACCTTTCTTTCTACTTATCCCTTATGCCTACCTCGTCAATCACATCCTTTTTGCAACATTCACACATTTCAGATACATTTTAGCAATTTCTGCCATTTAGCTGTTTACTGCAAAGGAAAGCAACACTCAGTTAAATAAAAATTAATAACTTCCTTGTGATGTTAACATTTCACAAAACCCCAGTTAATAACTCACTAAACCCACGGTTCTCTGCTACCTAGACTAAAGGATGCTGATTAACTATGCTTTAGGTAACGCACCCAGTAACAATAACTTGTAGGCTAAACTAAAATTAAGTCTAGATAAAAGCCTAGCGTTGTTTAAAAACAAAGATAGCAACGGAAAATAATGCTTCCCCATCGATGATGGTACAGTGCCAATCATGCCTTGCACACCGAGCATGAAAAAAGGATAACTACCGGGATGAAAGAAAGTCATCACAACCGCACTAATCATGATGCCATGACACTAATACAACCCAAGATGTATGAGCTCGGACGTGGCCTCGTGAAAGGTCCGCGCCAAGCAGGCCACCCCTCGGCAGCTCATGGCGGAAAGTATGCGACCGAGGAGTACATTAACATTCTACAGTTAAATGTAGATGGAATAAGAACGAAATCTTTAGAATTAAAGAAACTATTGAAGGATCAAAAAGTTCACTTTGCACTGATTCATGAAACCATACGTAAGGACGATTCCGTCATTTTTTTTCCAGGCTAAACAATGTAGAAATGTCATTGCCATAATAGTTGTCGAGGAATCCTAACCTTTGTAAGAAATGATGTACATGCAGAGGTCGAAAGTCTTCTAATCGATGAAGAAACTGACATACAACGAGTGCCAATCTGGGGAAATGACAGACATTTCCAAATCTTTAATATCTACAGATCCCCCCAGAGAAACTAATGGAATCGACTTTGATGATATTGAATACAAGAGAACAATCATAGCAGGGGATTTCAACGCTTACTCCCCATTCTGGGGATACCAGAACACCAAAACCTCAGGCCACGCAGTGGAAGAGCTATGTATCACTTCCAACTTTATCGTCCTCCAGAATGAAAGATCCCCACCAACCCTCTACCATGAAGCTAGCGGAACCAGTAGCCGACCAGACATGACACTAGTGTCTGCAGACCTCACCAACCAATATAAATGGAGAGTATTGGAGGACATAGAAAGTGACCACCTACCCATCCTCAACACCATCTCACAGGGTAAAACTAAAATTAAAACCAAAAGACAGCCGAAATGGAACAACCCTCGAGCAAACTTAGAACGCTATAAACTCATATCAGACCAGCTCCTCTCTGAAATAGACATGAACCAAGACATTAATACCTTGAACGAACAGATCTCTCAGGCAGTCGTATCAAATACAGCGTCTTCTGGGATGAGGAATTAGAACACCTAGTACAACTAAGACGTAAGACACGGCAAACGGCTCAGAAAAATCCAAGCCATGAAAAGAAAACCACATACAACAGACTCACGGCGCATATTAAGCTAGCGAGCAAATAAGCACATGGAAACCTGAACAGAAAAATGCGAAAACCTCGACCTCAATAAAGAAGGGAAGAAAGCATTGAAATTTATTGACGACATGGCAGGGACACCCCAGAGGGGGAACCCAACCCCTATAAAACTTCCAAAGTATAAAACAGCTAACTCCGACAAAGAAAAAGCCCGAACCATAAATTGATTCTTTGCTAAAGTCAGTAAAACATAAAAGAGCCAATCTAGATAAAGCCATCAATACACTTACAAAAGGCATGCTAAAAGCACACAATACTGTCTACAGTATCTTTGATTAGGAATTAACTCTAGCTGAACTAAATCCAGTCTTCTAAAGACCAAACTCAAAAAAGCCCCAGGGCCAGACCAGGTTACCAACGACATGATAGTTAAACCTGGAGAAAAGGGTCTACTAACGATCTTGGAATTTATAAACAAAACGTGGAGAAGTAGCACTGTACCTACAGGATGGAAAACGGCTAACATTATCCCAATTCTGAAAACAGACAAACCACCACGCAAAATCAGTAGCTACCGGCTCATCTCTCTGACTTCGTGCAGAACGTATGATAAATGCACGCCTCTACTGGTGGTTAGAGAAAGGGAATGCCCTCCATCCTAACCAGGCAGGATTTAGAAGAGGCATACAGATTGTTGACGATGTAATCCGTTTGGTGAAACAGATTGCTGATGCTTTCCAGGATAAAAACCATGTGGCCGCAGTTTTCTTAGTCCTCAACAGGCATACGACCGAGTTTGAAGAGATGGTCTATGCTTCAAGATGCAGAAGATGGGCATAGAATGAAGAATGTTTCTTTGGATAAGACATTTTCTCACAAATAGAACCATCTTCACAACATTCAACGGAACAACATCAGGAAAAAGAACAATCGAAGAATGCATCATACAAGGCTCGGTCCTAAGCTGCACCTTTTTCCTCATATACATAAAAGACCTGGCAGACCACCTTTAATTACCCAGCGCCCTGTTTGCTGATGGCCTAGTCTTATGGGCAGAAGGGAAGTCCCCTTTGCAACTGCAGAAGAAACTAAACCTTGCACTGGCTGCTGTAACAACCTACTGCAGCTTGTAAAAAATGATGATTGTTATGATTAAAATTCATAACTATTATGTCGGTATAATAGGCAGCTCAACATGGCTCTTTTTTTTTTTTTTGTTTATTTTATACGGAGTCACTTATTAATAAAGGAAGTGACGTCATACCGATATGGTTGACGGGCAGACGTGAACAAATTTGAAGCAGAAGTGAGTTGAGCGTCTGCAAGAGAGATGCGGATTGTGTTGGGAAGTGAGCGGGCGTATGTATTTTCAGCTCCTGCAGTATTCTGTATTTTTCCTGAATTTTCCCATCACCAGGACATCAATATACCTAGTTGAGGTGTCCCTGGCTTATTCTAGTAAAGAAATGTGTGCCTATTCATAAAAATGACCAAAGGACGATATTAAATAAAGTTTAAATGATTGCCAAGGGAGCCGCGCTGGTGTAATGGCTTCGGCGTTGTACTGGCGACCAGGTGTTCATGGTTCAAACCCGGGCGTCGGCGTTTGAAGAAATGTTTACGGCCGGAAATTTGACTGAATAGCCTGAACGGCTCCTGTGATAAACCCTCTGTGTATGGGAAGGAGCGAAGCTCCTGACCGGGTTAGGAGGAAAGTCCTCAGGTTCCCCAGCCTCGCAATGACATGTCATTGGGCCGAAGGGCTGAAAGCCCAAGTGCCGCTGGTTAAGGAAAAAAAAAAAAAAAAAAAAAAAAAAAAAAATGATTGCCAATGATCAGCGTTTGAGAGGGAACGGACTGGACATACATACTACTGCATTTGCCTTTGGGGCTATTTTCTCTTACCATGGAGATGTTTGTCAAACCTAATAAACTGCCTGTTTGTAAAATTGTGAAGGAAGTGTTGGTCCGCTCAGTACAGTTATGCTGATTTCGTGTTGTGTGACTGCCCCTAGAGTCTACCTTGTCCACGGAGAATATCTCCGGAATATTTAACTATACGACACGTAACAATGATCAACACGAGTAAGACAGTCTACTCTATATTCACACTCAGCAACAAAACAGTAAGAAATTATTTAATTAAATATGCCCTTCAACGTTTATCACACAAAACTGGGCTGATACCATAATCATTAAAATCAATATATACACATCATTTAGAAGATATACTAGTAGTTAACACATGGGTAACCACTTTAAGTAACTAATATAAACACAACCACACACCGTCCTTGGAAAACGAAATAATTTTATACCTTAGTGATTTTGGTTGGTGGCAAACGTAATAATATTAAATCACCCCTTCACAGCAAATTAAATTTTCAGAAAGTAATTAACTTTAAAAAACATCAGCTGGGTATTTATAAGTTTAACAACCCTATGAGCGACTATTTTCTACCTAGTGTACTTACCGATATATCAAGAATGAGCCCTTATAACAATGCATCTGCTATTAGGTTACTGCACAAATTCCACTCTGCAGGTTAAAGTATCCTGGAGGTAACAAGCTCAGAGAACTCTTAGAGTATAGTTTATATAGCCAGACTCTCTTATAGATCGCGTCACTTATGGTGAACACCTGCACAGGCGGCACTTTCTTACAGAAGTTAAAGGCGTAAGGGACCCGAGAGTTTTCTCCCCTGCGACACGCGATGAAAGTGGTATCATATAAGGGAGATCGGTGAAGAAGCGGAAACGCTTGCACTGTCACCCGGTCTAAAACAATTATGCAGGACGAGAAGCGTTCGATCACTTGAAAGGCAAGGCCTCTCATTTGTGTCCGCTTCCCCTGACTAAAAAAACGCGTAGATTCCACATCTACCAGCAAAAAAACCGAGTTAAAAGACATCTCAGATGAACCGACGGGTAACACGTGCAAAAGGGTGGCTACCACTTGTCGAATTTAAAAGTGACATGGCCAGAACCAGGAATATACTACGCAGGTGCAATTAGGAAGAAAATGGGAAGAGATAAAATCAAAGATAAGAGAGATGCGGTCTTCCAAGTTAAAAATGACAGAAATTCTCATTCAGCTCACAATAACCACCATCATACAGTGTTATGCACCAACAAATGAAGCGACGAAGAGATCGAGGACGAATTCTTTCAACAGCTACAAAAGGAAATGGAAACTGCACCTCGATATGATCTTATCATTGTAATGGGAGACCTCAATGCGAATGTTGAAACAAGCAATAAACACAATAATAGAGTAATGGGGGATGCGGCAACGGAACAGCAAACAAGAATGGGGATATACTAAAAAACTTCAGCAGTATTAACAACTTGGCGATTAGAGGAATACTTTTTTCACACAAAGAAATTCACAAATTAACATGGGAATCACCAAACGCCCGGGATAGAAGCCAGATAGATCACATTATGATCAATGGTAGATGGAGGCATTCATTACAAGAAAAGTGAAAGTAAGAAGAGGTGTAGAGGTGGGAAGCGATCACCACTTATTTGTAGCAAAACTGGAAATCAGAACTGCTGGACACATTCTAACTAAACAGAAAAGGTGTGACATCATGCTGAGAAACCCCCCCCCCCCCCCCCCGCTTTTGTGGTTGATATAAAGAGACAGTAAAAAATTGCCAAGAGCCAGGAATAGACGGCGACTGATGATGTTGACCAGAAATTCAACACCATTTCAACATTATGTAACGAAAGCAGCAAATCATGCTTGGGATTCCAGGAAAGGAAGAGACAAGGTTGGATAACACCAGGAAGATTAAACTCCATAGCGATGAGAAAAGAAATGAGAAAAAAGAAAATAGAAGCAAAGTACCCCAGGCTAGAATAAATATATAGCGAACAGTACACTCAGCTGGAAATCTCATCACCACAGCACAGGGGCAGGAAACAAGATGGACAGAGCACTTCAGAGAAACACTGAATAAGGAATCACTAGAGACGCAGCTGAATGTTCCTGAGGTTGAAAATGATGGAGACGTAAATACAGACATTCCACGAAGGGAAGATATCATCACAGCTATCAAAGGGTTAAAGAATGGAAAAGCTCCTGGTCACGACAATTTAAATGCTGAGTTATTTAAGACAGACGCTGAACAAGCAGCAGAACTATTAGAACCACTATTTGCTCAAGTCTGTAAAACAGAGACAACATCAATGGAGTGGAGTAAATGAATAATTGTTAAATTTTCCAAGAAAGGCGGCCTTGCAGAATGTAACAACTGGAGAGAAATTACTCTCCTCTAGGTTCCCAGTAAAATACTAGGCAGAATAATTATCCAAATATCAAAAGCAGTTGATCACAAACTGAAGAAAGAACAAGCAGGATTCAGAAATAACAGAAGATGTGCAGATCATATATTCACCCTCAGGAAATTTATAGCAGTGCTCAGAATTGCAGAGGCAGCTATATGTTAACTTTATTGATTCTGAAAAGGCTTTTGAGAGCATACACAGGGACAGCTTACGGAATTTACTGAGGGCTTATGAATTCCCAGCTGCATTGTTTCCATCAAAAAGCCTCTATACTAACTTTACATGCAGTGTTGGGCAGAGCTACCTAACTTTTGAGGTGAAGAACAGGAGTACGACAGGGATGCCCCTTGTAACACTACTTTAATATTGATAATTATAGACTGGGTGATGCGCTAGAAAACAAGAAGGAATATGATGGACATTTTTTGCTACATTGGAAGATCTGGAATATGCAGATGACATTGCACTACTCGCACATTCACATAAACACTTCCAAGACAAACATATAGACTGAATAAGTATAGCCAGCAGGCGGGTCTGAAAAAAGACAGAAGTCATAACATTCAGTGTGGACAATCCTAAACATATAACAAAAAGGAATCAGAAGATGGAACAGGCAGGCACATTTACATATCTGTGATGCATAGTAACACCAGCATGATTACAGCAATAACAGCCTTTGTGACAGTGAGGCTTGTTACCCAGGCATTATACGTGCCAGTGAGATAGGTCATACATTTTTAGTAGACCAATCAAAATCATTGACGGTGACAAGGGCCCACAACACCTGCCGGGCTAAGAGGTTAATATTATCATTAGGGGAGTTCCATCTAGACGACCTCAAGGAAGGGTGTGTTTTCTAAGTGTGAGCTGAAGAGAAGCCATGTTTGAGCTGTCTCAACTTTTGGGGAACCACAAAGACAAGTTTCAAGTTGAAGTTCTTAAAGTATTTCGGAAAGAAGCATTACTGTGTGTAGACTTTAATGATATCGTTTTTTTTTCACAACAGAATATAAGCGGTAGCTATATTTCTGTACAAGGAGGAAAGACTATGTTGAGTAGTAACACATGTAAGTACTGTGTATTTCAATCCCCAGATAGGATTCGATTTATGTAAAAGGAAGAAAACCAAGAAAACAGTCACAGATGTATATGAGGACTCATCATCTGAAGAAAATAGTAACTTTAATTATTGTAGATAAAAGACGCCACTACATGTACTGAAGAGTTGAAGAAACAAAGGGAAACAAAGGACAAGGTGACCTAGATCGTGAGTTGCACGAGATTCCTGAGTACTCACCCAATTTAAAAGGAAGAAAAGTAAATACGGAGACCTACAGTAAACTACAATCATAACAAAGAATATTGATTGGTTTTCAAGCTGCATTTGTTTATTTATGTACTTTGTAAATAAACCTTGTTATATAACTCAGCCGAGTTACGCAGATTGGTCGAATGATTTGAATGGGAAAAATTACAACACAGTTAGAAGTACACCACTATAGCACCTTAACACTATCAATCCGAGAGAAGAACGAACCTGCTACATTCCACAAGAATCTACATCTCTAGCGGGAAGCTAGTAATAACACTTGATGGACATTTATTGAAAAAGTAGAATTAGAGAACGCGGTCACATACAACCCTTATTTGGTACCGTGACTAACTCTCGAGGTGCACCCATTACTCAGGAAGACGATCACAACGGAAGAAATCAACGAAACTTGTTGAAATATTGAAATGGATCCAAATCATGACCAAGTAATACAACAACAAATGTTGGCCCAGCAACAACAACAACAAATGTTGGCCCAGCAACAACAACAACAAATGTTAGCATAACAACAAGCCCAACAGTTAGCACAAATGCAACATCAACAACCATTGATTAACCCTGAAATAGTTCCTTTACCTTCGGAGTCGGAACACACTATGGCGGCATTACAGCGCATTACTGACACGCTCAGTAATGTAGATCACTATGCAAAATACACTCAAATTCGCTCAGTGATCACCCCTTTTAATGGAGACCCCAAGTCATTTCGACGCTGGATCATGGACATGGATAAGTTTGCAACCATGATAAATGCAAACTCCGATGTTGACAGAATAAGAATAGCATTTTTGTCCTCAGATTCGTTGGTGACAGATTTTCTAAGGCGGCGAAACAAGACTTATCCAACAGAGACGTACGACTCTTTGGAAAAGGAGCTCACACAGAGATACTCAGATGTGATCGATATTCAACACGCTTGGTCACAGCTTCGCAAAATCAAGCAGGAGAAGAGAGAAACAGTACAATTTTATGGAGATCGATTATTAAATTTAGCGGAAGAAGCATTTTTGGACGGTGCAGTGGCATCTCAGGAAATTGAAAGACACCTAGTAGGCATTTTTGTTGATGGTCTCTACGCAGATAATCTCAAGCTCCATCTGATTCGCAAAGCCACTAAGACTATAACCGAAACAATACAAGCAGCGGTTACAGAAGACAACGTCCGCAAGAGATTTACACAAAGAATAGGTAGAGAGCCCAGGTTCGAATCACATCCTGAAAACGAACCCATGGAAATTGGCCATTCTCGTCAAGAGTGGAGAAGGAATGACAGTCATAAACATCACTATAACCACAGACAGGACCAACAACAAAACGAGTATAGAAATATGGATTATACTCCACCACCCAGACCACAACAGATTCATAATTTATCCCAGATACACTGTTACAATTGCGGTAAGCCAAATCATATTGCCAGGGCATGTAGATCAAGACCCAGTAGCAGTAACTACGGAGGACACCAAGCTAGTGGAAATAACCCAGGTACTCAAAGGATTGCCTCTTATGGAAATAGCAATGGAAGACCATTTCAGCAACAACCATGGAATCAAAGACAACAACAACAGTTCCATGCTCCACAGGGTGAAAGTTTTTCCCGAAATTACCAAGCATCACGTAACCAGGGAAACGGTACAGTCATGCACTAGGTAGGACTGGTAGTCATGACACCCACACAGAGTACAACACCTATAACTCTGGCAATAGGTCCGTCACTTCCAAGAAAAGAAACTTTCAACAGCAAGAGCAGATCAAATTTATGAAGGTACAAACATGAGAACAAAATAATATAAATATACACCCTGATCCCAGTTCATGTCTGATTAGCATCCAGAAAAAAAACTATAGAGCACTCATTGACACTGGCGCCTCTGTTAGCCTGATCCGAGAGCAGTTGTACAAACAAATAAAGAAGTCAGTCAGGTTTCAGCCTTCAGTCACTCATATGGATTCAGTGACGGGACAAGAACTAAAATCTTTAGGAACAGCCCACGTCACCTTTAGAATTGGAACACAGTCGATTACCCATCCTTTCATCATCACTAGAGGGATGTCGCGTAATCTTATTTTAGGCCGAGATTTTCTTGCGATACATCAAGCTAGAATTTATTTTGACTTGCATCAGATCAGATTTCATGACGAATATGTGGCGTTACAAGACGATTTCCATATAGCGTCATTAGTCCGTCTCACTGCACCAGTCACCATCGCTCCAAATTCTCTAAACATTGCGAAGGGTAGAGTGAAGGCTTCCCAATATGTTAAGCAGGGACAAACGGTACATATTGTTTCCTTGCCAGAAGAGGACATTGATGACGACCCGCTGTTATCTCTCACAGAAGGCATTGTAGAGATCACAAGCACAAGAGACTTCCCAATTATGTTAGTGAATACTTCAGGAAAAACCACTACACTATCACGAGGAGCAATAGTAGCACAAGTACAGTTATCATCCTTACGAAATGCAAAGCAATCAAGAAACGGAAATGAGGAACAGAGTCAAACCCATCAGTCCACCGACCCATGTCAGCCCCATACATACTCCCCACGTTCCCCAGTTGACTCTTCTACAAACCGGAATAATCAGTACATACCAAGGGAAAATATCGGTCGTTACCAAACAGAAAATAGAGCTACAGGTTCAGCACACAACAGAGACACAATTATCAAGACGAAGAAAGGAATTAACAATGCAGTGTCAAGAAGAAACAAAGAAGCAAGAACTTATCACAAGAATGACATGAGAGTCTACCAGCACTACTGATGACGCCCAATTTATATTATGATTGAGTAATTGGCCGCCAAATGACGCGTGCACCATGAGGTGAGTGATGGTGCCCGTGGTCTGGTTTTGTGAAGTGTGTAGATGATGTACAGTCAAACAATGATCATACAAAAACAGGGCAATCCATACAAAGACGTCAGTTAACTCACGACGTATAAAGTCAATGATGCTTGTAACAGCTAGTGACGTTTTTCTGTATCATTTATTGTGGACGCCACAGTGACAAAATGTATACGCGAATATGTAGGTACATCAGACAGTCATTATCACAGCAACAATGTCAGTATAGCAATGGACGGTAGACAGCATCATAATAAAGGTGATTCACAGGCATGTCAATACATTATAAGGCTGTAATGTAGTCGGGAAAATTCTCCATCCCTTTCTATCTTAGCCCGAAGATAACCAGATGTATGAGATCAGTTCACTCTCCTTAATCTGACTTCAGCAAGACAGGCACGTCTGCCGAAGTATAAATAATGTCCTCAAAAATATCCTCTAGATAACAAAGGTTTTCCAAACCTAGTTCATGTAACAAAGTAGCAAGTAATGGTCCTTGGGACATGCATCAACCGATGCAGTACAATACAGCGACATGTGAGCTGGGAAAACATCTCGTGACGACGCCTTTCGAAGACAGGCTATGAATCAAAAATCGCTCACGACCAAAAATCGATAGAGTTAATGAAAAGTTAATTTACCTTGCCTTCAGGAAATACACAGAAATATTACGCCTCCCGGCATGTGGAAATACACTAGAGGTATTATCTCGAATAAACGAAATATCCATTAAGAGGACTTCACATTCCTGACAGAACAAAAAAATAGCGGAGATCCCCTCTCAGCGAGGCATCTTCCTAGCTATTCAAAATCGCTCACTCTGGTGGGCGGAAATCGATCGACCAAGAAGCAAGACCAGTCATGCGCAGTCCAGCGCAAAATGACCACAGCTCAGAACTTAAGACGCAAGGACCTTTACTACGAACCAGCGTAAGAATGATTACCTTAAAAGGATAACCCAACAGGTTGCCAACCGTTTTTCTGAGAAAACGGCCTAGCATAGCAAACTTAACTGCATTCAATACCAACGCGAGGAGACAACTGCCCACAGAGAAAAGTGACTACAAATTTCAAGCAGTTGTTGCCCTTGCGTTATAAAATATATATTGTAATAAAACGATGTTGCGAGAATTTCTCACGCAACAACTACACAGAAACAACACATCGATCACAACCATCATTCCCTACCCCCTCATCTGCCCCCAACATACTCCCTGCGCGACCCCCGTCGCAAACCCAGTGATTATGTGAAGCGGACATTTGATGACAGAAGACATAACATGGAACTCAGAAGACAAGCCCACAGTAAAACCACTACAGAATACCCTTTACCTGGAGGTTATCCAAGGATGACGGAAAAGAACATGGTAGGAACGGGTCAACGTAAATACATTTAGACAAATACCCCAGGAAGACGTCATGAATCCGATTTTCAATTTCAATATGCTGATATAGTCGACCAAGGTATCTTAAGAGAAGCTTACAAAGACAGATATTCAGCGTGTGCGCACCCCATGAACACACAGGAGGCGTGCAGTATAAATGCGGTAAATACAAATGGCATAACGTACTATCCAAGAGACAGGCACGTTTTTCATAACAGCCGATCACAAGCTGTTTCACACCAATACGATGACAGGTATTACAAGCAGAATAAATACAATTCACAACGTTGGTGTAATTATATAAACCCAAATCCAAGAGCAGAGGTTCAGAGATACCAAAGACCAAATAATCAAGAATATCAGTTCATAACACAGAGATACAGCCATAGTGGAAGAGAGACTAACCAAGCACAGCCACCCACGCATGAAGAGAGGAATGCACGAGATAAGGAAAAGGATAGAGTGACACAGTTATTGGAGACACTAAATGCTGATACAGAACACAAGGAAAGGCTCACCAAGTTCGTCATAAAACATCAAGACGTATTTGCATTGAATGATATGGAACTTGATCGAACGGATACTGTCGTAATGGAAATACCAACTACCACGGAGGAACCTATACACCTCAAACCTTACCACACCCCACTTAAAAATCGGGAAATTGTAGAGCGCTCGATCAATGAAATGTTAGCCGCTGTGATCATTGAAAGATCCCGATCCCAATGGTCCTCACCCATTGTTATTGTTACGAAGAAGGATGGTTCTTCAAGGTTTTGTTGCGACTACCGTGGCCTCAATAGGATTACTAAGACCATTTCTTATCCTCTCCCAAGAATTGAAGACATACTGGCGACGTTGGGAAATTCCAAGCATTTCACTACATTAGACGCACAATCGGGTTTCTGGTGCATTCCCATGTCACCAGAGGCTAAGCAGAAATTGACATTCTGTACACACGTCGGAAGTTTTGCTTGGAACGTGATGCCATTAGGCCTGAAGGGGAGCCCAGCCACGTATATGTCCCTTATGGATGAGGTACTAAGAGGTATGCAGCCCTTTGCGCTTGCATACATTGATGATATATTGATCAATACCGGAGGAACCATTGAGGGGCACTTGTCATGTGTTGAAAACGTTTTTCAAAGATTGAGGCAACACCACATAAAGTTAAAATTATCAAAATGTGAGTTTCTCAAAACCGAAGCTAAGTATCTAGGATTTGTTGTGAACAAGGATGGCATCAGACCCGATGACGACAAAGTGAAAGCAATAAGAGACATGCCCAGCCCCAAAACAGTCCGTCAGGTGCGAGCGTATATTGGATGTGTCGGTTACTATAGACGATATATTGCCCAGTTTTCAAAAGTAACAGAGCCACTAATAGCGCTCACAAAGAAATTTGCCAGATTCAAGTGGACCGACGAATGTCAAAAGGCTTTCGAATACTTAAAAGCGGCACTTACTACAGTACCATTACTTGCCCTTCCAGATCTTTCACGCCCCATGATACTGTACACAGACGCCAGTGACACAGCTATTGGCGCATGTCTAGTTCAACCAACATCGGATGATGAAAAGCCCATTATCCCTAACGTTCCAGAAGGAAGACCCATTGCATTTTTGTCCCACGCTCTTAGCAAAACACAAAGACGCTGGACAACAACAGAAAAAGAGGCTTACGCTATTCATTATTCACTTCAAAAACTTGATTTTTATCTGAGAGGTACAAAGGTAATCATTCGGACAGATCATCAGCCCCTAGTTACCTGGCTGACGAAAACCCAGGAGCAACCAAAGAAATTACAGGTCTGGAGCATGAACCTCCAATCTTATGATAATAATAATAATAATAAATTCTTTAAGCACCAAACACGGCGCATAAGGCAGAAACCAGTGCTCTCCAGGTTGTTCGTTGTGACGCCACTCCTCTTAGCTCTTGCACATTATTTAGGCCCAACGTTCTTCCTTCTCTTATTATTGTTCTTCTGAGTGTTTCTTTTGGTCTTCCTTTTTTCCTCTTACCCTCAGGAACCCAAGTGAGCGCCTGTAGTGGTATTCTGTTGTTTTGCATTCGTAGGACATGACCGATATATGACCATCGTCTTTTCCTTATATAGTCGGAGACATATTTCTGCCTAGAGTCTTCTCTTATTTGTCGATTAGTCTTGAATTCTTTCCAACTGATGTTCATGAGTTTTCTAAGACATTTGTTCTCGAATGTATTCAGCTTGTTCTCCAATGATTTTGTTATTTTCCAACTCTCACAGCCGTATGTTAACACTGAGATAACATTTGAATTAAACAGACGAAGCTTGGTATGTATATTCAATGATCGTAATTTCCAAATGTTAGATAATCTATTGAAGGCGCTAGCTGCCAAAGCAATTCTAGTATGGATTTCTCTTGTTGTGTCACCATCCTGAGTCATTTTACTGCCTAAATAATTGAAACTTTCAACTTTCTGTAGTTTTTCCCCGTTCAAGATGATATCAAAGGTCTCGTTAGAAAAGTTCATAGCTTTAGTTTTAGAGGCATTTATTTGGAGACCTATTTTAACCGAGAGATGACACAAATTATTTATTGCTTCTTGGGATTGTCTGGGTGTTGAACTTAAGAATGCTACATCATCTGCGAAATCCAGGTCCCCCAGGAATTTTCCATTTGTCCATTTTATACCTAATTGTTCATTGTGGGTATAGTTTCTCATAACCCAATCAATAGCTATTCCAAAAAGTAGTGGTGACATAATACAGCCTTGTTTCACCCCTGTTTCTACTGTAAACCATTCTGTATTCCCTTTATTTGTTCTAACACAACATCTTGCATTGTCATATAGCGCTTTGATTATATTCACATATTTTGTTGGAAAACCATAGATTGTAAGTATCTTCCACAATGATGGGCGGTGTAGACTATCAAAGGCTTTTTGAAAATCGACGAAGGTGATAATAAGTGGCGATTGCCTTTCCACTGATTCTTCTATAATTGTTCTTAGTGTGAATATTTGATCAATACATGATCGTTTCGGCCTGAAACCCGCTTGTTCTTCTCTGATCTTTTCGTCAGCATGCAATTTAAGTCTTTCTAACATCATGCAACATAATAATTTTCCAGGTACTGATAATAGAGATATACCACGCCAGTTATTACAGTCTGATAGATCACCTTTCTTCGGTAACTTTACAATAATACTGTCTTTCCATTGTTGTGGTGGTTGTTCTTCTCTCCATACTTCATTTATAATATCTAAAATTCTCAAGAGGTTGTTGTCATTAACTGCTTTAATCATTTCCCCTGAAATTTCGTCAACTCCAGCAGCTTTAAAATTTTTTAATCTTTTAACGGCTTGTTTGATCTCGTCCAGCGTGAATTCATCGCAAGTTATTGGCAAGGTGGTTGTGGGTGTTTCATTATTAAAATCAGGTGTTACTGTTGGTGGTGGTCTGTTTAGCACCTCCATGAAGTGCTCAGCCCATCTCTTCATTTGTTCTTTTTCTGTTGGTATTGAATTCCCTAATTTACCTTTAACAGGTGTTTCCATAGCAGTAGGCTGGTGACATAGTTGTTTTGTAATTTGATAAAGGCACCTACTATTACCAGTTCTTGCAGCATTTTCAGCTTCTACGGCCAGTTCATTGATGAAATGTCTTTTATCTCTTCGAGTTTTTGTCTTCACTTCTTTATTTAACAAGTTATAAGTTAGTTTGCAAGATTCAACTGCATTATGTGTACTTGCCGCTAGTAGTTTAAGTTTTGCTGTTTTCCTTTCTTGTATTTTATCCCAAGTATCTTCTCTCATCCATTTTTTCTTTTTATGTACTAGGTATCCGGTGGTCGCTACTGCTGCTTCTGTCATTGCTGTTCTCAGTTGTTCCCATTTAGTATCGATTGTCTTGGTGGTGATATCGTTGTCAATTTTGCCTAAAGCATCGAAATAGTTGTTCATTTTGACATTATATTCCTCCTTTATATCATTTGATTGCAGTCTGTGTACATCTATTCTTCTATTTTTATTCTGTTGGTATAACTTCTTCAGTTTAATTCTCAGTTTAGCTATGCAGAGGTTATGATCGCTTCCGATCTCTGCACCTCTGTATGCTCTGACGTCTTGAACTGATGAGCGAAATTTAGCGCTTATGCAGAAGTGATCTATCTGGTTCTTAGTTCTGCCATCAGGTGAATTCCATGTTATCTTGTGGATATTCTTATGTGGAAAGATGGTGTCTGCCACAACGAGGTTTGATATTTCACAAAGTTCTAGAAGTCTTTCGCCATTTTGATTCATACAGCCTATGCCATGAGTACCGAGATATCTTTGTACTCCATCGTTGTTGTCACCTACTTTGGCGTTAAAATCGCCCATGACTGCTATTATGTCATGCTTGGGTATTGTGTTGATGGTACTTAGAAGTGCTTCATAGAAGTCATCTTTTGTGGTATCAAGAGCGTCGTTAGTTGGTGCATAACATTGTACAATTGAGAGCTTGAAAAATCTTGTCTGAAATCTAGCTAATATTAGCCTCTCATTAATAGGTACCCAGCTGATAAGCGATGCTGCTGCTTTCTGTGTCATTAAGATGGCTACTTCCTCTGTGTGACGATTATCATTACTACCAGAGTATATAATTTGCTTTTTTTCTTCTGAAATATATTTTATGCCCTTCCCCGTCCATCTACACTCGCTGACACCCAATATGTCCAACTTATAATTATCCATTTCTTTAATTACTTCTTCCAATTTTCCGTCTTGATACATAGTTCTTACATTCCAGTAACCAATTTTAAAAATCTCCTTAGCCCCCAAGATATTAGATTGAGTCATGTTTACTGTCGAGCCTGGTTCTGTTTCGGTAACAATCGCTTGTTTTACGATAGTGAATTGTTAACTCTCTGATCAACCCTCCTATCCAACCGACCGATTCGAGGGTTTCGAGGTCAGTTATAGGAAAATATCTACACCACTAGATACACTGGTGTATCTTTTATTCTATAATTTAACATAACATGGTACTATCCATCGAAATATACACATTCCTGATGTTTTTCTTTCGGCGTCTAAGGTGAGAAAAGAATTTCACCTCCATCTTGGAAGGGTAGATAACTCGATCTTATGATACTCACATAGAATATATTGCCGGCACTCAAAACACGTGTGCTGATTTGCGGTCATGCATCCCCTATCCAGACGAAATGGGACAAGAAAACACACGAGTTACAGATTCGCATATCTCCACTGATATAGATGACAACACCAATAAGATTAATGTCATAAGTTCCCACCAATACGATACTAGTACGGAAACAAACCACATGGACGCACCACCCCCCGATAATACAAACGAGGTAGAGAAATATGATTTCTGAAAAGAACAGAATAAAGACCCAGAACTCATAACAACCATGAAGCATATAGTTGACGATCCATCCAAAGTCAAGCATTTTACGATTCTGCCATACGATGACACATTGTACAGAATAGATGAAAATTCGGAAGGCAGACTGCAAAAGTGCGTGCCGAAACATATAGTGCCCGCCATACTTACACAGTTTCATGATCAGAATGGCCATGTCGGCAGGGACAAGACAATTGATATAGTGAAGAGACGATACTACTGGACGACGATATACAAAGATATCCCTGATTATGTGGCGACTTGCAAAGTTTGCAAAATAAGAAATATGCGTCCAACAAAAGCTCCAACACAGGAAATGACTCCATCTAATTTTCCAATGGAGACTGTCAGTATAGATATTTCAGGACCGTATCCACTCACACAGTCTGGAAACAGAAATATTTTACACATTGTGGATCAGTATAGCGTTTGGCCCGAGTCGTATTCTATGAGGGATGTCACATCAGCCACCGTGACAGAGTTCTTCTTACAGGAATTCATACCCAGGCATGGCTGCCCCAAAAGAATAATTTCTGATAACGGAAAACAGTTTATCGGCGACCCCTTCAAGGCCATGTTGAAAAAGTTCAACATCAAACATACCACTACGAGTTACCATAGGCCCCAGGCAAACGGAAGGAATGAGCGCATGCATTCCACCATGCATGACGTCATCGCTAAGTATATCCAGGGGAATACTCAATATTGGGACCTCTATCTGAACCAGGCCCTGGAAGCTATTCGCGTAAACACGAACGAAACGACAGGACTCTCTCCTTTTTATATGTTATACGGTAGAGAGCCAACGTTTCCGCTAGACAACTTATTGCAGCCCCAACGCAAGTATACAGGCGAAAACCCCATAGAAATTATAATTCGTGAGAAATATAAAGCCCATTAGATAGCCCATCGCAATGCCACTAAAGCGTACGAGAAACGACAACGAACTCACGATAAGAACGCAACTCTTGAGACATTCCAAGTAGGTGAACCTGTTTACTACAAAAAGCACATTATAAATTCTAAGTTTGATAATCGCTGGATCAACGGATTCAAAATACTCGAGCAAACTTCTCCCACGAATTATATTTTGTGGAAAGAAGAAAATAACTAGACACAGAAGGCGCACGTTACACAGATAAAGATAGATGATCATAGGCCCATACCGAATCCTAAAGTTACCACGGGCAGACAACGTAGAAAAGCCACCATGTATTATCTACCATCCAGTACGACATATAATAGTACGTTGGATGATGACGATGTGGAAGCAGAAAGAACAGTGAACATACCAAGTCCATTGGATGACGCTGTTCATCGATTACGAAGATATCGTGAAAATTCCTCAAGTGAAGAAGATATACCACCTGCAGAACTTCGTGAAAGACTGGTTTACCGTGATGATAGATTACAACATGAACTACAAAGCAACTCCGAGACCAGTAGAAATAGTAGCATACAGTCACCCACCACAACTCCGAAACAAGTATACTACAGATCTGAACAGCCCACGACCAGTCATCAACAGTCCATCTCATCGTGGAGTAGTTCGGATGGTACACCTTTAAAGCAACGTCAAGAACACTCACAGTGGAGCAGTACTGATAACGTACCACTTCAACAGTTTCGGGAGCGAATGGTAGACCAGCCGCAAAACCCCCCGAATACCAACGTTCGGCTACAAATAGAAGCAGAATCAGACTCTGAATCTGTGTACTACACTACTGATACAGAGAACGATATAGTACTTTCACCACCACGACAAGAAGAGTCAGATATCGATACTTTAAGCGCACCTAGCATATCAGACAGTATAGATGGCGAACTCTAAATCGACATCAGGTCGACAGCCAAAAGACCATATACATCATCATCAGGAGATTCACCACGTATTGCAAAGTACAGCAGACTCCCGCAGGAGCACGTCCGTTATAAAGTCATGAGAAAGCGACGCCAGAAGAAAACGAACAAGTCAAAAGGAGCTTTACAACCCATTCCTCCGTCACAGTCTATTACATCCTCTATGCGAGCAACGTGTAACACAGCTACCATTTCATCGCCTACGCAAAGCTTACGATAGCAGACTCTAGAAGCGAGAAATAGCGCTTTTAGAAATCGCTAAACTACTGTAAATTAGCGAAGGCGTTCCCTCTTCATAACGCCCAACTGATATGATACTTCCCTCATCATAAGTATCCAACGTAGCACGTACTCTTCTCTACACAGTACGCGACAGTGTTTACTAATATTATTGTTTCCTTTCAGGTACACAGAACAAGACTTACTCAAGCACGTTTCTCGAACTAAGATGACCTTTGAAGCTCACGCAGGCATGCTAAAACTTTATCGCATACCCAAAAATTTTTTTCTCGCACCAGTGGATTTATAGGTCAGTTTTGACCAGCCCATTAACATTCTTTTAAAACCCACTGCGCTGTAACCGAGATTTTCACCACGCTGACGTGCCTGAGTAGAACCATTTGATACATCGCGGTATGGTGCTGTAGTGCACAGTGACGATAAAACCCCAGCACTAGAGACTAGAACTTTGTAAACATTTTACTATTGCAGCACAGAACCCCGTGCATCCAAACAGAACATACTTAAGATTGACTACTTGATGAATAACATTACATTGTTTACAAGATTTATGGCGGCTTGCCAATTGAAGAACACTGTTACTAGATGTCAACACGACACTGAGTAAATTGTGTTAGCCCTATGAGGACTGATTTAATTATGTTCATATTCAGGATTGTTGTAAATAATTTTTTTTCTCTTTCTCATATATGCAGAGTTTTGACTTCTATGAGATTGTTAGGAAGACATCAACGTTTGTATTGGTTTTTTTGTTTGGTTGAACCATGTTTATTGACTGAACTCATAACAGAGCATTGTTCTGAGCAATAAGAGAGTTGTTCTGACAGACACCTGACCATAACTCAGACTGTAATGTGCATTCACAGCCACAGATCTGTCGAACACGTAAACAGCCAATAATGTCATCTATTTCTTTACCTCTCCCTCGGCATCCAGACTACCATCAGTCCAGCTTGATCGTTAGAATTGCTCTTTCTAGTTCTGTTGTTAACACTTTTGTTTTTACTGACATGCACAGTCAAGAAAGAACATTGTAGTCGGGTTCATGATTGATGATTTTTTTATATTTTTAAACCAAGCAGTCCATATATGACAGGTGTATGTCATCTTTGTCAAAGAGTCTGATACAAATTGTTCACCTTCCATAATTACTGTTAAGGTTTTGTTGTATAGTTAATTTGTTTATGTTGTGTTGATTTTGGAAAGGTATCCATTAATGTATATATACATGCACCATATATATACGAGAGCTTCTGTGTAACGATCATGTTCGTATAGCGAATATGTAAGGTATTTTTTTTTTAGGAGAAGAATTTTTTTTGGGTGTTGTTAACATTCTATTTTTTGTTGGTTGAGAATTTTTTTTTTAAGGGTCTTAGATTTATTTTTGATAGAACGCAAATGTCTACCTACGGGATACATTTGTGTGCCCCGGGACCCATATGTGACAGTGAGGCTTGTTACCCAGGCATTATACGTGCCAGTGAGATAGGTCATACATTTTTAGTAGACCAATCAAAATCATTGACGGTGACAAGGGCCCACAACACCTGCCGGGCTAAGAGGTTAATATTATCATTAGGGGAGTTCCATCTAGACGACCTCAAGGAAGGGTGTGTTTTCTAAGTGTGAGCTGAAGAGAAGCCATGTTTGAGCTGTCTCAACTTTCGGGGAACCACAAAGACAAGTTTTAAGTTGAAGTTCTTAAAGTATTTCGGAAAGAAGCATTACTGTGTGTAGACTTTAATGATATCGTTTTTTTTCACAACAGAATATAAGCGGTAGCTATATTTCTGTACACGGAGGAAAGACTATGTTGAGTAGTAACACATGTAAGTACTGTGTATTTCAATCCCCAGATAGGATTCGATTTATGTAAAAGGAAGAAAACCAAGAAAACAGTCACAGATGTATATGAGGACTCATCATCTGAAGAAAATAGTAACTTTAATTATTGTAGATAAAAGACGCCACTACATGTACTGAAGAGTTGAAGAAACAAAGGGAAACAAAGGACAAGGTGACCTAGATCGTGAGTTGCACGAGATTCCTGAGTACTCACCCAATTTAAAAGGAAGAAAAGTAAATACGGAGACCTACAGTAAACTACAATCATAACAAAGAATATTGATTGGTTTTCAAGCTGCATTTGTTTATTTATGTACTTTGTAAATAAACCTTGTTATATAACTCAGCCGAGTTATGCAGATTGGTCGAATGATTTGAATGGGAAAAATTACAACACAGTTAGAAGTACACCACTATAGCACCTTAACACTATCAATCCGAGAGAAGAACGAACCTGCTACATTCCACAAGAATCTACATCTCTAGCGGGAAGCTAGTAATAACACTTGATGGACATTTATTGAAAAAGTAGAATTAGAGAACGCGGTCACACCTTGACTAGTCTAAACAACATCTGGAAGTCCTCTCAGTACAGCACAAACGCAAATTTAAGATTATATGAGAGCTGTGCACTTCCTGTGTCTCTCTATGGTGCGGAATGTTGGAGAGTAACAGAGAAGGAAATGTCGAAATTGTCCTCTTTACAAATAATAAGCCCAAGTAAAATTCTTTTGACCGAATACCATCACCAACCAAGAACTGCTTACTCGGAGAAACCAAGACGACATGTACACCATCGTGGTTGGCAGCCGCTGGAGTTGGGTTGACCACATCCTCAGAAGACCCTTGGAGGAAAGCGAAAGAGAGGCAGACGAAAAACAACTTGGCGAAGAACTGTGGTGGCCGAGATGCAAAGCATGAACCAGAGCTGCTCGAAGGATGGCCGACGACCGAGCAAAGTCGAAGCAGTTTGTTACTGTTCTACAAGACGCCACTTGGCGTGATGGCCACTGACTGCTTCGACAGTCGGTGGCTAAGGATCAAAGAAGACACTTCCATCAGATTGTCTATTTCTGTTGTGCTTGTTTCATCATGTTTCATTTGCTTTTTTTTTCGTGTTGTTTTAGTATTAATTCTTATATTTCCTTATTAGGTGGATTTTGATGTTAATTGGTAAAATGTGAATTTTGTGCAGATGTGAGGTCAAGCTGTGAAGGCCCCTGAGTCTAATAGATAATAAGGTTTGTGTTTTCAGGGGACCTTTCTGCTACCACCCTACGACCTCAACCTGCGACGTATTTTATCCTAAGTATAATAATGGTGCCCAATGGGCTGATCACCCGTTGGCTTGTCACACCGATTACGGAAACAACGGCAGATGGATCTATTTGTTGTTGCCCTAAAGATGCCGCTAGGCGTGATGGGAAACTACAACAGAGAAAATCAATCTGCTGTTGCCCTTAAGACGCCACAAGGCGTGATGGCCTCTGACTGCTTGGTCGGTCTTTGGCTAAGGACGGAAGAAGAAGAAGAATAATAATGGTGTATGTCTGTTATCTGGCTAGTGTAATGTAAAATGTGCTGTAATAAAATTACAACAAATACACCTAAGAACTCTATGAAAGGTAATTAACAACACCCAGAGTTAAGTTTAAAATGTGAAATCTTTTATTTTACAGTTTATTGTTCCAGTATCACAATTTTGTGTATACTGGAATATTGAAACTCAAAATGATAATTCAAAATATTTACATCAAAGAGATTCAATTTATAACTGAATATATTATTATTCACAACTTTAATTAAATATGTCAATATGGAACAGTGTCAATTTACTCTTGCTCCTATGAATGGGTAATGATTGATTGAACGTCTGCCTTCATCATAATCTGAATGATCTAATACACATTTAGGGAAATAAGAGTAGTTGAGTTTGATATATCAAGTTCCCGGAGACAATGTCTTATCTTAGGATCTTCTGGTGTACAGGATGAATTATGTTCACATCACAGCTTCCACTGCCAAGTCAAGATTCTGCTCTTCAAATATAACAAGGAAGCACACATGCGATACTGCCTCACTTATTTAGATGCAGAGGTATATACAGGTATAGGTTTACCTGGGCTCACTTTGAGTCATAGATGAAACCCGCATCAATGAAATATTAACACTAATAAGTATGAGAGCGATAAATATGGTCAAATCCAGATCGCTATGCTGGTGCAGATCAGCTAAGTCAAGATAGTACTATTATCTTGCTTGTAGAACAACTTTAGTGTAGAAATTTTATTTCTTAAGTGGCGACTACCACTAACTACAAATCGGTTTTATCCCTCCGTTAGTATATTAGACTCCAGCCAATCAGGGAGTGTTTGGCTTCTAGCGTCTTTTTATTCAAAATTGAACTCAATTTTCAAATCTTGGACTAACTTCCCCTCTATCCCCACTACATGGCAAACTGAGAAAGATTCAAGTCTGTTATTCCATCTGTCTTCTGTCAATATCTCCTTTATTTATTGAGTGTTTCAAATTCTGATAAATAATTATTGATCCCGTTGCTGTCTGTCACACAGTGCTTATATTTTTATACGTTTAATTATTATATTTACTATTATCGTTTTTCTTCTTCATATTTTATTATTTTTGGGTTCTTTTACGGCAAGATAATATTTTACACTAAGTAATATGTTAGGTCTAATAACCAAATATTATCATTTTAATCGTCCCCTGTTCTTTATTTTCATCTATCGTTCAATTGTGACAGTTAGTTTCACTTTTGAAATGCAGACGCTAGTTTAAACGGACTCCATACAATTCCCTCTTTCCAATTTTTCTCTCTCTCACTTTTACTAAAAAAAGCACAGCGAACGATAGCAGATGTTCAAACATGCCCTAACGACAGTAACTAGGGTCTGTAGTCTATTTTGCAAGCACTAACCTCTCACTCGCGTGTAGTGTTTCAAAACACTTCTGTGACGTCGCCTTGTCGCATGCGATTCAAAAACCAACGCTTTTATTTCTCCCTTATCTCTCCCTCCTACGTTGTCTTCTCTCACTCTGACTGAAACGAACACTTAGCTGTCTGCAAAACGGCGTTTAGATAATATTTAATGATTTGCGTTAATTCTTACTGCAGTTTCGTTCTACACTTCTGAAAAATGTCCGAATTGCTACTATTAGTGGCGTTAAAATTAAAATCTTACGTTAATTCAGAACGGCAGTTTGGTGTCGCAGTTCTGGCACATGTTAATTGTAAGTCTCAAGGACGAAACTAGGAAAGCGTGTAAGATTTGAAGGCGGGATCATTTTCTAAGCATTACTGCTGTATAAAATTCAGCGCTCTACTGGCGTAGAAGACGACGATAGGCAAACTCACACGGGCGGGTTTATTTATTATCATAGGAGTGAAATCTTACTGAATTTAGCGATTGTTTCACAGATATCGCTACACACCTCTCTTCCTAAAACATGCATTCATTGCAGGTTATAATCTGTGAGACAACTTAGCGCAAATGAAGTTCTAGGCGTTTTTCTGATTTTCCTCTTTCAAAGCTTTTTCCTTTGCAAAAGGAATCGTATAGGCTCTCATACATATGGGTGTTGGGTCTATTAGCTTCATATCATATTCTAACAGATTTGTGTGCCCCGGCTTATCCGTTAAAACGTCTGTAAGTTCCATCAGAACCTTTTGAACCTGCTGTCTCTGAGCTTTTGTCAGATGCTTACTGACTTTCACCTGTGCCTGTAAGAGTCGAGTGGTTCCTTTTTCATCCCCGTTGCTATCGACAAGGTCATTAGATGTGTCTCATCCTGGATTTCTCTGTCCATGTACTTCTTTAAGAGGTTCACATGATAAATTTTCTCCTTACCTTTTTTGTATATTTTATAATTAGTTCTAGACACCTTCTCTAGAACCGTATATGGACCTTGCCATCCAATTTGCAACTTGTTACTGCTGCCGGGTAGTAGAAGGAGCACCTTCTCTCCCACAGCTAATTCCCCATCCTTCGGTTTCTTGTTGAAATAAGCAGCATGTTTCTTCCTGGCTTGTCTGAGATTATCATTTGCCAGTTTCCAGCCAGTTTTGAGACGAGTGGTCAGCTCGTTCACATACTGATACGATGAGGTAACAGTCTCTTCTGCCTTCTCATCTGTCCACGTCCTTAACAAGGTTGCATATGGACCTTGAATTTTGCTGACTTATTTTTCATGGCACCGGTAATGTCCCTTACATTGGAAGCCTTATGGTGAGGACGTTTCTTCCTTTTATCATCACTCACAAATCGTCCACTACCATCTCGTTTCCTGGTGTTTTCTCCCCACTTTAATTTCCCTGTGAGAGATCTTCTCTCTCTTTTATCTTCCTCCAGTTCACATATTTTCCGACCGAGGGATTGTCGGCTTATTCTTGAGTAGAATCACTCTTTGTACTCGCCGCATAGTGGCCATTCTAACCAATTCAATTGAAGACTGGGTGTGAAAAGGGGGTTCCCATTCCACTAAGTCTACTTTATTATATTTATTTTTCTCCTTATTTTCAGGCGTAAGTTTGCCCCGTGGCGTTTCTAGGTCCTGATTATTATTTTCCCCACTTGTGGGTGTTCCCTCATGAAATATGCCGCAAGCTTCTACAAAATTTTCAATGTCTATCATTACATCTGGCCAATAATATTTTTGAGAAACCTTTTAGCAGATGGTACCTACTTTCTCGTGGTCCCCATCTTTTCCAACATGTAAACTCCTTATTACGTCTGCCCTAAACATCTTGGGAAGTACCAGTTGTCCGTGACCATTTAAACGAGTTCCGGTCTTCCTATATAAGAGTTTATTCTTCATATAGTAGTCTCCTTTGTTTTGAGGTGCGTGACATGTTGGCAACTTTTTAAAACATGGCTTGAGTGACCTATCCTCCACCTGTGCCTTCCTCATCTCCTCGGGATGAGTATTTATAGGTTCATCCTCCTCCTTCCTTGACTGTGACCTTGTCTGCACTGTTGCCATGATCACAGGTTTCTTGGGATTCCCCAAGAAGACATATCTACACCTGAATATTAGAGGGTAGATTGGTTCATTTATCACTGCTGCTCTAATAGCTCCTTCCACATAGCGAGTTTTTACACTGATTCTAGCAATGGGAAGTGTCATGGTTGCTACGTCCTTGGTTGCTCCTTAGATCTCCACTGTTTCTGTGGTGTATTGATCTGAACGCACCAGGTGAGAGCTCACGACTGAGTCATAATCTAAACCTGTATCATAAAGGCCCCTAATGGTGACCCCGTTACATACAACATCTTCACACACTGGGAGGTGATAAGGTTCCTGCTGTCCATTAGGTTTTACCTTTAATCCCTGATTCCCCGTTTTCATAGAGGCGAAGGTAGAAGGTTTCTTAGTACACACTTTGGTGTCATGAGTGTTCCTCTTGCACCATTTACACCATTTATTTCCCTGAGGGAAAGTTTTTCTTTCACTGAATTGCGGATTTCTATCACGTTGGTCAAAACTTGGCTTATCATAATAGGCTTTACCTTTATTAAACTTGTCCCTATGTTCAAATTTAGGTTGGTTTTGGTTTTGTGGGACTTTATTATGGTCTATAGGCTTCTTCTTTATGCCTGCCATCTCAGACTGGGCTGTCTGATATATTTCAGCCACATTTAAGATCTCCCCCAGTCTCTCAGCACCTTGTTCCGTGAGAAATTTTCTCAGGTCTGGAGCCATAGACTCTCTTAACTGCTAAGTCATAATCATTTCCCTTATATCTTGGGTTTTCCCCAGAGCAGTCCATTTCTCCAGGTATGTCTCCGGGCTTGCAGGGAACTGGTGATAATTCTCTCCAGTCAGCAGTTTGGCATTCCTAAATTTCTTCCTATAAAATTCGCTATTCTTCTCGTACCTAACTAGACGAGCTTGCTTAAGAATGTCATAGTCGTCTTGGTCATCTTTGCTCAGCTTGGCGAATACCTCATACGAGGTTCCCCTAAGCCCCTGGGATACCTTCAGACTCCATCTTTCTTTCTCTAACCCATATATGGTAGCTAGTCTTTCAACTATAGATAAGAAAGATTCGATATCATCATCTTTCTCCACAAATGGGTCTAGATGAAACCCCATGGCTTAGTTGGAGGCAACCTGGCTTGCAGCAGAGTCGGAAGTGGATGGGCTATTTCCACTTTCAGGAGCATGGCCTTGAAATTCCAACTCCCTTAGTCGTAACTCATGTTCCCTTTGTAACCATTTATCTTCTTTCTCAGCCTCTAATCTCCTTTCTTCTTTCTCCCTTTCAGCCTCCAATCTCCTTTCTTCTTTCTCCCTTTCAGCCTCAAGTTTCTTAGCCTCAGCCTCAAGCCTCTTTTCCTCCAACTGCAGCCTCTTGATCTCAGCCTCCCTCTCAGCCTCTAATTTCTTAGTCTCCCAGGCATCTTCTAACAAAATTCTTTTCTCCTCAGCTAATCTATCAGCCTCTAATTTCTTAGCTTCCCTAGCATCTTCTAATAAAATTCTTTTCTCCTCCGCTAATCTATCAGCCTCTAACTTTCTTTCTTTAGCTAGCCTCTTATCTTCTCGGGCAATAAACTTATCACACTCTTCTGTTACATAGGCAATCAGACCTTGACCTTCCATCCCCATGTCCCTCGCAGCCTGCACAGCAGCAGATCTGAATTTGGCCAAGTCTGCCATCTTATTGTTAATAATATTCAATGTTATCAAACTAACTTAAACTAGTTAACCAACCTCTAACTAAACACAAAACACTTTGCACTGATACCTCAAACGAACTCTCAAATTATTTTTAATTTTATATTTTTACAAATCCCGGGAGCGAGCTACCCAATATAACTACTAGGAGAAGTTTAAAATCCCGGACAGGACCCCAATATATGTGGTGGATTTTGATGTTAATTAGTAAAATGTGAATTTTGTGCAGATGTGAGGTCAAGCTGTGAAGGCCTCTGAGTCTAATAGATAATAAGGTTTGTGTTTTCAGGGAACCTTTCTGCTACCACCCTACGACCTCAACCTGCGACGTATTTTATCCTAAGTATAATAATGGTGTATGTCTGTTATCTGGCTAGTGTAATGTAAAATGTGCTGTAATAAAATTACAACAAATACACCTAAGAACTCTATGAAAGGTAATTAACAACACCCAGAGTTAAGTTCAAAATGTGAAATCTTTTTTTTTTACAGTTTATTGTTCCAGTATCACAATTTTGTGTATAATGGAATATTGAAACTCAAAATGATAATTCAAAATATTTACATCAAAGAGATTCAATTTATAACTGAATATATTATTATTCACAACTTTAATTAAATATGTCAATATGGAACAGTGTCAATTTACTCTTGCTCCTATGAATGGGTAATGATTGATTGAACGTTTGCCTTCATCATAATCTGAATGATCTAATACACATTTTGGGAAATGAGAGTAGTTGAGTTTGATATATCAAGTTCCCGGAGGCAATGTCTTATCTTAGGATCTTCTGGTGTACAGGATGAATTATGTTCACATCACAGCTTCCACTGCCAAGTCAGGATTCTGCTCTTGAAATATAACAAGGAAGCACACATACGATACTACCTCACTTCTTTAGATGCAGAGGTATATACAGGTATAGGTTTACCTGGGCTCACTTTGAGTCATAGATGAAACCCGCATCAATGAAATATTAACACTAATAAGTATGAGTGCGATAAATATGGTCAAATCCAGATCGCTATGCTGGTGCAGATCAGCTAAGTCAAGATAGTACTATTATCTTGCTTGTAGAACAACTTTAGTGTAGAAATTTTATTTCTTAAGTGGCGACTACCACTAACTACAAATCGGTTTTATCCCTCCGTTAGTATATTAGACTCCAGCCAATCAGGGACTGTTTGGCTTCTAGCGTCTTTTTATTCAAAATTGAACACAATTTTCAAATCTTGGACTAACTTCCCCTCTATCCCCACTACATGGCAAACTGAGAAAGATTCAAGTCTGTTAGTTCATCTGTCTTCTGTCAATATCTCCTTTATTTATTTAGTGTTTCAAATTCTGATAAATAATTATTGATCCCGTTGCTGTCTGTCACACAGTGCTTATATTTTTATACGTTTAATTATTATATTTACTATTATCGTTTTTCTTCTTCATATTTTATTATTTTTGGGTTCTTTTACGGCAAGATAATATTTTACACTAAGTAATATGTTAGGTCTAATAACCAAATATTATCATTTTAATCGTCCCCTGTTCTTTATTTTCATCTATCGTTCAATTGTGACAGTTAGTTTCACTTTTGAAATGCAGACGCTAGTTTAAACGGACTCCATACAATTCCCTCTTTCCAATTTTTCTCTCTCTCACTTTTACTAAAAAAAGCACAGCGAACGATAGCAGATGTTCAAACATGCCCTAACGACAGTAACTAGGGTCTGTAGTCTATTTTGCAAGCACTAACCTCTCCCTCGCGTGTAGTGTTTCAAAACACTTCTGTGACGTCGCCTTGTCGCATGCGATTCAAAAACCAACGCTTTTATTCCTCCCTTATCTCTCCCTCCTACGTTGTCTTCTCTCACTCTGACTGAAACGAACACTTAGCTGTCTGCAAAACGGCGTTTAGATAATATTTAATGATTTGCGTTAATTCTTACTGCAGTTTCGTTCTACACTTCTGAAAAATGTCCGAATTGCTACTATTAGTGGCGTTAAAGTTAAAATCTTACGTTAATTCAGAACGGCAGTTTGGTGTCGCAGTTCTGGCACATGTTAATTGTAAGTCTCAAGGACGAAACTAGGAAAGCGTGTAAGATTTGAAGGCGGGATCATTTTCTAAGCATTACTACTGTACAAAATTCAGCGCTCTACTGGCGTAGAAGACGACGATAGGCAAACTCACACGGGCAGGTTTATTTATTATCATAGGAGTGAAATCTTACTGAATTTAGCGATTGTTTCACAGATATCGCTACACACCTCTCTTCCTAAAACATGCATTCATTGCAGGTTATAATCTGTGAGACAACTTAGCGCAAATGAAGTCCTAAGCGTTTTTCTGATTTTCCTCTTTCAAAGCTTTTTCCTTTGCAAAAGGAATCGTATAGGCTCTCATACAGATGGGTGTTGGGTCTATTAGCTTCAAATCATATTCTAACAGATTTGTGTGCCCCGGCTTATCCGTTAAAACGTCTGTATGTTCCATCAGAACCTTTTGAACCTGCTCTCTCTGAGCTTTTGTCAGGTGCTTACTGACTTTCACCTGTGCCTGTAAGAGTCGAGTGGTTCCTTTTTCATCCCCGTTGCTATCGACAAGGTCATTAGATGTGTCTCATCCTGGATTTCTCTGTCCATGTACTTCTTTAAGAGGTTCACATGATAAATTTTCTCCTTACCTTTTTTTGTCTATTTTATAATTAGTTCTAGACACCTTCTCTAGAACCGTATATGGACCTTGCCATCCAATTTGCAACTTGTTACTGCTGCCGGGTAGTAGAAGGAGCACCTTCTCTCCCACAGCTAATTCCCTATCCTTCGGTTTCTTGTTAAAATAAGCAGCATGTTTCTTCCTGGCTTGTCTGAGCTTATCATTTGCCAGTTTCCAGCCAGTTTTGAGACGAGTGGTCAGCTCGTTCACATACTGATACGATGAGGTAACAGTCTCTTCTGCCTTCTCATCTGTCCACGTCCTTAACAAGGTTGCATATGGACCTTGAATTTTGCTGACTTATTTTTCATGGCACCGGTAATGTCCCTTACATTGGAAGCCTTATGGTGAGGACGTTTCTTCCTTTTATCATCACTCACAAATCGTCCACTACCAACTCGTTTCCTGGTGTTTTCTCCCCACTTTAATTTCCTTGTGAGAGATCTTCTCTGTCTTTTATCTTCCTCCAGTTCACATATTTTCCGACCGAGGGATTGTCGGCTTATTCTTGAGTAGAATCACTCTTTGTACTCGCAGCATAGTGGCCATTCTAACCAATTCAATTGAAGACTGGGTGTGAAAAGGGGGTTCCCATTCCACTAAGTCTACTTTATTATATTTATTTTTCTCCTTATTTTCAGGCGTAAGTTTGCCCCGTGGCGTTTCTAGGTCCTGATTATTATTTTCCCCACTTGTGGGTGTTCCCTCATGAAATATGCCGCAAGCTTCTACAAAATTTTCAATGTCTATCATTACATCTGGCCAATAATATTTTTGAGAAACCTTTTAGCAGATGGTACCTACTTTCTCGTGGTCCCCATCTTTTCCAACATGTAAACTCCTTATTACGTCTGCCCTAAACATCTTGGGAAGTACCAGTTGTCCGTGACCATTTAAACGAGTTCCGGTCTTCCTATATAAGAGTTTATTCTTCATATAGTAGTCTCCTTTGTTTTGAGGTGCGTGACATGTTGGCAACTTTTTAAAACATGGCTTGAGTGACCTATCCTCCACCTGTGCCTTCCTCATCTCCTCGGGATGAGTATTTATAGGTTCATCCTCCTCCTTCCTTGACTGTGACCTGGTCTGCACTGTTGCCATGATCACAGGTTTCTTGGGATTCCCCAAGAAGACATATCTACACCTGAATATTAGAGGGCAGATTGGTTCATTTATCACTGCTGCTCTAATAGCTCCTTCCACATAGCGAGTTTTTACACTGATTCTAGCAATGGGAAGTGTCATGGTTGCTACGTCCTTGGTTGCTCCTTAGATCTCCTCTGTTTCTGTGGTGTATTGATCTGAACGCACCAGGTGAGAGCTCACGACTGAGTCATAATCTAAACCTGTATCATAACGGCCCCTAATGGTGACCCCGTTACATACAACATCTTCACACACTGGGAGGTGATAAGGTTCCTGCTGTCCAGTAGGTTTCACCTTTAATCCCTGATTCCCCGTTTTCATAGCAGCGAAGGTAGAAGATTTCTTAGTACACACTTTGGTGTCATGAGTGTTCCTCTTGCACCATTTACACCTTTTATTTCCCTGAGGGAAAGTTTTTCTTTCACTGAATTGCGGATTTCTATCACGTTGGTCAAAACTTGGCTTATCATAATAGGCTTTACCTTTATTAAACTTGTCCCTATGTTCAAATTTAGGTTGGTTTTGGTTTTGTGGGACTTTATTATGGTCTATAGGCTTCTTCTTTATGCCTGCCATCTCAGACTAGGCTGCGTGATATCTTTCAGCCACATTTAAGATCTCCCCCAGTCTCTCAGCACCCTGTTCCGTGAGAAATTTTCTCAGGTCTGGAGCCATTGACTCTCTTAACTGCTCAGTCATAATCATTTCCCTTATATCTTGGGTTTTCCCCAGAGCAGTCCATTTCTCCAGGTATGTCTCCAGGCTTGCAGAGAACTGGTGATAAATCTCTCCAGTCAGCAGTTTGGCATTCCTAAATTTCTTCCTATAAAATTCGCTATTCTTCTCGTACCTAACTAGAAGAGCTTGCTTAAGAATGCCATAGTCGTCTTGGTCATCTTTGCTCAGCTTGGCGAATACCTCATACGAGGTTCCCCTAAGCCCCTGGGATACCTTCAGACTCCATCTTTCTTTCTCTAACCCATATATGGTAGCTAGTCTTTCAACTATAGATAAGAAAGATTCGATATCATCATCTTTCTCCACAAATGGGTCTAGATGAAACCCCATGGCTTAGTTGGAGGCAACCTGGCTTGCAGCAGAGTCGGAAGTGGATGGGCTATTTCCACTTTCAGGAGCATGGCCTTGAAATTCCAACTCCCTTAGTCGTAACTCATGTTCCCTTTGTAACCATTTATCTTCTTTCTCAGCCTCTAATCTCCTTTCTTCTTTCTCCCTTTCAGCCTCCAATCTCCTTTCTTCTTTCTCCCTTTCAGCCTCAAGTTTCTTAGCCTCAGCCTCAAGCCTCTTTTCCTCCAACTGCAGCCTCTTGATCTCAGCCTCCCTCTCAGCCTCTAATTTCTTAGTCTCCCAGGCATCTTCTAACAAAATTCTTTTCTCCTCAGCTAATCTATCAGCCTCTAATTTCTTAGCTTCCCTAGCATCTTCTAATAAAATTCTTTTCTCCTCCGCTAATCTATCAGCCTCTAACTTTCTTTCTTTAGCTAGCCTCTTATCTTCTCGGGCAATAAACTTATCACACTCTTCTGTTACATAGGCAATCAGATCTTGACCTTCCATCCCCATGTCCCTTGCAGCATGCACAGCAGCAGATCTGAATTTGGCCAAGTCTGCCATCTTATTGTTAATAATATTCAATGTTATCAAACTAACTTAAACTAGTTAACCAACCTCTAACTAAACATCAAACACTGGGCACTGATACCTCAAACCAACTCTCAAATTATTTTTAATTTTATATTTTTACAAATCCCGGGAGCGAGCTACCCAATATAACTACTAGGAGAAGTTTAAAATCCCGGACAGGACCCCAATATATGTGGTGGATTTTGATGTTAATTGGTAAAATGTGAATTTTACGCAGATGTGAGGTCAAGCTGTGAAGGCTCCTGAACCTAATAGATAATAGGGTTTGTGTTTTCAGGGAACCTTTCTGCTACCACCCTACGACCTCAACCTGCGACGTATTTTATCCTAAGTATAATAATGGTGTATGTCTGTTATCTGGCTAGTGTCTAGGGTAATGTAAAATGTGCTGTAATAAAATGACAACAAATACACATAAGAACTCTATGAAAGATAATTAACAACACCTAGAGTTAAGTTTAAAATGTGAAATCTTTTTTTTACAGTTTATTGTTCCAGTATCACAATTTTGTGTATAATGGAATATTGAAACTCAAAATGATGATTCAAAATATTTACATCAAAGAGATTCAATTTATAACTGAATATATTATTATTCACAACTTTAATTAAATATGTCAATATGGAACAGTGTCAATTTACTCTTGCTCCTATGAATGGGTAATGATTGATTGAACGTCTGCCTTCATCATAATCTGAATGATCTAATACACATTTTGGGAAATAAGAGTAGTTGAGTTTGATATATCAAGTGCCCGGAGACAATGTCTTATCTTAGGATCTTCTGATGTACAGGATGAATTATGTTCACATCACCAGCTTCCACTGCCAAGTCAGGATTCTGCTCTTGAAATATAACAAGGAGGCACACATAAGATACTGCCTCACTTCTTTAGATGCAGAGGTATATACAGGTATAGGTTTCCCTGGGCTCACTTTGAGTCATAGATGAAACGCGCATCAATGAAATATTAACACTAATAAGTTTGAGTGCGATAAATATGGTCAAATCCACATCGCTATGCCGGTGCAGATCAGCTAAGTCAAGATAGTACTATTATCTTGCTTGTAGAACAACTTTAGTGTAGAAATTTTATTTCTTAAGTGGCGACTACCACTAACTACAAATCGGTTTTATCCCTCCGTTAGTATATTAGACTCTAGCCAATCAGGGACTGTTTGGCTTCTAGCGTCTTTTTATTCAAAATTGAACTCAATTTTCAAATCTTGGACTAACTTCCCCTCTATCCCCACTACATGGCAAACTGAGAAAGATTCAAGTCTGTTAGTCCATCTGTCTTCTGTCAATATCTCCTTTATTTATTGAGTGTTTCAAATTCTGATAAATAATTATTGATCCCGTTGCTGTCTGTCACACAGTGCTTATATTTTTATACGTTTAATTATTATATTTACTATTATCGTTTTTCTTCTTCATATTTTACTATTTTTGGGTTCTTCTACGGCAAGATAATATTTTACACTAAGTAATATGTTAGGTCTAATAACCAAATAATATCATTTTAATCGTCCCCTGTTCTTTATTTTCATCTATCGTTCAATTGTGACAGTTAGTTTCACTTTTGAAATGCAGACGCTAGTTTAAACGGACTCCATACAATTCCCTCTTTCCAATTTTTCTCTCTCTCACTTTTACTAAAAAAAGCACAGCGAACGATAGCAGATGTTCAAACATGCCCTAACGACAGTAACTAGGGTCTGTAGTCTATTTTGCAAGCACTAACCTCTCACTCGCGTGTAGTGTTTCAAAACACTTCTGTGACGTCGCCTTGTCGCATGCTATTCAAAAACCAACGCTTTTATTCCTCCCTTATCTCTCCCTCCTACGTTGTCTTCTCTCACTCTGACTGAAACGAACACTTAGCTGTCTGCAAAACGACGTTTAGATAATATTTTATGATTTGCGTTAATTCTTACTGCAGTTTCGTTCTACACTTCTGAAAAATGTCCGAATTGCGACTATTAGTGGCGTTAAAGTTAAAATCTTACGTTAATTCAGAACGGCAGTTTGGTGTCGCAGTTCTGGCACATGTTAATTGTAAGTCTCAAGGACGAAACTAGGAAAGCGTGTAAGATTTGAAGGCAGGATCATTTTCTAAGCATTACTACTGTATAAAATTCAGCGCTCTACTGGCGTAGAAGACGACGATAGGCAAACTCACACGGGCGGGTTTATTTATTATCATAGGAGTAACATCTTACTGAATTTAGCGATTGTTTCACAAATTTTGCTACACCTTAGATAGTTTTGGTTTTATGATTTTCATTAAGGTTTTGTATTTCTGTGTTGTTTGATGTGTTCTTATTCCATCTTGCAGGAATAAGATGGATTACATTTTCTACATTGGAAGATCTGGAATATGCAGATGACATTGCACTACTAGCACATTCACATCAACACATCCAGGAAAAAAAAACGAATAGACTTAATAAGTATAGCCAGCAGGTGGGCTTGAACATCAATCTAAAGAAGTCAGAGGTCATGACGCTCAATGCGAGCAACCCCGAGGCCATATCAGTAAGGAATCAGCAACTGGTACAGACAGACACCTTCACATACCTAGGATGCATAGTAACACCAGACGGCGGAGCAAGCAAAGTCATCAACAACAGAATGAACAAAGCAAGAACAGCCTTTTTTAGCCTAAACAACATCTGGAAGTCCTCTCAATACAGCACAAGCACAAAATTAAGATTATATCAGAGCTGTGTGCTTTCCGTGCTTCTCTATGGTGTGGAATGCTGGAGAGTTACAAAGAAGGAAATGTCGAAATTGTCCTCTTTTCACACAACCTGCCTAAAAAAAATTCACCGAATCATTTGGCCGAATATCATCACCAACCAGGATCTGCTTACTCGGAGCAAGCAAGAGGACATGCACACCATCATAGCTGGCAGACGCGGAAGCTAGGTTGGCCATGTCCTCAGAAGCGACCCCAATGCCATCACAAGAACAGCTATCTATGGACCCCTAAAGGAAAACGAAAGAGAGGCCGACCAAAAACAAACTTGGCGGAGGACTGTGGAGGCTGAGATGCAAAGAATGAACCAGAGTTGGGGCACTGTACGAAGGATGGCCACCGACCTAGCAAAGTGGAATCAATTTGTTGTTGCCCTACAAGATGCCACTAGGCATGATGGCCACTGACTGCTTTGACGGTCGGCGGCTAAGGATCAAAGAAGAAAAGATTCCATCTTGCATATAGTTGTCTAACATTCGTGGTGCCATTTTGGAATATCTTATGGGATGAAAGATGAAGTATTTTCCGAGTGGCTGAAAAGTTGTGAAAAATCAACTGCCAATAAACGTAATAAAGAAAATAGTTACACTGCAAAAAACATGAAATAACCTCGTTGGAACTCTGCTGCATGAACTATGTTTGAAAACGTTAATTCTTATAAACGAAAACCAATGACAACGCTTATGTATGCTTAAGCTAAATGTTGGAATGATAGTGTTTTATATACAGATGCCTATTGATAAACTACGAGTTACAAGTATACCACACGAACATTGAGCGTCCTATCAATAGGCGAGTAAGTGATCCATACTCTTTTCACCCTTCTCCCCGACTCGCCTCATAAACTTGATTATGTGAGGTTTCTTTCTTCATTTGATGAACTATTTCAGTTTCTTCATAGCTACTTAAAGTTTTACGGGATTAGTTAGTCAAGACCAATCCCAGTCATCCATGGTTGCCGTTGATGACAACCTGGTAGGTGGCAGTAGCTCGACTATCGACATTTGTTAGAACAACTACTACTTTTGCCAAAGTTAGTATGACCAGCTACAGTTACAGCTAGTGCTATTACAACAACTAGTTTCACTACTATCATCACTGCTACAATTACATGTACTACTTCCACCACCGCTCCAATTACTTGTATTGCTACGACACTGCTACAACAACACGTGATATTATATGTAACTACTACTACAAACGCATGCCTTCTTTATGATTATATTTGCTAGTACAATCTCTACTACTAGAACCAATGCAACTTTAAAGTAGACGCTTATGTGAATAAATCTACTGCAACATAATTACTTCTAGTTCTACAATAGTATATGTGTCCACAATTCAAAATATTTATATTTGCTGGGCACTGTTTGTCTGTCTCTTTTATCTCTTCTTTTCTGCTTAAGTAACTCTCTCTTTCTTCCCTCTGATGGCTTGCCGTTAGTGAGTTCGTCTAAAAACATGTATTTGTTATCAGTTACCGCGCAGCTAAAGTGGTTTTAATACATTAATGGGGGGAAAAAACGTCTATATTGATTATTTTAACCCATGAAGAATGATTTTACTATTAGTAGATGTGAATAATAGATTCTGACAGTCGATGTCTTCCTCGTAATGATGACTGAGGCGAGTGCGTGAGTGTATGTGTGTGGGGGGAATAGGGGTGGGGGTGGGGGGAGGGGGGGGGGTTACCCAAGAATCAATAATAGCCAGCGATTTCGTTTAAAAACCTTTTGCCGAATTTAGGCTAATACAAAAACTACTCTTTGTCTGTTTTCGGTTTCAAATGTAAATCTTTCATTTGCAAGTTCAAATTTATGTTAATTCACAACTTTATCTACAAAATTATATACTGATCTGCCTGTTAAATCTATAAAATAAAACAAAATTGTACCCTTCCTTGTGTAGTCCACGGTAATATTTTAACAACTGATGAGGTTAAATGAGTACAGTTACTACAATGACATTTTTGATTTCAAGTCGTTACACAATCTTTGTACTCGATCTAAAAGGATAGAAATCTAATATAATTAGTGACATTTTCAAATATTAAATAGCGAATTGTAAATTTACCAAGGCATTTTGAGATGAACTAGTTTCAGGCTGAGAATTTCAAGTATTGGGTAAATCAATATTCCTGCAATTAACAGATTATTTTAAATAACTCTAATACCAAATGATTCTGTAGTGCTTAAGCCAATCAACAGAAGGTTCATGAAGATAGTGTCCACTTTATATCTACTTCAAAAGTTTATTTAGTTTTATCATAAATCAAAGTAGCTGTATGCCAGTAAAGTTTTTAAATCAGATAGATCTCACCCATATCTTCATCTGCTGTATGTGTTATTCTCGTGTTCAAAGTAATTATCTGAAACTCTCAGAGATTAAGCCTTTCATTGTTGCCTTGTATTCGACATTTGAAACGCAAACTATCTTTAATCTTACTGAATTGTTAACTCCAGTTCAAAGGTTTATTTCGCAAAACTTCACTAATTTATTTTAGCCAAAGTATTTAATTATTCTACAAGAGAAACCTTTAGCTTCAGACATGAACATTGGTAATGGCTCACTGAACACCGACAGTCCCTATTATGATCATGTGGTACACACCAAAACCCTTAATTATATTAACTTTGCTCTAGTGATAGTTGCAAGTTCATGTGTTGCTTTGTTTGGTATAGCAGGCAACACCATCAACATGATCGTATACTGGAAACAAGGAATCAAAGACAGTGCTACTGTTCAGTTTTTCTCTTTGTCCATTACAGACTTTGTTTTTTGTATACTGGCTGTAGCTTCATCATTCAGCGTTCTTCTCGGAAACATTTGTCCAAACATCACAGTTATTGATCCCTTCTCTTTATCATATTGCCTTTCACAGTCGAGAGAAAAAGTGTATTCTTTGTCAATAATTATAACTATTTTTCTGTCAGTGGAGCGGTGCTTTTGTGTTATGTTTCCCTTTAATGTCAAACTAATGTTTACAAAGGCCCGTTCTGTTATGATCGTCACGTGCACTGCTTTTATCGTAGGGGCGCTGCTAATCCCAGATTATATAACCCAGGGTTTGACATGGCAGCACGACCCCATATTTAATTCAACTCGACTTCTGTTCTGGTACGCAAAGGACAGGATCAAATTTGATCTGTTTAAGAATGTTGTGTTTGCTGGTGTGCTGCCACTTGTTGCTGCAGTTACCAACACGATCTGTGCAGCACTTTTGATTACAACGATACAAATGTCCAATAAATTTCGACGTTCAAATGGATCAGCTGCTCCATATGCGGATCATTCATACAGTACTGGTAAAAAGAAATCAAGAAAGCCTAAAACTACGTTAACAAGCAAAGACGCAAGAATGGCGAAAACAACAATTGCTGTAGATGTGATCTTCATTGTATGTAATATCCCTAGATGTATGCTCCTTGCAGCTTCCATTGAAGAATGTTTTATTCCTGAGTTCAGCACTCAGGTCCCAGGCAAATACCAAAATTTAGTTCTGTGTATTATAATCTTAGCCTTTACCATGGAGTCGGTCAATGGCGCTGTTAGCTTTTTAATTTATATTTTTTCCAGTTCAAAGTTTAGATCAGTTTTAAGACAAATATTTTGTAATTTTAGAGTCATGAACGAAAAATGCATTGTCCATGTATAATTATATGAATCACGGTAGAAATTTATGAGATCTCCGCATCTTTCAAGACTTTACGTAAACCAGATTCAGCGTGTCGTAGCAACACGAAAAATTAAACCGAATTTCAGCATCAGGCACCATGCACTATTGCAGGAGTAATGAAACCAACATCACTTGGAGCATTAGAGATACTTACTTACTTAGTCGTTCCCCCTCTACCGTGAGGTGTAGAGGTTTGGAAGAGAGAGCGCCAGACTATCCTATCGGCTGTCTTCCTCCTGGCCTGGTTCTATTCTAGTCCCCGGTCCTTCGAAGATTGTCTAATGTTGTCCTCCCAGCGGACTCTGCGTCGTACTGGGGGTCTGGATCCCTGGCTCTTTGTTTCCCATGCTTGTCGTGATAGCCGATCTTCTCCCACATTAGAGATACAATTAGGAATAATGCTTCTAAAGTGGAGATGTCCAGTCCTCTGTCTGTATTTTCACTTTCTTATCACTTATGAAGCCCTCAGTGTTAAGATACGTTTTTATGAGATTATCCTGATCAGTTTACCAGAAATTCAGACGCCTAGCTGAGCCACAAATGGGTGAGGTCCAATGTGGCTTCGGAGCAAACCGAAGTGCTCAAGACCTAGTATTTTCACATAGCTGAGTGAAAAGGCCATGGAGTATAAAGGTGAGATGCATCTCTCTTTCTTGAAACTGGAAAGTGCGTTTGGCAAGGTCTCCTGGAGCAAACTTTGGGACTGCTTGGCACATAATAACATTCCAACACCTCTGATTCATGCTTTGCGGAGCTTCCACAAGTCTTGCAGAAATTATGTGAGGACGGCAAACCTTATGTCAAAAGAGTTCAGGACCCCCACTGGTGTAAGGGTGATATTCTGTCACCTTATCTTTTCATACTTCTCATGGTCGATGTCAGCAAAGCATAAGGAAAGGCCCAAAATATACTCAGTGGCGTACTGGAAGTTGAGACAGGTTTGTATTTAGAGCTGGCATTTGCTGATGATGTTGCCCTGATTACTAAATCAGAGGCACATCTTCAATCCAACCTGCAAGTCTGAGGGAAGAGTTGGAACAAAGAGTTATGGTTAACAGCAGCTCCAAAACAAAATACATGGAGCTATTACGAGAGGGAAGAAGACATAAGATTATTCTGAAAGAACAGGTCGTGGAGCTATCAATTACTTTAAATACCTTGGAGTTGTCATAGAATGGTAGGGAGGCATCAAAGAAGAGTTGGCCACCCGAAGAGCAGCAGCTGGGAGACTTTTTCAGGCCATCAATCGAGGATTCCTCGGCAAGAGAGAGACAGGTAAGAAGACGACAATGGCGCTGTATACCTCTCACCCTCTTTTCAAGTCTTGACTTATGGATGTGAGTCATGGGTATTGACTTCAACCCATAAAATGCATCTCCAAACCTCAGTAATGAGGTATCCGAACAAGGTGGTTGAAGATACAAAAAAAGGCATGGTCTGCAACTAAACGATACGGCATGGCATCAAAATCCAGCCCCTGTAGACCCATAATGGACTGTCCTAACTATGATGGTTTGGCTATTTCTGCAGAATGGGAGTATTTTGGCTACCACAATAAGTATGGGAAGCTAATAGCCAGGGATCCAGACCTCCAGGACAAACCAGACTCCACTGGGAAGACAACATTTGACAATCTCTGAAGGACCGAGGACTAGACTGAAACCAGGCCAGGAGGAAGACAGCCGATAGGATAGGATGACGCTCTCTCTGGCAAACCTCAAAACCCCACGGCACTAAGTAAATGGAGATGTCCAGTTCTCTGTCTCTATTTTCACTTTCTCATCGTTCATGAAGATCCCAGTGATAAGGTACATTTTTATGAAGTTATCATGATCGGCTTACTACGTTTTTCTCGAACTATTCTAGTTCTCTTCATCTAACAGACGACAACTGAACGCTACCTTCAATTAGCCAAACCTTCATGTTATAGTATCCATTGATGGAATTCATTTCAACTCGCAGACATGCTTTCATGCTACATGTCTTTAATGAATTTTTCCAGTCCTCCTGTCTCTTTCTCTTCCTCCTTCTCTCTCTCTCTCTCTCTCTCTCTCTCTCTCTCTCTCTCTCTCTCTGACATTATTCACTCGCCATAGTGGGGAACTGAAACTTTTTAATTCAGCTATATATGCATGAAGGCATATGTGGAGTCATCCTTATATGACCACCGGCTATGCACAATGCTACAATATGTGTACGTGGAAGTGAACATATGTCTGTGAGGCTTATTACATCCTCATTTACCTCTTGAAATGTGGTGAAACTTGTTGAGAATCCAGCATTGCACACTAAGCTTGAAGACGTGACTTGGGCTCCAGGCGTAATTCTTTGGTTTTGACTTGGTTCACTGTTTGCAGAAGGATCTCACTATGGACCCAGTGATACGCAGGCGAAGCCGAGAAATGGCTCTGTGCAGGACGTTACAATTCCTTGGGAGAGCCGAGAACCACAGGACAGTATTTTAGCTCTGCATAGTTGGAGAGCCCTTTGGATGGCGGTGAATGCACAGTATGCCACACACTTCTCACTCTTAATTGGGACCAGATGTGACGATCCTGTAAATGCAAGCCAAGCTGGTGAAACTGGAGCTCATGACTTCAACTCAACACGTTTTTCGGAATCGCAGAAAAACCACAGGAAAAGCCTAGATCTACAGTATAGATAGAACCAAGGAGTCTTCAGCTTGATATTGGCTGCTAAAGAGCGAGAAGATCAGCAGCCCTAGTTAAACAACAACAACAAATTCCGCTATATTAGACAGTATCTTATAAACCAGCAGCTGACATTGCTTATGTATTACAGAATGTCATTAACGTTCTATAAAAATATCTTTGCTAACAACATGAATAGTCTGTTCAGAATTGTACATTTCTCTGTCTGAAACTAATTCGTTAAAATATTTTTGGTACATTTCTCGTTCAGTACTTAATAAGTGAAAATGGTACTAGTTATATTACATTCTTAAACTATTCGTGAGCTTTTGCTTCTGTTTAAATTTATTTTTAATTCCACCCTCCCCACCCCTCCACTCCCCACCTCCCCACCCCTCCCCACCCCCCCCACCCACCTCCTCTAATCTTATTATTGGTAGTTTCTGTTGTTATCCATCCTTTGTGCTGGCTTTATCTTCACTGCGTACTTCCTCATATTTAAAAAATAAATATATTTTTCTGTTGTCAGTGGTCTTTTGTATTTGCTTCTTCTTCTAGTTGGTATTTATTGGATATTGTAAGTTTTTCTATTCTTTCTTAATTTTTATGAGATATGGTTGATACATCCTTAAGCTGTTGTCCGTAGGTATGTACTGTTGTATATCTTTTTGTTTTTTGTTTCGTGTTAATTTTGGCTAAAACGATGGTGATCTGATGCCACAGCTGCTCCTGTACATAACTTTATGCCATATAATGATGATCTAATCTTCTAGTTCATGTATGTATGATCAATAGTATTCCCTGTGGTCTGTGATATCCATGTGGCTTTATGCAGTCTTTATGTAATATGATCTTTTTATGATGTTCTCATGTTTTAGCAAGTTGATTTGAAGCACAGACGTTTATAAATAGAGACCATTTTCGTTCGTTATCTTCATTCGGCGCTGTAAATAATTTCTTCAAGTTCGCTATTGTCTATTGTCGGCTCATGTTTTTGTAATTAGGTAACCCATCAAAATCGTGATTTCTTTTCCTCTTTAAAAAAAATCCATTATAATTTATAGTATGGTGTAAAAGGTTTCGTTCGCGGATTCTTCAGTGTCGATGGTTACTGTATGTTTGTGATGAAATCTGAATCCCTTCTCGGTCCTCATTCAAAACATTACACCGTACAGAAATTCCGAGAAGTCAACTAACCAACCAAAACGGCAGCTCCGGTGACGCAATGCTAATAATATGTAAGGCCTCTTAGTAGGAAGACGAGAAAGTGTAGATGTTGACAATTTTTCTAAAGGCACTGTGCAGTTAATAACGGTATATGTTGGTAATGAAGGACTCAATTTGATAATAGGGATCATTAACTATTGGCAGATATCTATAATTTCACTGGAGGTGGTGTAGAACCGGAGAAAATGTGTATTTAAGGGATCGAAGCATGAACCGTGTTGTGCTTATCCCTGTTTAGGCTGCTCCAGTGAAAAGTCGGATTAATCTAGACATAAAAGAGAAACTGCAATAGTTAGAACGTAGCCCTAAGAATAATATAAGCTTTGGATGAAGAAAATCGGTTCAGAAATAAAGAAGCTAGAACGATTTCAGGTTTTTCATACTAGCACAGAACGCCTAGGATTTTCACTTTTTCTAGTCTGCAAAATACTTTGGCCTCGATGCTTTCTCGTACGGGAATCCTTGACCTATAAAAAGGCGGAAGGTACCGATAGTAAAACACTTGTCACGCAATTCAAACTTCAAACACGAACGAAATGTCTTCTACCAGACCCCTTTGCCCTCTGCAGGTGGAAACTAGTCTATAGAACCATTAAAAGCCGGTCTGCATGTGATTGGGGGTAAGAGAGAATGTTATTACATATATATATAATTATATTATTGATATGTGCCTTATAGAAGTTGATAATTTTCTGAAGAGTGTTCGTCAAGCCAGGTACGTCTCGTACGTGCATCGTTTCTGCTTTGTCTGCTTGCTTTTCTAAGTAGTTCTTTATCCGCGGTTTGTCTGCTTTGACTAGCAGCTTCTCTTAACAGTTCCATCTTCATTCTGTGACGGCGTGCATGTTAAGCTACATTTGACAATCTAAAATTAATACAACAAATTCATTGAGTTAATAATTTCAAATGCTGAACCCCCTAATCTGAGCCTCTCTCTTTCTTTCTCCCTGTCTCTCTCTTTCTCTGTCTCTGTCTTTCTCTGTCTCTGTCTCTGTCTCTGTCTCTCTCTCTCTCTCTCTCTCTTTCTCTCTCTCTCTCTCTCTCTCTCTCTCTCTCTCTCTGCGACCTTAATGACTAATATGCACAATTGCTTTCATGGAAATCAAAGAGTCTAATTCAAGTGTAGATATCATGTCACAGACGGGAAGTCCGACTGAGGACAGTACTTTTATATTGCTTAGTATTCAGGCCCTAACCATATAGAAAGTAATGTTCAAACTCACTTTCTCACCGTTTCTCCTGTAGATCCTTTTCTTAATTTATCTTATCTGTCATTAACTTCTCTTAAAGTACGTCTATACTTTGATACTTTGTCTCATATATTACTTCTTACTCTGTGCAGTTCTCATTGATCTCTCAGAAAGGAAACAAAGAATTGAGCTCGTGCCTTTTCACACATATCGTAAAGGATGACTAAAATGAGAATGTTTATCGAGCCAGCAACCTCATCACGAAAAACAGTGTGTCCCAAACTTTTTCGGGTAACCACCCTGTCACGGGTTGCCTCTCCTTGCTCTGCAGCGATGGTCCAGCAATGGTCAAAACCTAATGTGGGTCTTCAAAGGTATATACCTTCGCACAAGATTACTCTTGGCAGAGATACAGATAGAAGGATGATGGTGCTCCTACCTCGAGGGAGTTTTCACAAGATATTCAGAAATCAAGAACAATGCTGAATGTGTCTTAGCACAGTTAACTTATTATCTGCCCGACAACTTTTGTGAAGAGATATATTGTATGATTTAGCTCGTTTTAGTAGCTCTGTTTTAAGTGTATTTATGGTGACTGAGACATACGGGTGCAGTACACTCAAAAGGATTACATCAACTATAAATTTGTATGTATACAAATAACAAATTTAAGAATAAATTATACTTAACAGTGTAAAATGAATAATCCTCTTTTTTTTTAAAAGTTATTATCACAGGGTGATGTTATGGATATTGAGGGAATTGTCTGAAAATTCACTTGGCAGCTTTTAAGTTTGTACTTAGCGGCCAGTAAATTTGTTAGTTTCTGCTCCAGCCGATGTTTGGTTCTTTGCAGGTTATGGACTGGTTCACTCTAGTCACCGGCCAAGTCTTGAGGTTGTGACACGTTCCAAGAAATAGCAGGGAGTAATCACGAAGCTAGTCCAACGTCTTCAAGACCCGTCTGATGATGGTGTCAAGCATTGACAGCAGGCCACTCTCCTGAGTATTGTGTTTCCTGGCACACAATCACGTGCTCCCTTTTCATTCCACCATGCCATCTACCCCAGAACTTTACCCTCTCTGAGCATTAATATTAATCCCAGTGAGTGGGAAACTTTCATTACATTTATATTGAATATTTTTACATTTGCACTGGATGAAAAGGTTAATAATATATAAGTATGTACATCAGTTCTATGATCATCCACTCCCTTCTCCATATGGATCTTAGGACTACCTCTGCTTTTGGTTCTCTATGAGAAACCCGCATAAAGCAGTCACCAGCTCTTTTAGTGGTGGTTCACAAACCATCATTCTATATGCTGAGGTTGCCAACCTCAGATGACCTGGACATCCAACAGTAATTTTCACATGTTAATAAATACAAAATAAAGAATTTTAAAATGTACAACGCACCCTAAAATCCATTTGGGAATACTGACTCCTGGCTCAGAAAAATAGTTAAAGCAACTTGTTTACGATGCCTCGTACACGCGGTCTTGTGTATTACTTTACACTAGGCTCTCACTCGGTTCAGATTGCTAGTATTCTGGCTTTCAGTGTTCATGTAGATAGAGTTTAGCTGGGTATATAAGTCTACATTATGCTCAAACAAAGTCCGGTCCGATAAATGGAATTCTGTTCACATTCCTTACTCTGGCTAGCTGGCTCTCGTCTTGACGAGGTGAATTTTACAGTGCTCTAAACTGGCGAAAGTGTCAGATTATATTGCAACTTTCGTCCCACGCACGTGGTTGTTACTATCTGTCCAAGCTCTAATCATAAGTATTGTTTATACCATCTAGAATTGCCCAGCCAATTGTATTCAATCATGCGTGCTGTGATAACTTTCTTCATGGAATTTTATGTGTGACTTATACGTTTGTGAAATTCAAACGGTCACTCTCCATATAAAAAAAGAAAAGGTAAAGGAACCCGTTACACGCCCATTGAGGCATATTGGGAATATGGTGTTAGGCCCATATTATCTTGACCGTCGGCACACGAGGGGTGATGTGGTCGGCATCACGCCGGCCGCCTTAACCTTCCCAGAGTAGCTCTGGTACCCATTCGGGGCTGGGTCGACACAGGAGCCGTTTGTCGCCTAAAAATTTTTCCGCCTCATCTGCGGATCGAACCATAGACCACTGCGCTAGGAAGCCAGTGCACTAACCACTATGCTACCGCGGCTCCTACTCTCCATATAAGGTAGTGTGATTTTCCGTCTAGGATTATCACATTTACAACTCACAACTTCCTGAATTTATTACCGATCATATCTTCCCGGAAGCTATTATAATATTATGTCTTTCAGGTGCGTGTCTACAATATGTCACCACTTGGATAATTTACGGCCCTGTATAAGTGCAAACAAACATTCATCGTGTGACCATCTGGGCTGTGTTCTCTCCACGAGAGGAATTAGGATGTTACCATAGCCATATCAGCGCTAATCAAGCTCGCGTTGCGATCTTCGTGTTAACCCGGCGCGCGAATGTCTGGTACACGAGAATTGTACCAACATGATTGTCAGTAAATATTACATCACCTGTCTATTATCTCAGCAGGGATGATCAGATAAACAGACATGACGAATTATTAAATGAAGAAGTATAAACGAGTGACAGGGCACGTATTTCTGTGCTCCGAAAATGAGAAATAAGTAAGAGAGAGAAAATAAAAAAGGGGAGCGACCAAAAATAACGTCACACACCCGCTTGGCTCCAAGAGCACGTGCATTGCGCCCCATCCATTTCCCTGCATTACATTTTTTTTTAAACTATAAAGAGTAGAAGAGAATAGTAACTGTTAATTCAGCAACAACAGCATTGAATTAATGTAATAATGTTTTCATAATATATTATAATGTATTTATTACATATGAATTAATACATAATAATTTTTGTAGATAAGCCTTTAGCTTTGTAGGTTGAGAACCAGTAGCATAACTACAATATGAGAAGCTCCTTCGCACACATTATAAGGTTCTTTAATGGATTGAACAATCATATTCAATATACTGCAGATCTGCATCGAAATGTATACAGCTTACTTAACAATGATTATATATAAAACTCATGCAAGTTTCGCGCTCACCCGTGTGTTACCGGAGCCCAAAAGGGGAGCAAAGAATAGTAACACTGTACCCTACCATGCATGTCGTAAAAAGCAACTAAGGAGGGTTGGGCATGGGGCTGGTTACCCCATCCCGTAAAAAAACTTGTTACCACAAAAACTTCAACAAACATGGACAAGTCAAATTCATAATTTCTGTATATAAGCCTTTAGCTTTGTAGGTTGAGAACCAGTAGCGTAACTATAATATGAGAAGCCCCTTCGCACACATTGAAAGGTTATTTAATGGACTGAACAATCATATTCAATATACTGCATATCTGCATCGAAATGTACACAGCTTCTTCTTCTTCTTTGATACTTAGCCTCCGACCGTCAAAGCAGTCAGTGGCCATCACGCCTGGTGGCATCTTGTAGGGCAACAACAAATTGATTCCACTTTGCTCGGTCGGTGTCCATCCTTCGTACAGTGCCCCAACTCTGGTTCATTCTTTGCATCTCAGCCTCCACAGTCCTCCGCCAAGTTATTTTTGGTCGGCCTCTCTTTCGTTTTCCTTCAGGGGTCCATAGCATAGCTATTCTTGTGATGGCATCAGGGTCTTTTCTGAGGACATGGCCAACCCAGCTCCAGCGTCTGCCAGCTATGATGGTGTGCATGTCCTCTTGCTTGCTCCGAGTAAGCAGATCTTGGTTGGTGATGGTATTCGGCCAAAAGATTCGGAGACTTTTTCTTAGGCATGTTGTGTGAAAAGAGGACAATCTCGACATTTCCTTCTCTGTAACTCTCCAGCAGTCCGCACCATAGAAAAGCTTACTTAACAATTATTATATATAAAACTCATGCAAGCTCCGCGCTCAATAAAATTAAGAAAACGTACCTAATCAACAGAATAAAATAGTTTGATACCTGTTGAGGACTGTTTCGCAGTGGGAAGTAGCTTGGATATTTTGGGTTTTGGTATCGAAGTTTTTGCACTGTGGAACACACTCTCAACTATGAGTTTTTATTCACATGAGATTGTTGGTGTGAACGAATGTTGATGTTTACTACAAACAAGCAGGGTATTCCCCTGAAGATCATTAATTTAATAAAAAAAATCATATGAAGACATGACATGCATAGTTTTTCATGAAGGACAGCTTACAGAACCGTTTGGGATAAGAACAGGAGTGCGACAGGGATGCCTCTTGTCTCCATTTCTTTTCTTCCTAGCAATAGACTGGGTTATGAGAACATCGACAACACACAACAGAAATGGAATCTAGTGGACTCTGAATAAGCAGTTGGATGATCTGGATTTCGCTGATGACTTGGCTCTTCTGTCCCATAATCGTAATCAGATGCAGGACAAATTGAAAACACTCGATGAGAGGTCACAGCAATTGGGTCTGAAAATACACAGGGAAAAGACAAAGAAAATGAGAATAAATGCAGGTAATGATAACAGAGTTGAACTTGAAGAAGCACCAATACAAGATGTAGAATCGTACACATATCTTGGCAGTAATATAGACAAAGTTGGAGGGACAAACAGTGATATCAACATAAGAATACAAAAAGCAAGAGGAGCTTTCATTGCATTGGGAAATATATGGAGATCAAGAGAAATCGGATCCAACACGAAAATAAGAATCTTCAACTCAAATGTGAAGTCAGTCCAATTGTATGGCTCCGAGACATGGAGAACAACAAAGACAACAACCAAAAAGCTACAGACTTTCATAAATGGGTGCTTGCGTAGAATAGAGGGATTAAAATGGTATGATAAGGTTACCAACGTGGAACTGATGACAAGAACTAAACAAGTGCCAGTGGAACAAGAGATGAGAAGACGACGATGGCGATGGATAGGACATACGCTGAGGAAACCTGTTGATAGCATCACAAGACAGTCCTTGTTCTGGAATCCCCAGGACAAGAGAGGCAGAGATAGACCAAGAAGCACACGGAGAAGAGAGCTGGAAACAGAGGTGAAAATGATGAGGAGAACGTGGAAAGAACTTCAGATGATGGCACGTGACAGGAGGACTTGGCATGTGTTTGTTGAAGGCCTATGCTCCTTTGGGAAAGGAGGGTTATGAATGAAGCAGTGTGATACAAGTGATCAGAAATTTTAGAGACATGCAAGTTTGAACACGAGCAGTAAAGATTGTTCACAGTGTTCGTGTAACCTGGACGACACCGGATGAACAAAGGTTGAAAAGTGTGACTTTCGCCTCTAAGCGAAGAGGGGTTTTTCTCTCTTTTTGTCAAGTCACAGTCTATAATGTCTGTCTCCCTGTAACTTATCCAAGTGTTAGTTGTGACATAATTGTTCGTTCTCTTTTCTGCACGTTCCTCTTCTACCCAGCATTATTTATCTACCTCTCATTTCACGTACTAAACCATGGGTGACATATATTTTTACAATTGCTTCCTTCAATTCTTGTCATGTCTGGTCTTCATCGACCATCTTTACTGATGATTTTAATCACTGACTTTCGTTTGAACCCATATTGACTGAACTATCTGTAAAGTGAAAGGTTGTTAACGAGTGCGTAGCAGATTTCCGACCAGACAGTTAATGGGAGCGCCCGATTAAAACGCAAACAAAGCTGAGATTCCCACGGACTGTTGTCTTATCACTGATGACATTTTCCGTTTCGCCGGGTTGTTGCTTGATAGCATCGGACAATATCAGTCTGGTGATAGATTATAGACACACACTTAAGATAGCACTTGGGATTTGCAGCAGGTTAATAATATAATCATTTCCGAGCAGACATGTTGTAGGCAATAGCTACGATAAGTTGTCAGTCTTGAAAGATATTATCCGTTATACATCTTTGAAGTCGTGAGTGTAAACATGATCAATATCAACGGAAGAGAAAATACCTTATATGGGAGTGACTTGTGAAAAATTCACATTTTATGTGTCACGCAAGAATTTTCCCAGAGAGGGTAGTGGGGATATACCCCTACCAAAATACGCAAACTGAATGCTATTGGTTTGACACGTTAGATGTTAAAATACAACATTTCTAATTGGAGCCTTGTCATATAGTAGTAACGTGGACGCTTGGGACGAATTTAGCTTATAATCTAGCACATTCTGAGTCTAAGGCAGTGATAATTCAGCTCGTCAAGAAGACAGTCAGACAAGCCAGAATAAGACATAGAATCAGGATTCTACTTTTAAGGACCGGACAACGCGTTTGAGCATTTTGTGGACTTACAATGCAAGAAAATTCTACCTTCATTAATACGGAAAGCCCGGAATCCTAGGAACCTGAACACTAAATCACAGTGGGACTCTATTACAAAGTAATACCAAAGACCACGTGTAAGAAGCATCTGAACCAAGTTGCCGAAACTATTTCTCTGAGCCAGAATTCTGTATTGCTCAACAGTTATTTGGGATGAGTTGTACATTTTATAATTCTATGTTTTGCAATATAAACAAGTCAAAACTGCTATAAGATGTCTAAGTTAAACCTCAGCATATAGAATGATAGTTTCATGAACCACCACTGTAAGAGCTGGTGACTGCTTCATGCAGGCTTCTAGTAGAGAACTAAAAGCAGAGGTTGTCTCAAGTTCAATAAGGAGCAGGGAGTGGATGATGACAGAAATAATGTGCATCATTATTATATTGAACTTTTCAACCAGTGCATATGTAAATGTAAACATGTTCAATATAAATGCAGCGAACGTTTTCCGCTCAGTGGGATTAACATTAAAACTCAGAGAGTGTAAAGTTATGAGGTAGATCGGATGGTGGAATGAAAAGGGGGTACGCCTGATTTTCTTGTCAGGAAACCAAATACTCGGGAGGGTATTTGTTTTTCTCTTATATCATGACACTAGTCGGTGGTACCAATAGGTGTTGCTATCTGTGGAACAAGTGTGCGGTATAAGTGGCCTTCAGTCAAAGCTAAGACACCAACAGCAGACGGGTCTTAAAAGAAGCTGGGCCATCTTGTAATTACCCCACGATACTACAGGGGACATGTTGCGTGACGAGAAGAACCGGTCTACAACATGCAAGGAACAAGCATCGGCTGGAGCAGAAGCCAACAGACTAAGTACCCACTTAAAACTGCCAAGTGAGCTAAACTAACGAAATTCCCTAAAATATCCAGATCATCACCAGTGATGAATCTTTAAAGAATTATTTCCTATAACACCCAACCCTTATTTATTTTACATTGTTAACTGTAATTGACTATTAAATTGGTTATTTGTAGACATACAAATTTTTTGTTGATTTAATCATTTTGAATGAACTGCGCCCGTATGTCTCATTCATTTTAAATACATATTAACAGATCTATTAAAGTAATATTTGACTTAAATCAGTTGGGGGCTCACCAAACGAAAAATCTGTCTCCTTAGAGAAGGTCTGGGAAGAAAGAACGTTTACATGACTTGGATCCTATCAGCCGTAGTACTTGATTTCTGAAATTCCTATGAGGCTCCCTAGAATTGAAGCATCATTCTTCAATTCAAAGGCACTTACCGTAGATACTCTGAATTTTGGCCACTGTTGGACCATAATTGCAGAGCAAAGGGAGTTATCCCGTGACATTAAGGAAATCTTGCGAATATGAAATATTTGCCTTCCACGCAGTATGTTGAATCAGCTCGTTGATTGAATGTGGTAATTGTTGAGAGCACATCATGGGGCGAAGCAATATTGATAAAGTTATTGTAAAGTGTGGTTATTACCCTTTTTATCACTGTAACATGTTGTTTGTGGTGCCACTACTGTATATGTCCATTGTAGTGTACAGAGTTGTTGAGATCAGGCATGCTCCAGTCTACCCAGCTGTAAATGGGTAATTCACCCTAGTCCTGAGTTAGGGAAGGCAAAGGCAACTGTAAGCAGTAGTTTCCCTCTAAGGCTCCAGGGGGAGCAGGCCCTAAACTTGGTCAATTCAACCGACGCAGGATGGTGTATACATGGAGTAGAAGTGTAGAGTGTGTTTAACGCGAATGGTGGACTGTTCGTGTTCTGACCAATCTAAGCACTCATTCACTTGTGTCTACAAGGCACCAATGCAGACTGCTGGAATCTTTGTTTACACAGTTTATTTAGACACACACACTGGGACATAACGAGAAAATCATGGGTATATGTTGACACATCAATTTGCAGGCATACATAGTAGATCCCAAGTCATGACACATTCATAAATAATGGGTAGTACATCAATAGCTTCCAATGTCATGATACATTATGGCCGCATCCCCTATCTGACTAAACGCGTCAGTGAAGGCGGATCGGTAAGTAACTAAAGTTGCTTTATGTTCATAGTTTATATCATATTATGAAACCACGATAAGGGGTTTCTATCAAAATTGAGATCTCTTTGCCACTGTCCGAATAATAAGATAACATGCACGTTCTTTGGACAGTGATTCAAAATATGATGAATGGAATGTAACATGGCCGCCTTCCTGAGTTGTCGCTCACTCACTCACAGGAGGATATATATAACCCAAAGTTAATTTGAAATGCATATGAATAATTTCCTAAAGTCTCTCCATACAGTTCTACAGTAATCCAGTTACTTCACGTAGACATAACTGCTGCATGGAAGCCCGTCATCTTCGTCGATACAAACATGACCCTAGCGTTGCGAAGCATAATATTCCAGCTAGGTCTAACCGACATGAGATCATCAAAAATAGGGTCTGGCATTACCTGGAGTCCGAATCGTACATGATACCGTACATTAGGAGAGTCTCTAACACAAACTCTAGTAGAGACACAATCTCCTACAGAAGAAAAACCACTTCATAAATCATTTTTACTTAAGAATGTACCAGCCCTTGAAAATGCGTAACCCGCCATTGTAAACGGTACATCGGAACTCATCACGACTCGTTAAGACAACCCATACTTCCGCTAGAGCGGCATAACAAGAATATAGTCCTGCCTACCCATCCAAAATATACAATATAGGACTGATTCTACTTATACTAATAATATGTAATACATATGAATTCAGGCCATAAACATAATAAGCAAATTAATCTATTTTCTGGCCCGAATAAATAAGGGCGGACATGAATGCCATATCCATGCGCCGAATAAATATCAAGAACGATTACTCCTATAATCAAAAGTGTAAATCAATCATGACTTATCTAGCTTTACCATAGAAAGCATTTTCATACACAAATGAATGAATGTCTATATATTTTCCATATTAAATAGCCATATCGATTTTTGTAATATGTGCGTCAAAATATGCACGCAACAGATTACCACACCCCTCGGAAAAAAAAATGGTACATTTTTTTTTGAAATACATCTAGGAGCAACATACAATAGGCTCACAACGCACCAATAACAATGCGCAGATGATAAGCATATATTTCATGACCTTAGAGAAAGTATTTCTCTAAGTATAAATATTTCCAGAGAGGTGTCACCAACGCATACTACAATATTAGCAATGACACAATTTCTACATTAGTTTATACATAAATTTCATCTTAGATATCTTAACATCATGATCATCAAAGACGAAAAACATTGAAAGATCAGCGGTGAATAAACATCAATGAACCGCTAAGTAGTGTTACAATCAATATATGATATATTACATATGTGTACACATTTCAACATAAGAACAACTGTATCACAGTTGTATAACAGTTATGAATCATGTGGGCATCTAGACAAAATATCTGCCATCACATTTTCTGACCCACGGATAGCTCGCACCGAAAAATGAAATGGCTGCAGAGCAATCGCGTATCGCGTTGATCTCGCGCTCTTCAGATTTTTACTCTGAATAGCCGTAAGAGCTTTCTGGTCAGTTTCCACAATGAAATGCGCGCCAAGAAGAAATCTTTGCAGTTTAAGGATTGACCAAACCATAGCCAATAATTCACGGTCTAGGACCGAGTAATTCTTCTCTGCGGCATTTAATTTCCGAGAAATATACATCACAGGATGCAGAGTTCCAGAGTACTCTTGCATTAGTGCTGCTCCAATCCCGGTGGATGAAGCGTCACTACGAAGAATAAATGTCTTATCCTTAGAAGGCAATACTAGGATAGGTGAAGTAGAAAACATAGTTTTAACCTTATCCAAAGAGGATTGACATTCTTGAGTCCAATGGACTACATTAGGAGACCCTTTCTTTAGCAAGGAAGAAAGAGGTGACATAATGGAGGACAGATTCGGAATGAATCGTCCATAAAATTGTATTAGACCTAAGAGACTTCGCACTTGCTTTTTAGTCTTAGGAATAGAAATGTTAAGTATCTTACTTGTATTATGGTCTTCTGTTTTTAGGAACCCATGACCAACACGGTGTCCTAAGAAAGATATTTCGCTAAAACCAATACATGCTTTCGATGGTTTCGCTGTCAGGTTATGCTCGCGTAAGATAGACAATAGTTCATTTATCCCATTATAGTGATCGTTCCAAGTATCACTGAAAAGACAGATGTCATCAAGATACGCAATGACATCTGAGCGATGAGATAGGATTCGACGCATCATGCGTACGAATGTTGCAGGGGCGTTCATAAGACCGAAAGGCATGAAATTCCATTGGAATAGACCCCTAGGCGTCGAAAAAGCAGTAAACGGTTTGGCGTGTTCGGATAATGGAACTTGCCAATATCCCTTAGACAAATCGAGTTTAGTAAAGAAATGAGAATTCGATAGTCTCGTAAGTAGCTCTTCTAGTAAAGGCATAGGTTCAGCATCAAATTTCGTCACTTGGTTCAATTTGCGATAATCCACGCAAAGACGTATGTTATTGTCTTTTTTTCGTACAATAACCATCGGCGAAGAATATGCTGATGTGGATGGTTCAATAATTTTTAACTCTATCATCTCATCCAACTCTTTCTCTACCTGTGCTTGAAAATGTATCGGGATAGGATACGGTCTGACTCTTATAGGACTATGGTCAGTAAGAATAATGTCATGTTGAATGACATCAGTTTGACCAGGAATGTCAGTAAGGACATCCTGAAATTGTTCTAACATAGTAGAAACTTGTTTCTGCTCTCCTGGAGATAATTCTGGAGAAATTGCAACATCTTTCCATGATTCATTAGAGTGAAGAGGAATCATTGGAAAAGGTAGATTTACATCCGAGAAACTCGTTTCCTCATCCTGTATTACTGACAGAGATGAGTACTGTCCATGTTGGACTGGAAAATCGTCCGTTGCCTGGAAAACAGGTTGTAAATAATCCGGACGTTCATGGAATTCCGTGAGCATGTTGATGTGGAAGGTTTTACGCTTCCCGTCAATATCGACGATATAGTCAACATCGGAAACTTTTGATATTATATCGTACGGACCTTTCCAAGAAATAAGAAGTCTATTTTCCCTACAAGGTAGCAAGACAAATGCTTTGTCACCTGGACAAAGTTGTCGCAAGCATCTCTTTTTATTGGCAAATTCCCTTGCCTTCTGTTTCGCAAATTCAGAAGAAGCAGTTGCCAATTTGCATGCTTCAATAATCTTGTGTCTAAGTGCGATGACATATTCATAAGAGGATTTTGTGTCATCGACAATATTATCAGCAGTTATAAGATCATGAAGTAAGGACATAGGACCTCGCGGTTTCGCGCCAAAGACAAGTTCAAAGGGAGAAAATCCTGTATGTTCGTTGGCGACCTCTCTATATGCAAAGAGAGCCGCGGGTAAAACCCTATCCCAATCCTGAGGATGATCTTCTGTTATCTTACCTAGTAGGTTTTTCAGAGTTCTATTCAGACGTTCCACCATCCCATTGGACATAGGATGATAAATACTACTCAGCGATCTCTCTATCTTAAGAGTCGACATTACTTGAGACATGGTATCCGATATGAGTTGGGTACCATGGTCGGATAATATTTCTGCTGGAAATCCCAGACGAGAAAATATTAACCAAAGAGCATCTGCGACATCAGCAGTAGTTATGCTCTTTAGAGGAACAGCCTCCGGCCAACGTGTGCACATATCAACACACGTCAAAATAAATTGGTGTCCTCTAGCAGACTTTATCTTAAATGGACCAATGATGTCTATCGCCATTTTTTGAAATGGTCGAATGGGAATGTCTGCAGCCTGAATAGGTGCATCATGGCGTGGACCTCTGGATTTAATCTCTTGACATACTTTACAAGATCGACAATAGATTCGTATGTCCTTATTCACAGCAGGCCAAAAGAAAGATTCAAGAACTCTAGCTTTAGTACGGGAAAAACCCATATGTCCAGCACACTGCGAATCATGAGCGTGCTGTAAGATTTTAACTCTCATATTTTTAGGCACAAGGATTTGAGAATGAATGGACTTAGCGGAGTCTTGTACCATACGTACAAGTACGCCATTCTTCATCGTAATCCAAGATTTACGATTTGTATCCTTATTCGGATCACCTTTTGTTGCCAGAGTAAAGAATTTCTTTAGAGTAGGATCATCTTCCTGCTGTTTTATAAAGGAATCATGGGAAATCTCCAAGGGATCATCTTGGATCTGCGCATCATTATCTTCAGAATGTGAAGATTGCGGCATATTAAGAGCTTGAGCCCTAGTGATTACTGCATTAGCAGATTGCATATTAACATTTTCCCAATTAGAAATTTGCTGTGGAGTGCATTCTTTCACTCCATGAATGCGACCGATGATAAGATCAGCGATCGGATTCGGCAAGAGACATGCTTGCACCTCTCCTGTAAAGAAAGGCGTAGCAATATTGATAATGGCAGTGGAGTACTTCTCCAATGTGCCACCAAATGTTACACATTTGACTATATTGCCTGTAGCTCGAGAAGGATTTACGAGTGATTGCCTCACTCCGATGGTAGTGCACCCCGAATCGAAAAGAATTGATACCGGAGTACCATCTATTAGGCCTCTATTGAAGACAAGAGCACCCCTTCCATTATGCGCGATTGACGCAGGGAGAGCGGGAAGCGGGTGACCGCAGCTTAAAGTAGAAACTGTGGTTGGATCGAATAATGTTTTGCATTGCGAACACTGAGATGCTCTAGCAAAATCGAAAGCGGAATTTGCTACACTATTGGAGTCTTTTTTATCATTATTCTGATTACCGGCGTCGTGGAACTCTTGTTGTGCAGAGTTAGCCTGGTAATAAGATTTACCATGTCTTTTGTGTTGTGATCTACCTCGGTTATAATTGTCTCTATAATTATTATTTCCTCTGTTATAACCCCTATTTGGGTTTGAATCATAATATTCATGATCATAATCATCACGCTCATTATACTGAGTATCCCTGTAATGTTGGTTTTGTTGTCTCCATGAAGCACTTGGGTAGTTTCTATGGCTACTCCCTTTCCGAGAATATCTAACATTATGGGTACCCCTCGCGTGTCGAGGACTATCAGCCCGATTCCAGTTCTTCGAAGAAGAACCCTGATTTGAGTGGTTATCTTGGTTTTGATACTTATTCCAATTAACCTTTTTATCAAATTTATTTTTAGCTCCTTGGAATTTGTGTGTGTAATTCTGATTATATTCTGTTGCCGAAGCAACTGGCATACTCTCTTTAATGTTAGAGTTACTAAGAACCATGTCAGGGTGTGCCGTGGCATACTGGTCACAATATTCTTCCATTTGCTTTAATGTACTAGGTTTACGCTCATGTAAGAACTCTAGGAATGCTTTATTTACCGAAGACATGACCTTGTCTCTTAGCAATAAATCCGTAAGACCATCCAATGTTTTCTCTATTTTGGATAATTCAATCCATCGTGAAAGTGTGATTCGTGCTTTTGAGATGAATTCTGAGCATTCTATACCTACCTCAGGTCTCATTGTTTTAAACAAAAGACGATAACCTTTTTCTGACAGCTGATATCTCTTTATCAAAGCTGCCCTAATAGCATCATAATTATCCTTGTCGGCCTCTTCAACGAAATATAACTTACTCAGAGACTCCCCTTTTAGATTTTCAGACAACTGATTCACATACTGTGATTTGTCAACATTATGAGCTCGACAAGCACGTTCAAATCTATCAAGCCAGAATGCAATATCATCACTGGCAGAGTTGAACGCTGGTACCTTGACCTTGTACACAAAGGGTTTACCATTACCACTAGATGCCTGATTAACATTACTCATACTTGTCAATTTTAATTTCTCTAACTCAAATTCATGTTCTCTTATTGCTTTTCTCTCTTCAGCTTCTCTATCTAATCTTTTCTGTTCTGCAGCCGCTTCTAATTTTTTCTGTTCTGCAGCAACTTCTAATGTTTTCTGTTCTGCAGCAACTTCTAATTTTTTCTGTTCTGCAGCAGCTTCTAATTTTTTCTGCTCAGCTGCAGCAGCAGCTTCTAATTTCTTGTTCTGCAGCAAATCTCCTTTCCTCCACTTGCATCTGCAATTTCTTTAGTTCAGCAGCAGCATCAGCTTCTTTTTCTAATCTTTTTTCTTCAGCCAGAGCTTTTCTCTCTTCAGCAGCAGCAGCAGCTTCTAATTTTTTTTCTTCTATTTGAAGTTTTCTCTCCTCAGCCGCAGCTTTTCTCTCCTCAGCTTGCATCTGCAATCTGAAATTATCAGCATCTATCTTCTTTTGTTCAACTTCTGCTTTCAGTACTTCTGACTTTAATGCAATAGCAAATTGAGCAGTTGCCCATTCTTCTAACTCTTTGCCAGTCTTATCAAGGGATCTCCCTTGTGCAATAAAGTAATCTAATGTAGACATCTTGTCTTCTTAAATCAGAAGCCTCAAAAAGTAAATAAATTACCCTATTTCACTTTAATGGGAGACAAGTCTATACCATAGACTTAGTCTTAGTGAAAAACTTGTATGGTTATTTTGTTTATAATATAACCAATGATAACTTGAGTACCTGTGGAAAACAATAACTGTATATCTCAAATACTGTGGGAGACAAGCCTCACAAAGGTCTTGTATACCTTAATGTAATCAATGACCACTTGAGTACCTGTGGAAAATAATATTTCCTATCCCAGTCACTTTGGGAGACAAGCCTTACATAGGTCTTATACACTTAGTTTTATAACAATAATAATCATAAAGTACTGATCTGTACTATAATATAAGTGTATTCAACTATACCTCCTATATCATATGTCAACTAAAGACATTACAAAGGACAAACAAGAAAAGACAATCTGAAAACATTTGCAGAGATCAAATTAAATTAAATAGGACAAATGAAAAAAAATGATCACAGAATGATAACTGCAATAAGATAACAAGACAAATAACGCCACAGTGTATAAACATAAGGGTGTAAAGAACTGAAATGAAAGGAAAGATGAGACCTACAATTATACAAACAAATCAAACAAAAATAAAGAACAGAAAAATATTACAAATACAAATATGAAACAGTCGTCACAGCTAACTAAATATTTGCAAACTATGTTGCATGCAAATTTCAATTAAGAAATTGCTCCCTATAGAACGCCAGAACAAGACCAATATCACTTGGTATTTCCTGTTCTAGTCACCTCCCATCCAGGCCCGCAAACACATAACAATCACACATATAAACAAATAATATATAAACATAAATACATATAAATCATAAATGTGTACCTTATATAATGCAATGTGTTGCAGTTGCAATGTATTGTACTGCATGCTCAGTTTTAACAAATTAAACTACCACTTTATTGAACAATAGATTTGCTTTCTAACTATTACACAGTTCAATTTTTTTGAGCACACTAGAAGATCCACCGATGAAATGTGCACCTTATGTTCAACATTGCTGTTCTACATCAGAAGGATAAACAATCACTAGGTTAGAACACTGTCTGTACTGTGCCAAATGTCAACATGAGCTGACCCAGATATCGTTACACTTGTCAGAACAGGTCAAGCTGACATTGATTGTATAGCTGTCCTACTGGTGTTGATGTGGTCAAACAAATGTTCTTGCAACTGTAAAATGTGATTCTCAACACAACAAGACTGCGTAGGCTGGACCCAGGAATCTGGCCCACCACTGTAAAGTGTAGTTATTACCCTTTTTATCACTGTAACATGTTGTTTGTGGTGCCACTACTGTATATGTCCATTGTAGTGTACAGAGTTGTTGAGATCAGGCATGCTCCAGTCTACCAAGCTGTAAATGGGTAATTCACCCTAGTCCTGAGTTAGGGAAGGCAAAGGCAACTGTAAGCAGTAGTTTCCCTCTAAGGCTCCAGGGGGAGCAGGCCCTAAACTTGGTCAATTCAACCGACGCAGGATGGTGTATACATGGAGTAGAAGTGTAGAGTGTGTTTAACGCGAATGGTGGACTGTTCGTGTTCTGACCAATCTAAGCACTCATTCACTTGTGTCTACAAGGCACCAATGCAGACTGCTGGAATCTTTGTTTACACAGTTTATTTAGGCACACACACTGGGACATAACGAGTAAATCATGGGTATATGTTGACACATCAATTTGCAGGCATACATAGTAGATCCCAAGTCATGACACATTCATAAATAATGGGTAGTACATCAATAGCTTCCAATGTCATGATACATTATGGCCGCATCCCCTATCTGACTAAACGCGTCAGTGAAGGCGGATCGGTAAGTAACTAAAGTTGCTTTATGTTCATAGTTTATATCATATTATGAAACCACGATAAGGGGTTTCTATCAAAATTGAGATCTCTTTGCCACTGTCCGAATAATAAGATACATGCCCGATCTTTGGACAGTGATTCAAAATATGATGACAGGAATGTAACATGGCCGCCTTCCTGAGTTGTCGCTCACTCACTCACAGGAGGATATATATAAGCCAAAGTTAATTTGAAATGCATATGAATAATTTCCTAAAGTCTCTCCATACAGTTCTACAGTAATCCAGTTACTTCACGTAGACATAACTGCTGCATGGAAGCCCGTCATCTTCGTCGATACAAACATAACCCTAGCGTTGCGAAGCATAATATTCCAGCTAGGTCTAACCGACATGAGATCATCAAAAATAGGGTCTGGCATTACCTGGAGTCCGAATCATACATGATACCGTACATTAGGAGAGTCTCTAACACAAACTCTAGTAGAGACACAATCTCCTACAGAAGAAAAACCACTTCATAAATCATTTTTACTTAAGAATGTACCAGCCCTTGAAAATGCGTAACCCGCCATTGTAAACGGTACATCGGAACTCATCACGACTCGTTAAGACAACCCATACTTCCGCTAGAGCGGCATAACAAGAATATAGTCCTGCCTACCCATCCAAAATATACAATATAGGACTGATTCTACTTATACTAATAATATGTAATACATATGAATTCAGGCCATAAACATAATAAGCAAATTAATCTATTTTCTGGCCCGAACAAATAAGGGCGGACATGAATGCCATATCCATGCGCCGAATCAATATCAAGAACGATTACTCCTATAATCAAAAGTGTAAATCAATCATGACTTATCTAGCTTTACCATAGAAAGCATTTTCATACACAAATGAATGAATGTCTATATATTTTCCATATTAAATAGCCATATCGATTTTTGTAATAATAATAATAATAATAAATTCTTTAAGCGCCAAACACGGCGCATAAGGCAGAAACCAGTGCTCTCCAGGTTGTTCGTTGTGACGCCACTCCTCTTAGCTCTTGCACATTATTTAGGCCCAACGTTCTTCCTTCTCTTATTATTGTTCTTCTGAGTGTTTCTTTTGGTCTTCCTTTTTTCCGCTTACCCTCAGGAACCCAAGTGAGCGCCTGTAGTGGTATTCTGTTGTTTTGCATTCGTAGGACATGACCGATATATGACCATCGTCTTTTCCTTATATAGTCGGAGGCATATTTCTGCCTAGAGTCTTCTCTTATTTGTCGATTAGTCTTGAATTCTTTCCAACTGATGTTCATGAGTTTTCTAAGACATTTGTTCTCGAATGTATTCAGCTTGTTCTCCAATGATTTTGTTATTTTCCAACTCTCACAGCCGTATGTTAACACTGAGATAACATTTGAATTAAACAGACGAAGCTTGGTATGTATATTCAATGATCGTAATTTCCAAATGTTAGATAATCTATTGAAGGCGCTAGCTGCCAAAGCAATTCTAGTATGGATTTCTCTTGTTGTGTCACCATCCTGAGTCATTTTACTGCCTAAATAATTGAAACTTTCAACTTTCTGTAGTTTTTCCCCGTTCAAGATGATATCAAAGGTCTCGTTAGAAAAGTTCATAGCTTTAGTTTTAGAGGCATTTATTTGGAGACCAATTTTAACCGAGAGATGACACAAATTATTTATTGCTTCTTGGGATTGTCTTGGTGTTGAACTTAAGAATGCTACATCATCTGCGAAATCCAGGTCCCCCAGGAATTTTCCATTTGTCCATTTTATACCCAATTGTTCATTGTGGGTATAGTTTCTCATAACCCAATCAATAGCTATTCCAAAAAGTAGTGGTGACATAATACAGCCTTGTTTCACCCCTGTTTCTACTGTAAACCATTCTGTATTCCCTTTATTTGTTCTAACACAACATCTTGCATTGTCATATAGCGCTTTGATTATATTCACATATTTTGTTGGAAAACCATAGATTGTAAGTATCTTCCACAATGATGGGCGGTGTAGACTATCAAAGGCTTTTTGAAAATCGACGAAGGTGATAATAAGTGGCGATTGCCTTTCCACTGATTCCTGGTTCTGTTTCGGTAACAATAGCTTGTTTTACGATAGTGAATTGTTAACTCACTGATCAACCCTCCGATCCAACCGACCGATTCGAGGGTTTCGAGGTCAGTTATAGGAAAATATCTACACCACTAGATACTCTGGTGTATCTTTTATTCTATAATTTAACATAACATGGTGATATCCATCGAAATATACACATTCCTGATGTTTTTCTTTCGGCGTCTAAGGTGAGAAACGAATTTCACCTCCATCTTGGAAGGGTAGCGTAATATTACGTAATATTGTTGAATTTAGCCTGGCAAATCCTCAACTATACATTTACTACTGAACGCCCCCAGTGGTCCCCTTATCGCCCCATGGATCCTCCTAACGACCCCATGGGGCGATACCGCCCACTTTGTGAACAACTTAATTGTAAAAGAACTCCCTACAGAAAGCACAGCTAAATGAGCACATGAATCCTTTGATGAAGTCTTCCTACAAAGAGATCAGCTGTAGAGATGGATTTATTTTCCAAATGGGCGAAACAAGAAATAATAATGTATGTAAACAGATGTGTATGTCGGATGGAGAGTTGGATTTTTCTGTTACCCGAATTCCACGTTCGGAAGCGCATCTTGATTGAATAAAACGCACGTAGGTAGTGTGGGACGCCTGAATGTTTCTATGGTTACGTAAGAGATTTGCTTTAAAAGGTGGGCAAGTCTGGACGTGTTTTATGCAGTCATTATATGTAGACAAGTGTACTGTATGATTTAGTTTAAACTAAGTATAATGATGTTATACACATTCATTATATAAAAATTGTATGCTGTGGCATACTGATGCTGGTAACTGCTATTTTGTTTGAGTATTTGTCTTCTGTGGTTACTCTTTCTTAGATTCGATGCAAAGAAGTACGCTAACTGATGTTGCAATGGATTATGATGTGGATTAAAAATGTGTGCACTGTGTTTTATTATGCGATATGCATTTTAAAATTTATGGGTATTTCCACCTAAGGTACAAACAAAGGACATGATGCTATACCTTATGCTTTTAATTTGCTTTTGAAAATAGGAAAATAGGCAAAAATACTAATTAGACGATCAACCAGTTGTAAAAATAGAGTTAAAATTATTGCTTTTTACTTTCTCTCTTATTCTGACCGCAAGGTGTCTAGCTCTGAGCAAACTCCTGATAAGCAGGATTTCTAATAAGCAAAAATATTTTAGATTGTCCCAGCGACTTGTACCTATTCACATCTGTGAAGAGAGCTACTTGTCTCTGTGAGTTTTTTTTTCTGTCATTAGGACTTCTACTGCACTTTTTAAGGCATCTACCTCTGCTCTGTAGCGACTAGCAGCTATTTTGTGTGCAATTGCTTAAGCTCAGAAAGCCTCCTGCACCTTCTGTTGCATTTGTTGCTGATCCATCTGTGTGTGCATGTGTGGCAGGGCACGGCGCCAGTTAGTTATAATATATGCCAGCGTCAGTTACTTAAATCACGGCACCAATTAGTTATAATATGTGCCGGCGTCAGTTACTTGTGCGCAGGTCACGGCACCAATTAGTATGTTATGTGGCAGCGCAGGTTACGGCATCAATTAGTATGTTATGGGGCAGCGCAGGTTACGGCATCAATTAGTTATATTGAATGTTATATTCAATTAGAGTTAATCCTTCATATGTTGTTGTGGTTCAAGTGCTAACTGGCCTTCCGCCAGAGATGGTAATACTTGACCTTTACTCATTTTTCTTCTTCTTTCCAGGTTTGTTCTTCCCTTTAAGTTTGGTGATAAGCAAAACAGTTTCAGCATAACAACGTATATCCAAAAGAAATTACTGTAAATTTCCACAAACAGCAATTCAGTAGAAAATTATATTAGAGTTTATTGATGTCATTAGACAAACACTGTAAATTTCACAATGATGGTTGGTTATCCAAGAGGAAACATTTATATATCCACAATGAAGTACGTATACTAACTTGTCTACTTAAAAACTTGTCTTGATATTCTCAAAGACAAAGTTCACTTAACACTATTTGTAAAATCCTCAAAAGTCCAAAATCATGGAATCATTGGAATCATAAATCCTGAAATCACTGCCTATCGCCCACATCTCTTCTATTTATACTGTTCCTGTCTTTTTTCCCACCTTTTTCCACACGTCCCATTTTTTTTTCACACGTTACAATTTCTGCACACGTCTCTCTGTTTTCGACATTTTGCACACGACTTTCTGTTATTTTGACTTTTTTCACATGTGTGATCTTTTCCAACTTAACAATTGGATAAAAAAGACCAGATCACACAAACATTCATTTCCCACTTTCCGCGCATAAAACCCATTCATTATTATTATCTGGGACTGACCTACGTTTGCCTTCTCAGAGCAGTGACTGTCAACTGAACTTTGAATGATACTGCGTCTTGTGTAAAAACGTCTTACACCCATACCTTACTCTTTCGACAGGTTAGGGACCACAGCTATGACGAAAGTCGAAAATCGACGAAAGTCGAAGCATAGCCTATATTTAGCTTACAAATGCATCAGGGCCGCCAAAAAACGTAAATAACTAACTATATAACACTTGCGAATGCGTGCAACACCTAGATAAACAGAAATAAACATAAGAATAAAGTAAATACAGTAATAAATTAAAAATACGTAAATAGCATCTTACCTTAAAATCATTCTTGAGCAAGTAGACGATGAATATATACAGTATATACAGTTTTGAATGTTGGTAATTTAGGGGGATTCTAGACTTAAAAAATCAAATGGAGAAAATTGAGGAGGCTAATCTTCAGAACTGGAGGATTTCAATCTAATTCTTTTAGGAGAAGGACACTTTGAAGGAGATCTAACAGGGGCTGGGGCTGATGTTGATGGCTCGGAATCTGATGGGTTAGAGGGAGCGGTGACTGAAGTTGGTTTTGGCGGTTGCGTCTTGAAAAAGGAGAGCAATGACGTTTGCCTCATTGATGTCTTCTTCCTTTCCCTAAGAAGTTCTCTGTAACAGGCTATTTGGTGTTCTAACCCACTATTTACTTTAGAACTTCTGCCGAAATTGGGATTCACCCTTTCCCAATATGCAATTGCGTCCTCTATTTTGACGAATCCAACCTTCAGTTCTTTGGTGGTCATCTCCTTAGGCTGAGCTGTATCTTCAGGCATGGCTTCCTGTTCATTCAACAGTTTTCTTTGTTCTTCCATCGCCAGTAGATCCTCATCACTTAGGGGCTGATCATGAGACTCAAGCAGCTCTCTAACATCTTCAGCCTCTTCTCCTAGTTCTAGCTGCTGAGCCATTTCCACAACATTTGAAGTGATGGCCTCCACTGTTTTTTAAACCCTTCAAAGTCGTCCATTAGGGAAGGAATCAACTTTTTCCAAACGACTTTCAGATTGGATTCTTTAACATCGGCCCATGCATCTCTGATAGTTTTGATGGCATCCAGAATATTGAATCCTTTCCAAAATGCTTTTAATTTATTTTGTTTAGGCCCCTCATCAACATCAGCATCTAGTGCAGCTATAGCCTTGGCAAACGTCCGTCTGATATAGTAAGATTTAAATGATGAAATTACTCCTTGGTAAATAGGCTGCAGCAAAGAAGTTGTGTTTGGAGGCAGAAACACAACTTTAATTTCTTTGTGAGCCTCAAGCACAATTCTTGGGTGGCTTGGAGCATTATCCAAGAGCAGTAGGATTTTAAAGGGAATATTCTGTTGTTTTCAATAATCCTCAACTGCAGGCTTGAAATTATCAGTGAACCAAGTTGTAAATAATTCACCAGTCATCCAGGCTTTTTTATTGGACTTGAAATAAACTGGAAGGGAAGACTTTAAATAATTTTTCAGGGCCCTAGGATTCTCAGAATTATAAATGAGCAGAGGCTTTAGCTTGCAGTCACCAGCTGCATTAGCCCCTAGCAACATAGTAAGCCTATCTTTGGCAGCTTAAAACCCAGGCATTGATTTTTTTCTCATTGGCAATAAAAGTTCTGGATGGCATATTCTTCCAAAAGAGGCCAGTCTCAACTATGTTGAAGATCTGCTGCGTTGTGTAGCCAACTTCTTCTATATTTTTTCAAGCTCCACTTGAAAAGCTCCTGCAGCTGCGGTATCTGCGCTAGCTGATTCTCCCTTCACTGCTATATTATGCAAATTTGACCTTTTCTTAAATTTCTCAAACCAGCCCCTGCTAGCTCCAAATGTCTCTTCAGCTGATGTCTCTCCTTGTTCAGCCTTCATTGCATTAAATAAAGTTTGTGCTTTAGCCGGGATAAGATCTTGGCTTAGAGGAATGCTGTGGCTGACGTGGTTTTCAATCCACACATTTAACACTTTCTACATCTCACCAATTAAATTGTGCCTCTTTCTAATAAGTTTGGTATGCACTGGCGTAGCGTTTTTAATTTCCTCTTACACTTTAGCTCTGTTCTTTACAATTGTGCTAACTGTAGTGCTTGGTACACCTAGCCTGCAGCCTATTTCAGCATTAAAGATGCCTTGTTCATTAAGCTTAATTAGCTCAAGCTTTTCTTGCAAATTGAGAACCTTATGGGTTCTTTTAACTTTGTTACTACACTCAGGACCCATTATGAATATATTAAAGCACACAAATAAGTAGTACTGTATAGGGCTTAATCACACAAAAAAGTACAGTATGAAATCTGTACACGTGTCTTATAATGACGATATGAACACTGTCATTAGACTGTTATCACTAAAATAACTATGAACTGTTTACAGTATAATCACACAAATAATATAGTATGAATAGTTTTATTATTTTAATCACAAAAATAAGTAGTATTAATATGTTTAATCACAAATATAAGAGATTCAATGCGGAGAACTTAAAAAAAAAACAGTGCACATCGAACGATTTCTGTTCAAAGACTGAACGACGAAAGAATCCAGATGACGTGCAGTTGTGACCAAATGCGACGAAAGAGCGAAGCGAGCGACGAAATTTGGAAACGTGGTTAGAATTGAAAACCGACGAAAGAGCGAAGCGACGAAAGTCGAGGTATGGGTGTATTTGCTTTTGAGGTCTGTCATTCTTATATGTTGCATATTATAGCACGTATAAATGCTTAGCGTGGAAGTAGTAGGGAAAATGCTAGCGTGGAAGGCCATGCGGTCACACATGAATCTAGATGTTTCTTGGGTAATGACTCATCTTCCTGCTTCATTCTGGCTGCTCTTTCTCTCAGTACCTGGAATGTTGTCTATCATTTCAAGAAAGCGCTGCTGATTCCAAACCGGTAGATTGTGTGCAGTGTAGATGGGCTAAGCTGTTGATATTGCATTGATGGTGTCTGCTCTCGTCATTGTTTTGATAGTTTCTGCAAAGTTGTTTCTCTTCAGTCTTCCCCTTTCAAGTCCGTTAATTCTTTGGTACATTGGGTGGTCTATCAACTTCTTGAATTTCTCGGCTTGTTGCTGGGCTCTGCTATCTTTTCTATCATCTATTGGCTGGAAGTATGTAATCTTGTTCAACTCTTTAAAGAGTGTTTACTTCATGCCCTCCGATATGATTCTCACTGTTTGGTTTCCGATTCTGCTTATTTTATCAAAGTTCGACTTAGCTGCTGTTGAGCATGCTGCAATGCAATATTCTTGGTAGCACTGGTCTCACTCGCCTAGTGTATGGCTTCTTTAGTGCCAGAAATTCGAACCACTTCATGCCATTTCTATTCTACTATTCTGCGCAAACACCCATTTATGAATGTCTGTAGCTTCTTGAGTGTTTTTTTAAATATTTTGTTTAACAACATTTATTTTTTAACAGCTAGCTAAATTTATACAGAACGAATTAATAATAAACATACCCAACTCTTCCTAGTTGCCTGTTATAACATGTCTGATTGGTCACACTTGCCCCAGTATCTAAGTGTGTAAGAACTATTACTACGTTTGCCAATATTTGCATGATATGTTCACTTCATTTAATGCTTTAGCTACCACTACAAATACTTTTACTACTACCACCACTGCTACAACAACTTTTACTACTTCTTCAACTGCCAGAACCACCGTTACTATCAACATCATTGAAACTATAGTGCTATTACACCACTATTACTAAAACTTGGACTTTCATTATGATTATATTTACGATCTCAACAGCTAGAACGTCTACAAGATCGACTGAAACGAAGAACCTTCTATCAACATTACTACTGCAGCATAGTTACCTCTAGTAATATAATTTCATTTTTGAACACAGTTCAGCATTTTCAAATTTAATGGGTACCTTCTGACGGTCTTTTTACCTTCCTCGCCCTTTGTCTGTCCAAGTAATTCTCTCGTGATCTATATCTCTGTCTATTGATTCTCCATTAGTAATTTCATATCATTTACGCCGCAGCTGAACTAGTTATTGTATATACATTTAAAGATGCTTATGTATTGATTTTTGGAGTCGACGAAAAATTCCATTACTGTTAATAGATCTGAATTTTGGATACGAACAGTCGATGTTTTCTTTGTCATGATGGCTCAAGCGTGTGTGATATTGAATCACGACTGATCATCAACAATTTATCATACATATTTTGTCGATTTTAGTTCAAAGCTCTAAATGTTGTCATTATTCTATTTCAGATGTAATCCTGCGAGTTCTGCTTCATGTTGTATTTAGAATATTCATTGTGGTCTGCCCGATTAATCTTAGAAATTATACATAATACTGGGCATCAACTGTTTAGTTGTACGATAATGTTTCAACACTACCTGCAGCCATGAGAATTAAATTAATGCAGTCAGGTAATTGCATTCTGACTGCAGGTCACGTCTCGCTGTGTACTTGATCTAATAGCATAAAAATGTAATATAGCTTGCGACTCTTTCGTGTATTTAATATTGAATAATCGTTTTGCCAAGATATAATTAAAGTGAATTAGTTTCAGATTAAGCAATGTAAATTTCTGGATAGGTCAGTATTCATACAGTTGACAAAGACTCTTTCATAGAACGCTAATACCAAATACTACTGCAGTTTATGAGTTACTCAGCAGCAGGTTAATAATAACTGTCCTTTTATCTCTACGTCAGGCATTTATCTAGTTTTATTATAAATCAAGATCGTTAAAAGGCAGTAATGACAGATATTAGATTTCAGATAGATCTCCCTCATCAGTTCATCAGCGTTATATCTCATTCCCATGTTTAAAGCCAGTATCTGGAACTCTTTCAATTTGGCCTTTCATTGTTGCTTTGTATTTGACATTGTAAACTCGAACAATTTTTCATCTTACTGAATAGTTGACTTCACTTTGAAAACTGACTGTGAAATGTGCATATTTGTATTTACCAATGCATTCATATTTGTTTCAAGCTGTTAGCTACAGACATGAACAATGGTAATGTCTCACACAACAGCGAAACACCACATTATGATCCCATGGTGAGCGACAAAATGCTTTATTGCATTAGGTTTGCTCTAACCATAGTGACGTGCTCATGTCTGAGTGTGTACGGTATAGCAGCCAACGCCATCAACATGGTCGTATACTTGAAACAAGGAATCAAAGACAGTGCTACTGTTCAGTTCTTCTCTTTGTCAATTACAGACTTTGTTTTTAATATACTGGTTTTGGCTTCATCACTCTGCTTCCTTCTTGCCAATGTTCGTCCAGACATCACAGTTGTCGATCCCTTATCGTTATCTTATTGCATTTCACAGTTAAAAGAGAAAGTGAATTCTGTGTCAAATGTTATAATTATTGTTCTGTCAGTCGAGCGGTGCTTTTGTGTTATATATCCATTTCATGTCAAATTAATGTTTACAAAAACCCGTTCAGTTAAGGCTGTTACGTGTGTGGCCTTTGTCTTAGGAACACTGCTAATCCCAGATTATTTAACCCAAGGTTTGGCTTGGAAACACGACTCCAAATTTAATTCAACGCGACTTCTGTTCTGGCGCGCTGAGGACAGGGTCAAAGTTGGTCTGTTCAAAAGTGTTGTTTTTGCTGTTCTGCTGCCACTTGTTGCTAGTGTTACCAACACGTCCTGTGCAGTAATTATGATTGCAACGTTCAGAGCGTCGAGACGATTTCGACAGTCGAATAAACCAACTACTCCGTATGGAGATTCCTCGTACAGAATAGCTAAAATCGCCAAAGATAATTCTAACACTGCTTTATCGAGTAAAAACGCAAGATTGACTAAAACTATAATTGCTTTAGATGTGATATTTATTATATGTAATCTTCCAAAATGCATGAACCTTGCTACAACCATTGTAGAGTATTACGATCCTCAATTCAGCCCTCGCGTCCCAGGCAGATACCAAAATTTAGTGACGTTGATTATAATCATAGCCTACACCATGGAGTCTTTCAATAGTGCAGTAAGCTTTTTAATTTACATGTTTGCCAGTCCGAAGTTTAGATCAATATGCAGAGAGATGTTGTGTAAGTATTAAGTAACCCGTCAAGTGACAGGAAAGAACTATACAGTTTTTTTTCTCTGCATCTAACGATTATTTAGAAATATCTCACTTCATGATTATCATCGTTTTCTTTTCGCTTCTTTTAGAACACGGAGCTACATCCGGAGCTGGGTCTGTTACAGGAGGCCTGCACTAAAACATTTATATGCTCATGGAGTAATGTTTTATGTTGCCCCAATGTTGAGTAATGTTTTATGTTGCCCCAGTGTTGAGTAATGTTTTATGTTGCCCCAATGTTGAGTAATGTTTTATGTTGCCCAGTGTTGAGTAATGTTTTATGTTGCCCCAGTGTTGAGTTATGTTTTATGTTGCCCCAGTGTTGAGTAATGTTTTATGTTGCCCCAGTGTTGAGTAATGTTTTATGTTGCCCCAGTGTTGAGTAATGTTTTATGTTGCCCCCAGTGTTGAGTAATGTTTTATGTTGCCCCAGTGTTGAGTAATGTTTTATGAAACAATTTACTTCGCATGGTGAGTGTGCCAGCCAGATGCGTAACCTCATATTATCGCCTCTTACATGTGAAAACTGTATCGCGTCCTAGTCTAACTCTACAGGTATCGGGTTCGGTTCCCGGTATAGGACATATATATTTGATGGAGTATTTTTCAGAACCAGATACTTCCCCTTGATCTCATAGGCAGTGAGATCGGATGCCTAGCCTTCTCTGATAAGGGCGAAAAATAGGAGGTCACGCGTGCAAGTTGCGCACGTTAAAAATCCCTCGGCAGTAGTGAGTCGGAAATAGCAGGCCACTCGGCTGCTGCCCTGGCAAATTTACAAGATTAGGAAAAGCTACTCGCCACAAAAATAGTTATAGAATGTGTGATTCCTGTATACATACACCGGGATTCTCGCCGGTGCTCCGGAGTTCGTGCACTGTGCTGAGATTCTCCTTGTGTGATCTAAGGGAGGGGATCGGAAAACTGATGGATTTGTCCGTGTGCAATGAAGATAGTCTTTAAAACCAAAACCAACCAAAGTCACAATTCCCTTACACTGTTACTGATGTGGCAGTAAGGGACAGAAGAATGAGAAGTCTAACATGAGTTGGTATAGACGGGGTAGAAAAAACGGAAGTACGGAAATGATGCGCACAGAAAGGGTCAAAACAGAAAGAGGTTAAGCACGTTTTTCTCAGCATCTGGCAGAAGCGTGAGAGATGTCGGAACAGAAGCAGGGCAGCCATATTGAAGGCGACCACTGGTTAAAGGAGACTATGTATTGTCTCTTAGATATCCCAAGTCCGGGTTGTGTAAACATAAGCCTCCATAGATAGATAGGCTGACGAGTTCCGACAATAGTACAAGGAGGAAGGAGCGGTGAAGCTTTATTCTGAAGGAAGGATACGTAGTGTAAACTTCGTTATGACAATTCGATGGTGGATAAGTGTACTAAGATAGCGGCCACCATAATCAGGGAAAGTTACATTCCCCGGAGTCAGTCCGGTATAACTACCTTAATTAATAACCTGAGCGCATTCCAATAATATACCTGTACTGTTCTCAAAGGGACAATATGCATAAGACAGTGAAACTCTGAATTACATGGGTGTATGGAAGCTAATAGTGTTCAAGAGAGGAGAGTTGGATGGACCCAGATTGTTGGAGGGGTCACCGACGACATTTGTTATACATAGTGTAAATAAACATTTGTTCCAGTTGAAAACGGCGTTCCCATGTTTGTGTAGCCGTCTCACCCAGTGTTGTATCAATGATTTCCTTGTGGGTCTGGGCACGGTACCAATTAACCATTATATGTAGCCGTGGTGGGTTATAATTAAAGTAGTTGAAGTAGATTAGAACTTTATTTGTGTAAACTTCCTTTGTTCCTTTTTGTTAGTCCATGTCTAAGTCTGTGTTGTATTACTGGCTTATAGCTTGCCAGAGGTGTTAATTACTTAGACCGTATTGGTGGGTAGGTTCGTTCGTATCTTCTACAGGTGGTGAACGTGGAGAGCTTTAGTGGTTAAGATTTGTGAACCTGGACATTATATATATGTTATCCAATAGGCAAAGAAATCTTCAACAGCCTTGTCCTTTACAAAGCAAGTTTATTAAACATCAAAAGTAGTCATAAAAATGTCAAAACAATGTTCATCGATATTACATTCTGTACCTCCGACAATTCTTTTCCTGTTACATACATCTTTTCCTTACAATTCCTGGCTTATCAAAATCTCATGTTTAATTTCCTTCTCCATAGGTTTCATTGTTGAAGTAGATTATGTCTACTCTCTGTGTTCAGCCGTTTCTGTCCAATGTCTTTTATTTTGTTTCTTCAATGGCTTCTTTTCAACTAGTTCTATTGGTATCTTTCATAATGCACAACCGATCTGAAATACATAATGGCAGAGCGAGCTCTTCTACTTACTTGTAACAAGTATAAAGATTTTTATTCCATGTGTACAAATACACATATATGAATCTTGGTCACAAAAATGTTGAGTACCTCAACTAAAGAGCCAGACTGTGGTTACATGTCTTTCTACACTGCTCTTCTCTTCAGGACTGCCGGTAAACAATTTTCTTGCCGACAATTTTGTAGTTGGCTTGAGCTGGCTACGTTTTCATTGGATGGGAGCTTATTCTATTTGATAAATTATAATTTGGTCAAATATCACGTTCTCATGGCGTGATGTGGCTGTCTCTACTTGCATCACTCCATTTCTATGACGACTGCCGCGTAAATTAGCGTGCATTGTGTCAAAAGCTGACCTAGCCGATTTCTACCACCCTGTGCCCTACCCTTAGTGTCTCGTGTTATTTTTTTATTTTAGTTAAAAGTCTTGCTTGTTTATTATAGTGAATGGTTGTTTTATATTTAATTATTATGACTAGACTCTAGCACGAATAAATGCTCAAGTGGTTGGTCAAACGGCCACATATAGATCCCGGGGCTATGCAAATGTATCCCGCAGGGAGACATTTGAGTACTATCAATACAACAACAACAATCCAAAAAAAAATTCTAAGTCCAAAATATTTTCTGAAAAAATTAACTTAAGTCATTAACCGGGGGCTCTTGTATATATACATTATCAGACTGTCATACCTTAACCAAGCTTTATAAATGGACATCATTGTAAAAAATTTTATATCGAAATTCTACAGAGTGGCAACCTTGAACAACAAAATTGTTAACATCAATCTATATATTCTACCCAGAAATTTACTGAGTGGCAACAGTGTGAAATTTGTCATATTGACTCATATATCAACCAACTCAAATGTAGTTCAAAACCTTTATGTTGCGAAACCATAATGCATCCAAGTTTTTTTCTTTTTGTTTTTTTTTTCTAAGTATCCACGTTGTATGATTATAATAGTAGTCCATCCATAAAGTTTTCAATTTATTTCTAAGTATCCACATTGTATAATTATAATAGTAGTCCATCCATAAAGATTCCAATTTATTTCTATGTATCCACATTGTATAATTATAATAGTAGTCCATCAATAAAGATTCCAATTTATCTCAAAGTATTCATGTGTTATTATTTTCTAAGTAAGTCATCCACAGTTCATTACTATGTTAGCTAAACATGTCCAAGAATACATTTGGCAAAATTCATTGAACCATAATCCAACAACTAACATCTCAATATGTCAGCACAATTTGACAAAGTGAAAAAATATTTTACATTATTACAAGTGCGACACTGAATCTGCCATCTGAGACGAGGATTTGTCAGATCATTGGTGTCTGTAACATCTGCTGTCAGAACTGTTATAGTCTGAGTCAGTCAGATGGGCAGTCTATGATCGTACAAAAATGTATCACTATAGTACATTGTAATTCATCTATAACTCGTCCAAGTTAGTTAAGAAATACCCAGAATTTTATTTAGTAAAACTCGTTTAACTTCAATCTAACAACCAATATCTCATACCTGAGTAATATTTTAACAAAATGAAAATTATTTCACATTTGTACAAGTTCGACACCGAATCTGCCTTCTGAGACAAAGATTTGTCAGATCGTTTGTGTCTGTAACATCTGCTGTCAGAACTATTACAGTCTGAGTCAGTCAGATGGGCGGGTGAATATCTTATCATCAATATCTCTATGGTGCAGGTAAAGGAAGAGATGGAAATATCATATCAGGGGTGAAAGGTGCTCAGCTGGTCAACCTGTTACGCACAGTCTCAGGAAGCAATACAGGCTATAGTAATACTGTCAAATGCAATGTCAAATGGACTGTGGCAGTGTAACTTGTCTATGAAAGTGTTATCAGTCCCACTTAACTACCTGTCACGTGATTACGTAAAGACAGAATCGGCCAAATAATAACAAGGTCGTAACTACATACTTCATCAATATGTATCCTCAGCGTATATCATCAGTATGGGTATCATATTCAACTTATGTATCAGTAGCATATATCTTCCTCATGTGTATCCTCAACACGTATATCTTCAGTATGGGTATCATATTCAACTTATGTATCAGTAGCATATATCTTCATCATGTGTATCCTTAACACGTATATCTTCAGTATGGGTATCATATTCAACTTATGTATCAGTAGCATATATCGTCATCATGTGTATCATTAACACGTATATCTTCAGTATGGGTATTATATTCAACCTATGTAGTATGATCATCAGATACTATCATTTCCCTAAATCTCAAATCTTTATTCAAAATGTGTCAGTCATTGTTAATCATCTGTCACGTAACTACGTAAAGACTGAAATGTCTAATTTATAACAAAGCCATAAATGCATATATAGCATAAGCATGTGTGTCTGAAGAATGTATATCAATATCAAAGGTAAACATCATCACTTTGTACATTATGATCATCAGGGACTATCTTTGTTCACCAATCTCATAATCTCATTTTCGTGCAAAACTTTTTTCAGTCATTTTTACTATCTGTCACGTAACCACGTAAAGACAGAAATGTCATTATCATGAAGGCATTAATGGCATAGACATCATATGCAAACAGAAGTCTCAAATATATGTGGTATTTTATTGTCTTCAATGTCATATCTATGTCAGCTGCAATCATAAAAGCGGGCAATACTCATATTTGAAACAGTCAGGGGAGAGTCAGTGGGGGATGAGGTGATTCTATGGGATACATGGGGAACAATGGGTGCAAAACCAGTCATCTGTGTGGTCTCATGAACATGTGTGCGGGTGGCTCAGGGATATTAGTATCACTAATCTATGTCAACATTCCTATCCATCTGTTTCTTTTCATTTCTTCCAATATTCATTTTTGGTAAAAATTCGTAAGCAAACCATAATAACAATTCAATAATATAATGACTCAAAAAATCACCATCAATAAATCTGATGCCTGGGTGTGATGAATTCTATCAGTGGGGCGACAATAATAGTTAACTCAGAAAGCGAATAAGGACAGTCAATATAACCTGTTGTTAGCAAGTTGAGAGAATAGTAATTGTGGTCTCGTAATGGACAGAAAGAAACAAAAAGTCTCCAGATTACTACAAAATTGTAATTCAAGTTGATGAAGATAGTTATGAAAGAAAAATCATAATTCCTGAATATTGTCTCCGAGTGAGAAAAGGAAACGAGAAAGATAAAGGGGTGTCAAGGGTGGAGTGGAAAAAGAAATCTCATTCGTCCTATAATGTGGGATCAATGTTGGATGTACAATCATTGTAAAATACTATATTGTGGCATTTTCATCATACACAATTTCCAAAAATCTGCAAAATGGTTTTAATTTCACTATATTAACAAAATGGCTATTACATAAGCAGTATGGATTTGAAATCATGGTAATAAAAAATTAACAGTACCCACAAAAAATGTGTGGTTTTACACTCAAAATATATCTCTGTGGAGAAAGAATGGTATATTTTGACAATGATGTTTATGAACTACAATAACATGGTTCGTTCCACTTATACTCTGTCAAAGGATGTTATGATAGAATTTCTATAATAAATAAAGGTTACTGATATAGATGAATGCATGGAATATATAGATCATAGGTAAGAGGCTGCATCAATGATAATTAACAGAATGACAATCAGTGCAAAATGCAAAGGTAGCGCGTGAATTATCTAAAGATGCGAGTGAAAAGAGTAAGTCGATCTCCGGAACAACAAAGAAAGATTGTAAGTGTGAAAGAGTAAAAAATGATGAATTCACAATGTGTGAATCATTAGCATGAGAATTGTTTGCAATTCATGTAAGTAGACACTAGGGTTCTGAAGTGGTTAAATGTAACATCAAGACCATCTCTTACGAGTGAGTGTGGTTATACATCTTGTGAACTGCGATTTCTGTGGAAATGCATAATTTGTTCAACAATCCTAAATACATTTTCATTTTTCAAATCAAGATGATAGTATGGCATACTCGGTAACATGATCTATGGTAAAATTTTCACCTAATACTCTTATAATATGCCCTAGATGTGGAGGCAAAACATGATGAATGAAAGTGGATAACATAGTTTTAACAAGTGTTAGTACTAAAAAATTTTTATTAAAAAAAAATATATGACAAATTTTCGGGTCCTCTGGAGGTGATCTGATCATCAGCGGCTACCTCACCGGGGAATAAATTGGTACCAGGTGTAGCTGTGACATCTCAATCAGGAACTGGATCATCAGCTAATCTGTCATCTTCAAGTGAGTTTTCGATGGACTTTTTTTTCGCCCCAAAAAAAATATAAAATCGAGAGAAGTGATTTTGCACCCCAAAAAAAAGATAAAAACGAGACGTGTTGTTCGCACCAAAAAAAAAAGATAAAGTCGAGACGTGTTGTTTGCACCACAAAAATTAAATAAGCGTTAGTAAAAAGAAAAAGAAAACTGCAGCGTTGATTGTACTTGTATTAACAAGTACATAGGACACAACTGGGTGCCTATAAAAGTTTCTCCAGCTCCAGCATTGCAATCTCTCGGCTAGACAATCTAGAATCGTACTGTGTAGTGTGCACCGTATGTGACGCGGCGTTGACTGATTGTCGGCAAGCTGGAGAAATTTGAGATTACTGCGATCGAGCTAAATGCGGGTTGACTGGCAAGTCATCTTTCTGTCTGTGAACCCGTCGACGTTTTGTTCGTATTGTGTTTCTTACATGTTCTTGTGGCAATTTCACGAACTTAGTGACTGGAGGCGAATCGTCAGAGGAAGGAAGGTACGGACGTTTTACAGTGGTGTGGATGTCAAGGGGTGGAGTGTTGTCCATAGATTCTACGCTGCTATCATAATGAAGGGTGTCAAAACCAGATTCTTGCTGCCATAGATATTTTATTGCTTCGTCATCCGTTTTATCTGTGCAATGTTGTGATTCGTCATTCATTTTTAAATGTTTCTCTCTTGTGTTCACTTCGCCGTCATCCCGTTCAAGTGCGTTTCTCATCAATTTTCGAAATTCCTCCCGTCGTGTAGATAAATCAACAGCAAACCTTGTCTCCAGTAATTCATACACCATTCTTACTGATAGGACGTTAAAGTCACCTTCTCTCAGAATAACGTTGATCTCTGCCCTCAGCTCCTCTGTGCTTAGTTCAGTGACTGGAATATACTGTGAAGTTGTCTGAATGGCTGACCGTTCTACCGTTGTTCTAGTGTGTCCAGATAATGCGTGGGCGTTCAATGTGTCATAGGCTTGATCTGACTTGGCAACATCTGTTTCCGTTGCCACACAAATCATGTTCGTTTTACGCACTTGTTCATGTAGGTCCCTAATTCGAACTTTGATAATGAGGGCCCTTTTTCTGATTTGATGTAACAAGACCAACCCGGTGATGTCTGTGCAGTGGTTTGTCCCATTGTGTGAGAGGTTTGATGTGTGCCCTTAGTCCATCTTCTGTTGATATTAAACATGTATGTTGGTCAGTCGTTGTAATATTGTTGACCTGCCATATCATTTGTCGCTTTATATCATTGATGAAATTTCGGACTGCCATGCGAGAATGTCTTTTCTGTAGACTGTTCCAATGGCTGTCAACCGTGGCCATGCGACTTATTTTGTTACTGTGGTCTCGATATTTGGTGTGTGATTGTCGAATGAATTTACGTGGAACACTCTCTGTTTGCCTACGGAAATAATGTGGTAAGTTTCGCACATAATGTGATGAATTCCAGTGAGGGGGGTTATGATATCCTCGATAGTTCCTCATTGGTACATAAGGGTGGACTCTTCTGGGATTCGAACCGGGTACGGTCTGGGTTGTGTACTGTCGTCTCTGCCATGTCTCACGTGGGTTTTCTGCGTTTCCAAGTCAACAATACTTTTGACCTTATTGCACCGGGATCTGTTGTTGTAGTCTCGTACGTTTCTCTGATAAGGAACAGTGTAACTTCTCGCGTCCGCGTATGTTACGTTGTCCTTCGTGGTACAACAATCGCTATCAAATCTGTTCATTTTCCTAATGGCGTAATAACCTCCCGTAGCAGAGTAATACAACAATTCTTCCTGTGCAGCGGGACATGTATTATTTTTCTGTGCTGTAGGATAACCTCCTGGCAGAAAAGTTTCATTCTCCCTGTCAAAATTAGACGGGTGGCGCGGGGTATATTTGTTCTGCATTTTCCTGGCGGTGGCAGAGCTAAAACTGTGGCTGTATTGGTTGTACTGCATATATCGTTGTTGTAGATGCACTGTCAGCTGATCCATGTTTAGTGATTATCTTTGTTTAGTCGTTCACAGTGATCCTTTATAATGTCCACTCTCCGTAAAAAGACTGGTCACGTGGCATTAATTAACCATTATATGTAGCCTTCTCTCTGTATCAAAGTGTTAGGACTGGTTCCAGGGCACCAATTTACTATATGTAGCCGTATTACCCAGTGTTGTGTCAATGATTTCCTTGTGGGTCTGGGCACGGTACCAATTAACCATTATATGTAGCCGTGGTGGGTTATAATTAAAGTAGTTGAAGTAGATTAGAACTTCATTTGTGTAAACTTCCTTTTTCGTTTTTGTTAGTCCATGTCTAAGTATGTGTAGTATTACTGGCTTATAGCTCGCCAGAGGTGTTAATTACTTAGATCGTATTGGTGGGTAGGTTTGTTCGTATCTTCTACAGGTGGTGAACGTGGTGAGCTTTAGTGGTTAAGATTTGTGAACCTGGACATTATATATATATTATCCAATAGGCAAAGAAATCTTCAACAGCATTGTCCTTTACAAAGCAAGTTTATTAAACATCAAAAGTAGTCATAAAAATGTCAAAACAATGTTCATCGATATTACATTCTGTACCTCCGACAATTCTTTTCCTGTTACGGCGTGATGTGGCTGTCTCTACTTGCATCACTCCATTTCTGTGACGACTGCCGCGTTATTTAGCGTGCATTGTGTCAAAAGCTGACCTAGCCGATTTCTACTACTCTGTACCCTACCCTTAGTGTCTCGTGTTATTTTTTTATTTTAGTTAAAAATCTTGCTTGTTTATTATAGTGAATGGTAGTTTTATATTTAATTATTATGACTAGACTCTAGCACGAATAAATGCTCAAGTGGTCGGTCAAACGGCCACATTTGTACCAGAGTTGCTACGTGGTATTATGTGGTCACTAAATGTGTGTTGTATATCAATGGCCAAAAACCAAGAAGTCAATCACCAACGCATGAGGCAACCACACACGTATAGAATTGTGGTGCCGAGACCAACCTCATGCAGCATTGACATCAGTCATTCACCAAGACAAAGTACAACACACAAACTGGTCCATGACAGACTTAGCCATCTTCATACAGAGTTACATGGATACATGTGTGGTGTGACACTCTGTCTGTTTATACGTTTCGTCGTTCACCGTTGAAGTAATGAACCTGGGTAGGAAAGAAGGCAGTGACATACTTAAAACAATGCAAGAGTAGGCTGCCACACTGATCAATATATCAAAATACATGTTGCATCATTAGTAATCTGCGTATAATGCAAATAATAATAATACATTTGTTTGCAAATTAAATATATTAAATCTAAAATACAAAATGTTTGTTAATGTACTATACTTCTTCTTCCTCGTTCGCCTTCAAACTTCCACATTTATGACTCTAACAAAGGCAGTAGTCAACATAAGGTTCCCGACATCTCCAAACAGTTTTTGGTTGACAGAAGTGGGTTGTTGCCATATGCTACTCCGTTCATTACTGTAGGTTGGGCAGTACTGCAGCAGGTGTTCGACTGTCATCGGGCTGGTACCGCAGGTGCAGAGATCTGTTGCACCAATTTTGTATTTGTGGTATAGATGGTATCTCAATCTGTTGTGCCCAGTCCGTAGCCGAAAAATGATTACCTGTTCTTTCCTGGATAGTTGATGATATGCGTCATTTTTCAAATGGCCCGGGTGCTCTCTTTCCCGTTTGGACTTGAATGTAGCCTTTATAGTAGTCTTTGCCATTGCATAAGTTGTCTCTATATCATTTTGTTGTAAGGCACCTCCTTCCTTAGCAAGTTTGTCTGCCTCCTCATTTCCTGGTATGTTGCAATGGGCTGGTATCCACTGGATTGTGCACTTGTTGAAGCATTTGGCCAGTCTTTCAAGGGAGATCATCTGATCTTTCAATCTTTTAGCATGTTGGCTCTTCAGCGCTGTTATTACTGAGAGGGCATCTGTAAAGATTACTGTAAAGATTACTATCTGTTTTTCCGCCTGTGCTTTGTATTCAATAAGAGTTTCTGCTGCCTGTTTCAGAGCTTCTGCTTCAGCACTGACGTTATTGTAGTATTTGCCAGTGGCAATTGCCATAGAGTGGATTCTATTCTTTAATTTTATGAGGATGCCGGCACCCCCATTTTCAACTGCATTTTTTGTTGAACCATCAGTATATGCATGTGTCCAAAGCTTTGCTGGAAATTTTTGATCAATATACTTGGTTGCTATAAACTTTCTTTGTGTTTCTGTCTGTGTTCACTTACTTTCAATGCCTGGAATATCAGATTTTAGCTCAGAAAAGCATCTTGTTTTCCTTAGTGGGATAGTTGTGCTTGTTGGTATTTTCTTTGCAACTGAGATGTACTATACTGGTATTATATATATATATATATATATATATGGGAACCGCGCTGGTGTAATGATTACCACACTGCGCTAGCGATCAGGTTTTCAAGGTTCAAGCCCGGGCGCGGGCATTTGTAGAAGTGTCATCGACCGGGATTTTGACTGAATAACCTGAACGGCTCCTGAGATAAACCCTCTGTGGATGGGAAGGAGCGAAGCTCCTGACCGGGTTGGAAGGAAAGTCCACAAGCTCCCCAGCCTCGCAATGACATGTCATGAAAGCCCAAGTGCCGCTGGTTAAGGGAAAAAAAAAAAATATATATATATATATATATATATATATATATATATATATATATATATATATATATATATATATATATATATATATATATACATATATATGTACACGTGTCTGTATTGCCCTCCTTCTGTGTAGTACTAGCGGAATGGTTGTTTGTTACGTTACATTGTATGCCAATCAAATTTGTGACAGCCATGAATATTAAATAGAAGCACACACACCAGTAAAAACAATGACATGAGAAAAATTAAAGCCAACACCCTATACTTTCAGTATCTGCAGCATACTTAGAAGACTAGACTCAGAAGCTGGAATAGTTCAAGAGAGTATAATTTGACTAATTACATAACATATCATTAACCACAACCTTTTTTTTGTGTATAAATGTAAGGTTATTTTTAAAATGTTTACATTGAGAACCTGTGTCCGGAATATATGCCTTAAGATTGTCTAGGTTCCTTTCTCGAGTGAGAGCTATTTAAATTTAGTTTATGTGATCACACTCATGTTTCTTGATATATTAAGTACGATTTACTAACTGACACTGGAGAAGTCTTTTTCTTATTTCTACTACTACAACTGCTACTAATACTACTACTATTACTACTACTACTTAGTCATTCCTCTTCTACCCTGGGGTGTAGAGTTTTGCCAAACTATTCTATCTCTTTCTTATTTCAACAGATAAACGGTTTAGTCTTGATCAGAAATGGCAAAGCACAGCGGGCTGATCATCCGCTTGCCAGTCACTCTGATTACGGAAACAACAATTAATTTTCTGTTGTACCAATAAACGCTACTAGGCGTAACGGAACAACAGTTGATTTCTTGTTGCCCTAAGGCGCCACTAGGCGTATTGGCCACGGACTGCTTTGTCGGTCGGTGGCTAAGGATGGAAGAAGAAAGAAGAAGAAATGGCAAATATAGCGTCAACAAGTACTCAAGGCAGAGATGTACAGGGAGATCAAAGTAACATGGAGAAGATAACTAAAGACATATATGAAAGCGATGAGTAAGAAATGAGCTGATGGCACAGGACTTCTTCTTCTTTGATCCTTAGCCGCCGACCGTCAAAGCAGTCAGTGGCAATCACGCCTAGTGGCGTCTTGTAGGGCAACAACAAATTGATTCCACTTTGCTCGGTCGGCGGCCATCCTTCGTACAGTGCCCCAACTCTGGTTCATTCTTTGCATCTCAGCCTCCACAGTCCTCCGCCAGTTTGTTTTTGGTCGGCCTCTCTTTCGTTTTCTTTCAGGGGTCAAAAGCATTGCTGTTCTTGTGATGGCATCGGGGTCTCTTCTGAGGACATGGCCAACCCAGCTCCAGCGTCTGCCAGCTATGATCGTGTGCATGTCCTCTTGCTTGCTCCGAGTAAGCAGATTTTGGTTGGTGATGGTATTCGGCCAAAAGAGTCGGTGAATTTTTCTTAGGCATGTTGTGTGAATAGAGGACAATTTCGACATTTCCTTCTCTGTAACTCTCCAGCATTCCGCACCATAGAGAAGCACAGAAAGCACACTGATATAATCTTAATTTTGTGCTTGTGCTGTATTGAGAGGACTTCCAGATGTTGTTTAAGCTAAAAAAGCTGTTCTTGCCTTATTCATTATGATGTTGATGTCTTTGCCTGCCCCGCCGTCTGGTGTTACTCTGCATCCTAGGCATGTGAAGGCGTCTGTCTGTACCAGTTGCTGATTCCTTACTGATATGGGCTCAGGGTTGCTTACATTGAGCGTCATGACCTCTGACTTCTTTAGATTGATGTTCAAGCCCACCTGCTGGCTAAACTTATTAAGTCTATCCGTTTTTTCCTGGATGTGTTGATGTGAATGTGCTAGTAGTGCAATGTCATCTGCATGTTCCAGACCTTCCAATGTAGAAAATGTAGTCCATCTTATTCCTCTTGGACTGCCCTCTGTTGTCTGGCGCATCACCCAATCTATGACTGTTAAAAATAGAGTGGTTGATAAGGGGCATCCCTGTCGTACTCCTGTCTTCACCTCAAAGGTTAGGTTGCTCTGCCCAACCCTACACGTAAAGTTGGCCTAGAGGCTTTTCATGATTGACACTATGCAGCTTGGAATTCCATAAGCCCTCAGTATTTTCCATAAACTGTCCCTATGTATGCTGTCAAAAGCCTTTTCAAAATCAACGAAATTAATGTACAGCTGTCTTTGCCATTCTGAGCACTGCTCTATAATGTTCCTGAGAGTGAATATATGATCTACACATCTTCTGTTCTTTCTAAATCCTGCTTGTTCTTTCCTCAGTTTGTGGTCTACTGCTTTTGAAATTCTCTGTATAATTATCCTGCCTAGTATTTTGCTGGGAACTTAGAGAAGAGTGATTCCTCTCCAATTATTGCAGTCTGCAAGATCTCCCTTCTTGGGCAATTTGACAATTATTCCTTTGTTCCACTCTGATGGTGTTGTCCCCGTTTTCCAGACTTGTGCAAATAGTGGTTCTAATAGTTCTGCTGCTAGCTCAGGGTCTGTCTTAAATAGCTCTGCATTTAAGTTATCATGGCCAGGAGCTTTTCCGTTCTTTAACCCTTTGATTGCTGGGATGATTTCTTCTTTTCGTTGAATGTCTGTATTTACATCTAGATCGTTTTCAGCCTCAGAAACATTCAATTGTGTCTCTGGTGGTTCCTTGTTCAGAGGCACAGGACAGACAGCCTTAATATGAGTTTGTTCATGCCATATGTTCCTTGGGAAGCTGAAGAGTATGGTGAAGAAGAAGAATTTCTCATGAGCTCTTATATATGACGATATTAGTGCATTCACGTTGTTAAATTATGTTGCTTGTTTCACAACAATTCTATTTGTATCTTTGAAAAAAAAGAAGTGATTTTTGTTTGAGACAACAAGCATTCGGTCTTATCAGTATTTAGAATGAGATTTTGCCTTCTTTACTTTTTAAAGAATATTTATTATATTGCTTTCTGTATGTCCGTTCTTATAGTCCATTTTTGCTGCTTACAATTACCTTGGATAGTCAAATGTGATGGTTGCTCGGAAGAGAGTTTACAGATGTGTTCTATAGCTCTATCTTTGCAATTTTTTAAAAATGTCGTGTTTTTAATTGTAGTAGATGGTATCTAACTGTTAACTCCTTTGTTTTTCACAACTTGGGTGTACTGTTGTGTTTGATGCTTAAGTAGTTTACAAAACATTTTGTGTCGGCGACTTTTTTCCTTTTTTTGCTACGTCCAAAAAAAAAATCGTTAATACAAATATCCAAATACAATTACCGCGGAAGAAAGAACAGATGCGCAAGAGATAAGAGCATCGGAATACACGAGACGGACAAACAATCTAATATAAAATAGTGCGACGCCTCAGTTTTTGAAGACTGAATAATCTTTTTTTTTTTTAAAGTTGAAACATATTTAAATCTATGCTGCTCTTAGCACTTCAATTCTTTCGAAATATTATAATGTTTGAAACGTTACAATAGTTGTCAATACTAGACAGCTGTACAGATAACAGAAGTAAATTTTCCATAAGGTTGAACACACCATTTTGGTGAAGTAATTCAAGCAAACAATAAATCACGCTTACATAAACGCTAAAATATCACAATGAAATTTCAAAATATAATCCATCCCCAAAAAATCGGTATTTTACAGTACCCTGAATAATATTTATAGGCAACGGGATGTCTATGAAAATAATGACTAAGCAGAATAAATGTGGTCATGACAGCGCTGGACTTTAAACTGATGAGAATATCAAGGAGAAAAAGGAGTCGAAACAGAACGTGCTTGATGCAAAGGACCTCAGGAGTTAGGACAGCTGAAGAAGAAGAAGACAAAGGAAAACAGAAGGAAAATTGAAGACACCAGAACGGAAAAGAAAATTAAAGAAACTAAATTATATAAATACCCGACTTTACAACATAAAAGTCAGCATTTTCAACTAATATGTCAAGGCTGTCCTATTATATAGTTCTGAAACATGGAAAGCAGTCTAAATAACCAACACGAAGTTACATACTTTCGAATAAAGGTGCTTGCATAGAATAAAATAATAAAAATGGTATGATAGGATCACTAAAAAAGGCACTGACGAGAAGAACCAGACACACAACTGTAGAGAAGCAATGCATGATGAGAGGACATTGGCTGTGGATTGAAAACAGACAAACATCATCACAAAGATGTCACTGTTCTGGAAATACCGGGGTAAAAGACGATGACAAGAACCTGCTCCCTTAAAAACACAAACACATACACGTACACATCGAGATGAAAACTGGAGAGGGATTTAATGAGAATGACGAGGGTATAAAATTGTTTTGAGTAGAATTCGCTGCACTGGAGGAATTGGCAGGAGTTAATGTTTGCCATAGATCAACGAAAGGCGAACAAATAGACGTTAATTGGAAATATACATTCTGGATACTCGTACACGGAAAAATACGTTTTCGAGTAAAATTAAATTTAAAAAAAAAACCTAAAAACCAGTATTAAAACACAATTGTGTCATTGTGTGCCGTGACGGACGACCAGTTCAGGGAGCACTAAACTAATGGAGGCAGTGATGACAAATCGACGGGTTTGGATAATCAGCAGCATTGTATTTTTATATTGCCTCAAAAAGAAAAAAAAATGCATTTATAAAGTATTGACAGTAAAGGAACACGGACAGAAACACAAAGAAAGTGTTTAGCAGCGATGTCTGTTGACCAAAAATTGTCAACAAAGTTCCGCACTCATGCATGTACTGATGGTTCAACAAAAACAAAATTGAGAATGGGGAGGAGGGGTTGGCATCGTAATTAAATTAAAGAATAGAATCCATTTTGTGGCACTCGCCGCCACTGGCAAAAACTGCAGTAACTTCAATGCTGAAGTAGGAACCCCGAAACAGGCAGCGGAAACTCTTACTGGGTGCAAGGCACATGCAGAAAAATAGATAGGAATCTTTACAGATGCCCTCTCAGCACTAAAAGCCCTAAAGAGTAAACATGCTAAGGGATTAAAAGATCTGATAACTTAAAAGCCTGGCCAATGCTTCAAAAAGTGAAAAATTGATTGGATACATTCCGGGCAACCAGAAGACATGCAAACTTGCTAAGGAAGGACGACCGTGACCCGGGATTTACTCAACTTGCTCTTCAGTGGTGGTCCAACAGTGGCCAAAACTCAGAATATCTACTGAGGGTCTTCAGAAATCTTTCGCACACAATTATTCTTGGCAGAGATGTTAATTGACGAATAGTGCTTCAGTTTCTAGGGAGCCTTATAGGAATTTAAAGAAATCAAGTACTTTGGCTGATAGGATCCAGGCCTCGTAAACTTGGTATCTTTACTGACCTTCTACGAGTTAGGATTGTGCACGTTCTGATGAGCCCCCAACTGATGTAACTCAGTTGTTCCGATCCCCACCGGTTCGAGTTATTCACTCTTTTACCCTTGCAACAGAATTTGGGGTATTGGTTTTGGGCTTTCTTGCAACCCTTGAGAACTTCTCCGACTCAGCGGGCGCAGCTGGTGGAGGTCACACCAGACCCACTAATTGGCGCGTGTGCAGTGCCACGTCAAGGATGGTTCTCTACCTTGCAAAGGGGTCATTGTGAGGCTGTGGCGCAGCCACCACTTCCACCTCCCTGCAAAAAAGACGCCGTCCGAACAGACATACACAGCTCTGCCCCATCTGAACCGGGAAGCCTCATCACCAGGAGCGTCACGCACAGTCTTATGGGGGCAGCGTTCGCCTGCAACATGATTTAACTCAGTAAAATATTACTTAAATAGCTCTGTTATAAGTATTTAAAATGACTGATACATATGGGTGCAGTTTACTCAAAATGATTAAATCAACTATAAATTTGTATATTTACAGATAATAAATTTAATAATCAATTATCGTTAACAAATGTAAAATAAATAAGGGTAGGGTAAATTTAGATAGTCTTTAAAATTTCCTCACAGTTGACAGTCTGATTTGAAAAAAATCATAAGTAGAGAGTTCACTTGGCAGCTTTGAATGGGTACTTAGCTCCCAGTAAAATGTCGGTTGGTTTCTGCTCCAGTCGATGCTTGTTCTTTGCAGGTTATGGACTGTTCACTCTTGTCGCTGGTCAAGTCTGGTGGCTGCAACACGTTCCTTGTTGTATCGTGGAGTAATTGCGAAGATGGTCCAGCGTCTGTTGATCCGTTTGCTTAGATGTCTAACTTTGACTGCAGGCCACTTATACCACTCATTTGTTCCACAGAAAGAACAAACAATTATTACCACCGACCCAAATGTCTTTAGGAATACAGACTGACTTCTGGCTCAGAGAAATAGTTAAGGCAACTTGATTAAGATGCCTCTTATACGTGGTCTGGGGTGTTACTTTGCAATCAGAATCCCACTATGACTTAGTGTTAAAGTTCCTAGGATTTCCGGCTTTCCGTATTAATGAAGGTAGAATTTTCTTGGGATATAAATCTACAAGATGCTCAAACACGTTGTCCGGTTCTTTAAAGTTGAATCCTGATACTTTTCCTTACTCTGGCATGTCTGGCTTTCTTCTTGGCGAGTTGAATTTCACAGTATGGTAAACTCAGAAGGCTCTAAGTTATAAGGCGACATACGGCCCACATGCACATTGCTACTATATGACAAGGATCCAATCAGAAATATTGTATTTTTACATCTCAAGTGCCAAGCCAATCACATGCAAGATGCGGATATTTCCTCCTTCTCCAAGGACAAATTCCTGCGTTACAAACTAAATAATACATGTGTTGTTTACAGTTACCATATATAGAATGCCAGCTTTCGTCTATTATCGATCATTTAAAATTATGTCTATCATCAGCTGTCTAGACGAGACCAGGTCATCATTTTTCGGCTACATACTGGGCACAACAGATGAGATACCACATATACCACAGATACAGAAATGGTGCAACACATGTCTGCACCTGTGGCATCAGCCATATGACAGCCGAACATCTGTTGCAATCGTACTCAACTTACAGCCATGAACAGAGTAGCATATAGCATTACCACTCAATGACATGTGTAGCAAGTTTAATTTGCTGGGGAGGTTATGATGTTATATCTAAAAGGAATGAAATCTGTGTCTGTGTTAACCGTGTGAGGTCAAGCACATGTAGGCCCCTGACTCTAATAGATGATGATGAAGTATTTGCAGGGAACCTAACGCTACCTCCCTAGATCTCACACTGTCACTATTTTGGCTCTAGTGTCTGGTGTATGATGTACCTAATGTCTAGGGGAGAAATGGACATGATGGTACATGAACACAAAACACTTTAACTCACTATAAGGAATTGACTAAAACAGTGGTTAAGGTTTTTCTTTAAAATTCAATATTTTCTTTTTACAATTTAATCTGCCTGTCCCGCCATCTCTTTTGGACAGGTCTTTGAAAATGAGGAAAAGATAGTCTACATAAAAAGGATTAACTAAAATGTGTGGACACTTTGTCCAATAAGTATAAAGTCACTCTATCTCTCCTGTTGGTGTATTCACAGATTACAACTTTATTATCTAATAGTGTTTGTCACTTGTTAGGAGGGGCTGTAGTTTCATCACGCCCCATAACATCCTGGGTATGATTGAAAATATCAAAGTTTATTATAACTGAAGTGTCAGATATACCCAGATGCTAACACATCACCTGGGATTCTTTGTAGAAGGATAATTCAGTATGTCGTTGCAGAAAATATAGATATCTCAGCAATGTCTGCTCCCGGCATGTCCTTCACTTTTCCCAATAGCAGTATCTAACTTTGGCAGTTGTAATAAACATATTAATACATAAAGCATTCTTACCACAATTTCAAGAAATAGTAACAAATAACGCTGACTTGCAAAGAATGGCCTCAGTTTTTCTCTGCCCTGCCCAGACTGCGAATTAATTCTTTATTTTACAAATTAACACAGCTGATCTCAGCGTATTTGATAGAAAAAGTTTTTGTCAACTGGCGATGAGCATTGAAAGCTTTTTGCCAATATCTATTAGTACTGGCCAATGGAAAACTTGCGACTGCCAGAATTCAAATGTAGTTTTTGAAAAACAAAATAAATTCCAAACAAACTCTGTGTCTGGTAGTCGATTGGTCAGTCTGCGTTAGTTATGCCCAATAGAAAAAGATGTTTCGTTTTTAGTTACATTTTTCCTATCTCTCCCCTTTCACTCCTATCCCAACTAATAGAATTTGAATTACTACCATGCCTCTCTCTAAGCTGGCGTCCCCACTAACGTTATGAAAAAAACAAGCAGGAACCACAGTGTTATTATACATTTAGTATTTTCTCAATAACTTGGCTAATACTTGGACTACCATATTTTTTTAAAACATATTTGGGCTCAGCAGATACTAATCTATACTACCATATGATTTTTATGGTCAGTTTCAGTATGGTTTAGATTTTCAATTTTGTCACTGTCAATCGTCAAATAAAAATTTTACACAAGCCGGCCATCTTCCACCCTCATCTCTCTCTAGCATTTTTATTCAAATAACTAACTTGTTTGAGTGACGTAAGAAAAACATTACTTGGCGAGAATTTAAACTGTCTGTGTGTATATATCATCGGGCCCATCCCACCGCGTGTCAAGCGAAGCGGGGTTTTGAGAGGCGGGTGTTAGAATTGGCGTTAAATATTTCTGTTGTCTCGTGTTACACTACCAAAAAATGTAAGGATTACTACTATTAGAGGCGTTAAAGTTAAAGTATTACGTTAATTCAGACTGTAACTTGGTGGCACACTTCTGGAAGATCGTTAATTATAAGTCTTGCCGCAGTCTCTATCAGATCGGGCAAAATGTTAAAAATGTTTAAAGTACGTCACAAGGAAAGCGAGTAGGTTTATACGGCGGGATCGTTTCTAAGCATTACCATGACACAAAATTCAGCGCGATGCTGGCATGTGAGATGCCTATAGTCAGACACATACAGGCGGGGTTATTTATTATCATAGGACTAAAATCTTACTGAAATGAGCTATTATCTCGCAGATTTTACTACACACCTCTCGTCCTAAAACATGCATTCATTTGCAGGTTATAATCTGCGAGATAACTTAGCTCAAATGCAGTCTTACGCGTTTTTCTGATCTTCATCATAAGGATGTCTACTCTAAAAGTCTGCACCGACGTTCTGAGGGCCGGGAATGTATTCAATCAGAAATGAGTATGGCTGTAATAATAATGACCATCTCAATAATCTGGAATTTTCATGCTTGGCTTGTGACAGGAATACGAGAGGTGAATGATCCGTTTGGACCACAAATGTCCTGCCATATAGATAAATCTGGAATTTTTTATAGCCCATATCAAAGCTAGACATTCCTTTTCACTTGTTGAATAATTTTTTTCCACTTTGTTCAACTTGCGGCTTGCATAAGCGACTGGGTTCAATTCTCCATCTTGTGAGGAGGACTTTTGCAACAATGTAGCGCCCAGGCCCACATTGCTTGCGTCACTTCTCACGATAAATTCTTGATTCAAGTCAGGCAATTGCAATACTGGCCTGCTTGTGAGTTTTTCTTTTAACTCCTGGTAAGCCAATTCACACTGTGCGGACCAATTTATTGTATCAGGTTGACCCTTGCGAGTTAAATCCGTCAGAGGAGCACATATAGAGTTTAAATGTTTAATGTAGTTTTGGTAGAACCCACACAACGACACGAAAGATCGCACATCTTTCTTTGTTTGTGGCCTAGGTGCTCTTTTCAATTTTTCCAGATTCTTGGGATCAGGGGTCATGCTACCCTGATGTACAGTATGTCCCAAGAATTCCAACTCTTTACAACCAATACAACATTTTGTTGGTCTAGCGGTCAAGTTAGCCTCTCTGAGTCTATCAAACAGCATATTCAAAGAGGTAACGTGTTCCTCAAATGTTTCCGTAGCAATGAGGATATCATCCATAAAATTCGAAATACGTGGATTTTTCAGGGGATCCAACAATTTTCGCATCATCCTAGAAAACACACTCGGGGCATTTTTCAACCCAAACGGTAACATGTTGAACTCATAATGACCTTCCGAGGTGCTAAAGGCTAAATAAGGTCGAACCTCAGGCTTTACTGGAATCTGATAATAGCCTTTGCTAAGATCCACCTTAGAAAAATATTTTGCCTTGTTCAGCCTGGCAAAAAGTTGAGTAGTATCAGATAATGGATCCACCTGACCTTCTGTGACAGCATTCAGTTTCCTGTAATCGATGCACAGTCTATGTTCTCCCGATGGTTTCCGCAACAAAACCACACAGGAACTATAAGGAGACTCACTGTGAGAAATAATCCCTTCTTGTAACAAATAATCAATCTCCTCTATCAAAGCTTTTTCCTTAGCGAAAGGAATAGAATAGGGCCTCATACAGATAGGTGCTGGGTCTAGTAGTTTCATATCATATTCCAACAAATTGGTGTGCCCCGGTTTATCCGTTAACACATCTGTATGTTTCTCAAGGACCTGTTGAACCTTCTCCCTCTGTCCTTTTGTCAGGTGATTACTGATCTTCACCTGTGCAAACGTTTCACTGGTTTTCAGTGGATATTCACATGAGGTGAGAGGGTCATTTTTCATTTCGGTTGCGATAGACAAGGCCAATAGGTGTGTTCCTTCCTGGATTTGTCTGTCCAGGTATTTCTTCAAAAGGTTCACATGATAGACTTTTTCCTTTCCCTTTTTGTCTATCTTATAATTTGTTCTGGATACCTTTTCCAAAACTGTATATGGACCTTGCCATCCGATCTGAAGTTTATTGCTGCTGCCGGGAAATAGAAGACGTACCTTCTCCCCTACAGCAAGCTCCCTATCCTTCGCTTTCTTATTATAATAAGCAGCATGCTTTTTCCTGGCTTGTCTCAAATTATCATTTGCCAGTTTCCAACTAGTTTTTAAACGAGTGGTCAGTTCGTTCACATATTGATAGGATGAGGTAACAGTCTCCTCTGCCTTCTCATCTGTCCAAGTCCTTAACAATGCTTCTAATGGACCTTTTATTGGCCTCCCAAATAACAGTGTTGCGGGTGCCATCCCGGTTGAATTATGTGGAACTTCCCGGTACGCAAACAACGCGGCGGGCAAGTATTGGTCCCACGTATCAGGTTTCTCATGTGCCAGCTTTCTCAGGATAGAAATGAGAGTCCCATTGAACCTCTCTACCTGGTCGTTCCCTTGGGGGTGATACGGACTACAATGAAAGTGCTTGGCTTGAAACAACCTAAAACCCTCTTCTGTTAGTTTCCCCTTGAACTGTGAGCCGTTATCAGTCAAGATTTGATGCGGGAATCCTAACCTTGTGAATATAGTAAACAATGCCTCTGCCACATGTTTCGAATCGATTGACGACAGGGCTACCGCCTCTCCCCACATAGAACAAGTGTCTACCAAAGTAAGGATGTAACTGTTTCTCCTCTTGGTCCGAGTGAGAGGTCCCACAATATCCACTGCAACTCTCTCAAAAGGGGTTCCCACTATGGACATTTCCCCTAGAGTTGCTGGAGCAGTCCAATGCTTTGGAGCTACTCTCTGGCATTCTGGACAGGATTTTACATATCTCTTTATATCTTCCGTTATCCCTGGCCAGAAATAATGACAAGCTATACGCTGTCCTGTTGCGCTAATCCCCATGTGACCACTGTAGGGGATAGTATGACCTAACTCCATCACCTTTTCCCTATATGAACTGGGAAGGACCAGCTGTCCGTGACCAGCTGAACCAGTGCCGGCCTTTCTATATAACAATTTATTCTTCATAAAAATTCTCCTTTATTAGGAGGAGTATGGCTCTTTGGGAGTTTCTTATAACACGCCTTCAGTGACCTATCTTCAGCCTGTGCCTTCCTCATCTCCTCTGGATGAGTATTTATAGGTTCATCTTCTTCCTTTCTGGATTGTGATCGGGTCTGGACGGCTGCCAAGACCACAGGTCTCTTGGGATTCCCCAAGTAGACATAACGACACCCCAATATCAGAGGGTAGTTGGGTGCGTCGATCACTGCTGCTCTGATTACACCTTCCACATAGCGAGATTTTATATTTATTCTTGCAATGGGAAGTGTCATGAGTGGTATGTCCTTGGTCGCCCCTTGTATCTCCTATGTTTCTGTGGTATACTGATCTGGGTTCACCAAGTGCGAGCTCACGACAGAATCAAAATCGAAACCGGTATCATAGAGGCACCTAACGGTGACATCATTGCATACAACATCCTCACATACTGGGGGGTGATAAGGTTCCTGCTGTCCAGCAGGTTTGTCCTTTACTTCCTTGTTCCCCATTTTCATAGCAGCAAATCCAGCAGGTTTACTTTTACAAAATTTAATGTCATGTCCATCCCTCTTACAATATCTACAATATAATCTACCTTGATGAAAAGGTTTTCTTTCATCATTCTTTCTGTCAGTGAAATGTGAGGTTTTCTTTTTATAATCATTTCGAGGCCTATCAAAGTTTTGCTTACCTCTATTGTCAAATTTATTATAATTTGGTGGGGCCTTATAATGATCTACTGGTTTCTTTTTGGTGCCAGCTACCTCTGCCTGGGCTGCCTGATACCTCTCAGCGACATTAATTATCTCAGCCAGCCTCTCCGCGCCCTGTTCCATGAGAAACTTTCTCATGTCTTGAGCCATGGACTCTCTCATCTGTTCTATGAGTATCATCTCTTTGAGATCTTGGGTTTTCCCCAAAGTAGCCCATTTCTCCATTTACGTTTCTAACCGGGCGGAGAACTGGTGATAGGTCTCACCCGACAGTAGCCTGGCATTCCTAAATTTCTTTCTATAAAACTCTCCGTTCTTTTCGTATCTTAACAGAAGAGCCTGCTTCAACATGTCATAGTTGTCTTGGTCATCCCTGCTCATTTTGGAAAAAACTTCATAAGCTGTTCCCCGAAGACCTTGAGACAACTTTACGCCCCACCTTTCTCTTTCTAACCCATAAGTAGTGGCTAATACTTCATATCTGCTCAAATATGACTCGATGTCATCATCCTTTTCTACAAAATAGTCTAGATGGAACCCCATGGCTGAGTTGGAGACCCCCTGACTAGCAGTAGCATTAGAGGTAAAGGGGCTGTGACCATTGTCCGGAGCAAGGCCTTGCAACTCTAACTCCCTTAGTCGCAACTCATGCTCCCTCTGTAATCTTTTATCTACTGCTTCCCTCTCAGCAGTCAATCTCTTTTCTTCTATTTCTGCCTCCCTTTCGGTAGTCAATCTCTTTTCTTCTGCTTCCCTTTGCAGTCGTTTTTCTTCTGCTTCCCTTTGCAGTCGTTTTTCTTCTGCCTCTAATTTTCTCTCCTCAAATTGGAGCCTCTTGATCTCAGCCTCTCTATCAGCCTCTAAGGCCCTGGCCTCCTTGTCAGCCTCAATTTGTAACCTTTTAATTTCAGCCTCTCTATCTAACTCTAATTTCTTAATCTCCCTAGTCTCTTCTACCTGTATTTTCCTTTCCTCAGCTAACCTATGTTCTTCCCTAGCAATAAATTTATCACATTCTGAGGTGACATAGTCAATCAAGACTTGACCCTCCATATTCATTTCCCTGGCAGTCTGCACAGCCGCAGAGCGAAACTTGGCCAAATCTGCCATCTGATAAATACAAAATGTTCTAACTAAATTTCTAAATAAGTACAAATTTATTTAATTAATTCCAGGTTCTGACACTTCATTAAATTCTCAAATCTTGGGCAATAGTAATTATGGGTATTCCCTGGGAAAATAGAATTGATGTTAATGCTAAAACCCAGACCCCAATGTATGTAGTACTAGGAGAAATTCAATTCCCGGACAAGCCTACTAATATATGTAGCAAGTTTAATTTGCTGGGGAGGTTATGATGTTATACCTAAAAGGAATGAAATCTGTGTCTGTGTTAACCGTGTGAGGTCAAGCACATGTAGGCCCCTGACTCTAATAGATGATGATGAAGTATTTGCAGGGAACCTAACACTACCTCCCTAGATCTCAAACGGTCACTATTTTGGCTCTAGTGTCTGGTGTATGATGTACCTAATGTCTAGGGGAGAAATGGAAATGATGGTACATGAACACAAAACACTTTAACTCACTATAAGGAATTGACTAAAACAGTGGTTAAGGTTTTTCTTTAAAATTCAATATTTTCTTTTTACAATTTAATCTGCCTGTCCCGCCATCTCGTTTGGACAGGTCTTTGAAAATGAGGAAAAGATAGTTTACATAAAAAGGATTAACTAAAATGTGTGGACACTTTGTCCAATAAGTATAAAGTCACTATCTCTCCTGTTGGTGTATTCACAGATTACAACTTCATTATCTAATAGTGTTCGTCACTTGTTAGGAGGGGCTGTAGTTTCATCACGCCCCATAACATCCTGGGTATGATTGAAAATATCAAAGTTTATTATAACTGAAGTGTCAGATATACCCAGATGCTAACACATCACCTGGGATTCTTTGTAGAAGGATAATTCAGTATGTCGTTGCAGAAAATATAGATATCTCAGCACACACAAGCTCATCCAGCTATCTGCTGACAGCATAAACGTTTTACCGGAGACTTGTTGGCGTTACACTCACTCATCAGGTTTCCTGTCACCGGCTAGTAACAGGAAATAAAACCTCTGCAATAAAAAGACACCCTGGCCTTTTTATATCTGATCACACTTTATTATTATTATTTACATTTGGTGGTATGGGGTCAGCCTCGCGTGCATACAGGTGCACTCGCCACTAATTTTATATGACTCACACCTTTCTGTGACCACACCTCAGGTCCCTATGGCAGATACGCCACTGTACTTTTACATAGTTTTCCTGAATACAATAACGTGTAGTAACCACATTTCGTTTTGTATGATTTGCTCTTCTTTTTAAAAAAAAAATTATAAACGCTCCAGGCATGTTGAACAGTGTTCATGGAACACGGAGGCTTACAAACATATTCTAATACAATAATATTAAAACAAAATCATGTCAATATACAACCGTTAGATACAGTTCAATGTGAGGAGTCAACAATGTCTGCTCCCGGCATGTCCTTCACTTTTCCCAATAGCAGTATCTAACTTTGGCAGTTATAATAAACATATTAATACATAAAGCATTCTTACCACAATTTCAAGAAATAGTAACAAATAACGCTGACTTGCAAAGAATGGCCTCAGTTTTTCTCTGCCCTGCCCAGACTGCGAATTAATTCTTTATTTTACAAATTAACACATCTGATCTCAGCGTATTTGATAGAAAAAGTTTTTGTCAACTGGCGATGAGCATTGAAAGCTTTTTGCCAATATCTATTAGTACTGGCCAATGGAAAACTTGCGACTACCAGAATTCAAATGTAGTTTTTGAAAAACAAAAAAAATTCCAAACAAACTCTGTGTCTGGTAGTCGATTGGTCAGTCTGCGTTAGTTATGCCCAATAGAAAAAGATGTTTCGTTTTTAGTTACATTTTTCCTATCTCTCCCCTTTCACTCCTATCCCAACTAATAGAATTTGAATTACTACCATGCCTCTCTCTAAGCTGGCGTCCCCACTAACGTTATAAAAAAAAACAAGCAGGAACCACAGTCTGTTCGTTTTAGTGTTATTAGACATTTAGTATTTTCTCAATAACTTGGCTAATACTTGGACTACCATATTTTTTAAAAACACATTTGGGCTCAGGAGATATTAATCTATACTACCATATGATTTTTATGGTCAGTTTCAGTATGGTTTAGATTTTCAATTTTGTCACTGTCAATCGTCAAATAAAAATTTTACACAAGCCGGCCATCTTCCACCCTCATCTCTCTCTAGCATTTTTATTCAAATAACTAACTTGTTTGAGTGACGTCAGAAAAACGTTACTTGGCGAAATTTAAACTGTCTGTGTGTATATATCATCTGGCCCATCCCACCGCGTGTCAAGCGAAGAATTGGCGTTAAATATTTCTGTTGTCTCGTGTTACACTACCAAAAAATGTAAGGATTACTACTATTAGAGGCGTTAAAGTTAAAGTATTACGTTAATTCAGACTGTAACTTGGCGGCACACTTCTGGAAGATCGTTAATTATAAGTCTTGCCGCAGTCTCTATCAGATCGGGCAAAATGTTAAAAATGTTTAAAGTACGTCACAAGGAAAGCGAGTAGGTTTATACGGCGGGATCGTTTCTAAACATTACCATGACACAAAATTCAGCGCGATGCTGGCGTGTGAGATGCCTATAGTCAGACACATACGGGCGGCTCATTTATTATCATAGGACTAAAATCTTACTGAAATGAGCGATTATCTCGCAGATTTTACTACAACCTGCTGCTTTTATATGTCAAGAACCTTGAGCTGACTTCTACTTTTATTAGAGTCATAAATATGGAAGTCTGAAGGCGAACAACGCAGAAGACGCAGACATGTATTTATAGAAACGACATTAGAAATACTAAAGGAGATCAGTTAGAGCAGCTACTAAAAACATTAGACTGATGCGAGGAAAAGAATCGCACATGATTCTATTAATGAAGAAGCAATGCAGACACTAGCACACAGTCCTTAAATTGGTTTTCTTTATGTATTATTTCCGCTTATTTTACGGAGCATAAGATTCACTATTGCAGTATAATTAGACATGCCCTTGAATCGAATCCGCAACGAAAGAGAAGATATGGAATGCAAAGAAGATCATGAAAAGGAACGATGCAAGACGAAGCTAAAGTAGCACGGACCTCATGGACAAAGTTGAAAAACGATTCATCCAAGAGAAAACAAATCGGTGAGAAGCAAGTTATAGACCTATCTTCCACAAGTAGGAAAATTATAGATAGATTGAGGGTAAATATAATACAACGTGCTAAACAACTTCATGTGGTCATACAGTGGTTGTTTCTCTGGCACAGTTTGTTTAAGTATCGAGGTTACAGATGCAGAAACAAATGGAATGCAGAACATCCAGGTCACACACAGAATGATCCTTACTACCAGCTCAACAGAAGAGAACAAGTGGTAATCTTCAGACTCCGCACTGGCCATAACAGATTGAGATACCATCTATTCAAGAAGCTAAAGATAGGAACTACCGATCAGTGTAACTGTGGCACTGATAACATGACTGCTGAACATCTGCTTCAAAGTTGCCCCTTATATGCGGTACAGAGAAAGCGCATATGGCCGACGCCAGTTCCTTTCGTGGAAAAGCTTTACGGGGATTCATATAACCTCAAACTGACTACTGCTTTCTTTGAGAACATTCAAGTGGATGTCTGAGAGTGGACGTCTGAGAGTGGACGTCTGAGAGTGTACGAAGAAGAATAAGAAGAGGTTACCCAAACTCACACTGTATTCTTGTTAATGTTATTTACCACAAGCTTGTTATGACGTAATGGCTCCTTTATTTGCTCGCCGGTATAGGTCAGGACTCGCATGTGCGTCATACCGAAATAATTGGAGGATATTATGTACTGTTATGGAGCATAGCCATTTTGCTGTCCAATTAAAAAAACCATTACTGTCAAGGGTGTTTGTATTTAGAAGATTGGTTGTTGCTTATGGTGGATGCTCCAAAGAGAACGTGGTTATTTGAGTAATTGTGAGATGACTGAGAGCTAAGGTTAACAGTGATATTTTTAAAAGTGTAGCTCAAGAGTAGTGTATGAGTTGTGATTAGTCAGTTTGGTATGAGTGAACACAATTTTGTGAGTTCTGTTTACTGATCAAACAAAAATAACATAAATTGAGAAGGGGTGACTGGTCGAGAAAGGTTGGTGTGTGAGCTGAACAGGGCAGTCGAAAGTTGGTTCTCCGACGAGCTGGTTGATTGTGTGTGACGTACGTCTAGTTTGACAAGTGAATTTTCCCTGATTTGATGGATGATTAAAGGGACTTTTAGCTTTTCATAACATCAGTGCCCCCGAACATTTGTTGCAATTTTTTTGTTTCGCCAGAGCGAACTATTCCACCTTGGTTCATTAGCTATGCGCAATAACATCGTGGGAGTTTACACGTGGGCTCATTAATATTCACTGAAGCAGAGCGAACTTTTCACCACGTTGGCTATTAAATATGCAGACCGTTATCTGCCATGCCTTCTGAAGACCGCATTGTCTTAGGATAGATTAAGCCACACCCACTGTTACCTCTAGAGCTATTTAGAGCGATTATAAGCAAGCATGCTACTAGACATTTCGTTCGTACCTGCCTTAAAGGAGTGGCCAGAATCAAACGTAGGAGCGACATAGATCTAAGGCACGATGGTCCTTAGAAGCAGCGTCTCGCAGGAATTTCGCACCTCGATGCGAACCACAGAACGCTCGGAAGACCGAGGAAACGGAAGAAGCGCAGCCGTTGACAACCAGGAAGCCAGGAGCGGCCTCTCTGTTAGCACGACGGCGAGAATTTCGATTTTTACCTCAAGATCAAGAAAGGTGTTAGAATCTAACATGTCCCCCTCATTTGTCATTCCTAATAGTATATATGCAGACCTCTGGGAACTGCCGTTATCATTCATTTTACCAGAGCTTTTAAAGTACCACTAGCTTATAGCTGAATCCTGCTAGACTCCCCATGGATCTTTCGGCTATATTGGAGTGTTCTGTGCTTAAACGGTAAATAACTTTTTTTTAAAGTGATCAGTGGTCTAGTTCATTCATTTATTTTATTTCACTGGATTTTGTGGTTAAATTAAATCTCTTAAATTAAACTTATCTCAAAAGTTCCAGTTGAAGAGTTAATGATATCTATTACATTATTTATAAGATAATAGAGGCTTAAATGCTTAAAGTAACCTTTAAAAGTCGCGAAGGAATTTATAAACTAATTCATTTAGTTTAGTTCTGTACATATAGATGTGTTTTTAACTATCAGGCTCGCGGGGAGCTTTTCTTGAATTTATAGAATTAAAGATGCGAGTGTGTAGAATAGTTAACGGTAAATTTATCGCGCTTTAGAATGTTATCTGATTTTTGGTGTGAATTACACGTTTTTATCTTTCATATATATAGGGTGATCGTAACCTTGCATCCCAGCAAGAAAGTAAGAAAAAAAGTAAGAAAGAAAGAAAGAACATTGTAGAGAGTCTCCCAGACTCAGTTCTTAAAAAAAAACTTACTCCAGAGGTTGATGAGACTGTTTAAATTTAAATCTTGTGGCGATCCTCTATTTTGGGTTTCATCTATCTAAAATAGCAGAAAGAAAGCAACCCCAAGAACAATTTAACACACCATCAATTAATGTAAATTTTAATGGAGAGGAACATTGCCAGACCCTTTACTTTATTTACTGCTCGACGGAGAAAGAATATATATATTTTCCTGAACCCTGACAGTGCATAATTCTTCACTGGATTTTTAACTCCCCCCCCCCCACCCCCCGATGAACCCCATGCTTTACGGTCAGTTGTGTCACTATTAGTGGCTAAAGCAAAGAAACCACCCAATTGTCACCACCAGGACTTGTGACCGTGCCATCCTTTAGAACTCTTTTCCCAAACAAAAACAAAGAACTCTGTATCTTCATATCCCGGCGATTTCAGGAACAATTGTGCAAACAAAAAACCCTGTTACTCTGGGGCCGGCAACAGAAGAAAAGACACTAATTTAGTAAAGTGTTTTGAAGTGTTTCTGTAATATTTCTAAGAAGCGCCAGAGTCCAAGATTCGGTAAGTCTGTGTGTGTGACAGTACGTTGGCCAACTGAGCGTGCATGAATGAAGGGAGATCTATTTTTTTAAACCATTATAAGTTGTTCAGCTAGTAAATAAATTTTCGGTATTCATCGTATTATTTATCTTAAGTGGGATTTTATTACCTTTGTTACCCCCCCCCCCCCGCGCATTAAATCTGCTTAGGAGGGGAAACTTTGGTTTTTGAGAATTTAATAGGATAATTTGTTCCTGCCCCCCCCCCCCCCCTTTCATAACTGTGTAACACCTCTTATCAGAATCACGAGTTTACTATTGAGTTAAATTACCTATCTCTGATCATCACCCCCCCCCCCGTCTTTTGGGACCGGGTCTATCTTATTAATACAAGCGAGAAGGGATTATTGGATACTCCTTCTAAACAAGCCCCCCCCCCCTCCCCCCCCCCCCCCCAACTTGTATTTGTAATTTCTGTAAACGTATGATTTTTACCTGTGAACTGATATATATGTTGTGAGTTGATTTTATGATAAATAAACATACTAAAACTTTTGTCGTGTGTTGGAAGGTCCAGGCCCAAAATTACCCCTAACTGTTTATCTGTAGTTTGTATTTACGTTGTGTCGGAGTGTTTGAAACACCAAATTGGTGCGTGCACTTGAGTGTATGGAAACTGGCAATTAATTGGTTGTCCAGTAGAGCTGTAGGAGTCTTTGAGATAAACAAAGATTGTCGTAAGAGAGACTGTCCTTACTCTATTCCATCACCTGTAAATCAACTACGTTTTTTCCTAAATCCTTATCTTTCACAGAGCCTTCACTATCATACTCCACTCTATAACGGGACCAGTCGTTCTCAGAATCATCTCAATAAATTTACGAGAATAAATGGTTTGGCTCGTCCGAGATTCTTGAACCCATCTAGTACGACTATAAAGGAGGCGTTCGCCCGGAATTTTTGAGTCTATCTGGATAGAGTGTGTATGCGTGTCTTTTTGAAGTAGGGTATAATATTAATATAATTACATCCCCTAGACCACGCCTTTTAGTATTTGGGCCGACCACACACAAAATTATTACAGGTTTTGTTCTTTCCACAGCAGTAGATAGTACTGATAACAAAATATTTGTTATTTTTTTATTCTGTGGCAGAGAAAATTGGCAAAATTTTTTACATGATTGCTGGGATTGCGTGATGGTTTTCAGTCACAAAAGGTTTTTTGAAGTTAGAAGAGCTGAGCAAAGCTAAAGACGCTTGTTCTAATTTTTTTAAATCTAGTTAACATCGTCTCTACTCTTTAATTGACTTCAGAAGACGGAGTTTGTTGTTAGAGAACTAAAATTTTAAGGACAAAAAATGTTTTCCTTTAAATTGTTTAATATAAATTTTTTTCTCTACAGTTAGTAAAAGTAGATTTTTTTCCTCTTTCTAGTTTAACTTACCATTAAATTGGCATAGTCGCTTGCATTAAAAGTCTTTAGTGACATACAATAGCAGCGATAAGTTAGCACTTCACAAGGTCGGAGATAACTCAAGTAAATTTTTACTTTGGTTTTTCTCGTAACGGTTCCGAGTTTCTTCCCCTTCTAGTTCTTCTTACTATTCTCTAGTAGTAGAAGCATCCAGTTCTTTAATCATGGCAGAGAGGATTCAGATGAGATCCATCCTAAGGCTGGAGGCGAAAGAATCAGGTTTAGAAGGAGAAGCCGCTAACTTGTTTGTCAACCAGGAACTTGAAAGGTATGACGCGGAAAGGAAGGAAGCACAAGAGAGAGCAGAGAGGAAAGATGCTCAAGAAAAAGCAGAGAAGAAAGAAGCTGAAGAGCGTTTATTGGA